>JAGWCC010000431.1:0-421133 GCA_022651775.1 Drusus annulatus | reverse complement strand
AAGCTTTCTCCTTTGAGTTTTAATTATTCTCGTAACACTTAAATATTCCAATAAACAGTAAGGTTTTTATAATAAATTTAATACTTAAACATGTCCTGAAGAATATAATGCTTTTTTTATTACCCTGATATCAGGTGACAAGATAAATATTTTATAACGTTTGTTCTATTAAGTTTTTATGGGTTTTCAGCAGAGGGCAATTTACAAGGTAATTTGCCTCTCAGCACTTTACAAAAATAATAAAATGACAAACATTTTCACACGCTGAAAGTCATAAAATTAAAATAAATTATTTTGGCTGCATGGTTGTTTAGGGCATGTGCCTTTATAAGTGCCTAGAAATATGTTTTTCCCTGGCCACCTATATTCGCTTGTCGCATTTAATTATGATTAAAATTTATTACTTTTTCACCTTCTTTATGAGTTTTCTGGATTTGGACAATGGCCTCTCTCAAGTGCTGTTTTATCGATTGTTTGCGAGTTTTGTTCATTTGAAGCCGGCAGTTCTCTTAAGGTCACTAGCCTATTTTATTTGAAGTAGAGCCTCTGTTTCACATCCTACTTCGACTACCTCATCATAATATCATACTGTAATTTCAAAGTTCACTCACAATCTACGCAACGAACGTTAAGGGTACAGCGGAATTCCCCCCTTTTAATTTATATCACTGACTCTGTGTTTTTTCAGTAACCAGAAGAACAAGTTTATGAAAACATTTTAAGGAACGTTTTATTTCTACGTCTATAAAAAACTGAGCAATTGTTTAAACGTTTATAAAACATTATGAACCCCTTATATCAAAACTTTATTTTTTTGTAATATTGAATGCGGCACAACAGCCCCAACTGCTCCCAACCATCTGGAGCCAGTGGGACTATGGCATCCCCAATTGGACCTAGTTTTGCAGATAGCGTTCAACCTACAATTTGTCAAAATCGAAATTTAGATGTTTTCCTATAGATAAATACAAGATTTCTGTCTGCTGAAAACATCCCAGCTCCAAATGCAATAGATTTTTGGTAATTCAATATTTTGCTTACGCATATTGTGGATATTTGACTTAAATTGAAGTTTGTAAACATTGAAATTAGGGGTAACATAGAAAATATAATATCTTTCTTTAATAAATACATTGATAGATTATAAATAACCTATTTATTATAATTCTCATAAAGAAAAAAAAATACTGACATTCACTTAACAAAACTGATTACGCATATTGATGCTTTTGTACTATCATATTTTTTAACGCCTTTTTTCGATTTCATCTTTTTGGGTTGGATGCTGGCTGCATAACTAGGTTCAAATGGGGTATGTGTTGTGAAGGTGAAGGTAGTTGGAAAAAGAATAAGATGGGGAAGAGGAAGGTTAAGAAGAAGCTGGCTATTAACGGCTGGTCACTAAACACGGCTGAAGTCATTTCAAGCAAAGTTTCGTTTTTGAATGGTGGTCTTTTACCAGGGCGATACTTAGAGTATCTACCACTCTGTAAATAATCTGGCGTACGACTTTAACACAATAATTTATCTTTTACCGCAAGCAACGATTGCTCAACATCTGGACCCAAAGTACACATCAAATAACACTGAAATGATCAAACAAGCCGCAGATGTAGTCGCTCATCACTATTTCAGTAAATAATCATTTCGATAACCCAAAGCAGGGACCACGCGAAGGAACAAACACACTGACCGCTTCCATGTTTGCCAAAAACTAAACTCAATGTTGACGTTCAATCATTAAAAGGTCGCATCTACAAACATCCGTCGCAACTTTCGTAGCTTTCTCCGTGAAGCGTCTCGGTAATTCGTTACGGCAGGGTACGCGTCGCAGCCGGGTTCGGCCAAGCGGGGATTCGCCGTATTTACACAGGACGACCTCATCAACCAGACCAATATTTTGTCAGAGTATTGGGTACGTCACCAAAGGACTTTTTATCCGGGTTACTCTTTGAGGTTTGTATGTTTTTCTGAGGATTGCGCGGTATTTGCTGGGACCATGATATTGTATAGATATTCGTGTACAGGGTGACTGGTAGGTACTTGAAGCAACATGTTTTAACTTGTGCAAATATTTTTTGTCGTTCTTTATGATAATAACCTTCCAATAATACGATTCAAATATAACATAATTGACTTTACCGAAAATTTGTTCAAGTTTTGATTTAAATGTTTTATCAAATGTATATTTATGTCATATTTTTGTCATTGCTTCATTCAAATATTAGGTATTTGTGTAATTTTTTTTTCAACTGTACAATGGTCCGTTAGTATGAAAAAAAAAATATGATAAGTAAACTTGTAATATCGGAAACGTTTTCTATCAGAGTGTCATAAATGTATACATGTATATATAATTTATTTATTGTTTTTTTACGTGAACACCGCACAAGAGTCTCAACTGCTCCCAACCGCCTAGAGCCAGTGAGACTATGGCATACCCAATAAGGGTATGTTGTGAGGCTGAAGGTAGTAGGGATGGAAAGGAGATGAGGAAGGAAAGGGTCGGGAATTACCTGGCTATTCAAATCTGGTCACCAAATACGGCTAAAGCCATTTCAAGCAACGTTTCAATTCTGAATGGTGGTCTTTCACCAAAGCGACACTTAGTGTATATACCACTCTAAAAGTGCCGCAAATATACTACGTATCATTTTATATCAATTAAATGTGTTATGACACATATTAATTACATTAAAAAAATTGCGCACGCCGGGTTCGACCCGCAACCTCTGGATTCGTAGTCGAGCGTCTTACCACTCGACCATGCAGGCCGTCTTATTTCTTGACCATTACTGCGTAAAAAACAGACGGCCTCCGTGATCCAGTGGAAAGACGTTTGGCTACGAATCCAGAGGTCGCGGGTTTAAGCCCGGTATGCGCCAATAACTTCTGTTTAATTTATATGTATCATAAAAGATTTGATTAATTTAAAAACAAAAATAATATTTGTGGCACTTTCCAGAGTGGTAGATACTCCAAGTATCGTCCTGGGGAAAGAGCACCATTCAGAATTGAAAACGTTGCTTTGAATGGCTGTAGTCTTGTTTGGTGACCAGATTTGAATAGCCAGGTACTTGACAATCTTCCTCTTCCCCACCTCCTTTACCTCTTCACTACCTTCCGCTTTATAAAATACCCCGATTGGGGATGCCACTGTCTCACTGGCTCTAGACGGTTGGGAGCAGTTGGGACTCTTGTGCGGTATTCACTATATAAAAAAAGATTAAATCACATACGCGATCAACTAGAATCAAAAAAAATCCACCCGTATCACTGCGGATGATACGAATTTGAACGTTATGTTTTGATAATGTTGAAGCTAGCTTAAATAGTTTGGAGTGCCTCTCATATAAAATGCATTAATACTTATGCTTTATCAATGACGTGAAATTATTCAAATAAATCCTGCTTTTTTGGTAATTTTATCTAAGCAGCTATTAAAAATTGACAACTCTTTTGCTTGTTAATGTCTCCTCTTTTTTACCTTTAAGTATTTTACATCAAGTATCAGTCACGTTGTTTATATAGAATATGAATCGATTTGAATATTTGAGGAAAAAATATTTTTGACACATTTGTCTAGGTGAAAATATAATTACTTAAGCAAATAGCAATGAGGTAAATATTGTTATCATCATATCTCATTTTGCAGTCAGGGGATCTATAGTATTTAACCTGTCATAATTTTCATATACATATACAGGTTGACATTTTCTTATAATACAACGACAAAAAAACTATCTTTTGTATTATCGTTCTGGTTTTTGATGTAGTTTATGGAGCCTTTTATTGATTGTCAAAATTATTTCTGAAATTGTAAGGGTTATATAAGAAAGATTTTTGTACAAATTTGTAATTATTTCTAATTTTCTATTATTATTATTATATTTTTTAATGCCTGAAGTTATGATGTCTGTGAATTAAATTATAATGTTAAATTATATATACCTTTGTAAAATATAATAATGTAGATTTTTGAATATTAGACCTGTTAATTAACTGATGCAAATAGCAATTTAACGAGACTAACATTATTAAATATTAAAAAGATAGTCAAATGTTTGTTTAACCGTACTAAGCAGTAAAATTTTATATATTATGTAATTTATCCTCATTTAATGATTTTTTTAAATATTGTTTTAAGTGCGGGTTGTAAAATACATAGAAAGTGAAGAAAAAAGTACACCTTTAGTATAGGGTTATTAAAATAAAATTGGTTGTAAGAAAAAAAAATAATAGCCGATTACTGAAAATGAAATTTTGAATTAATAAAAAAACTCACTTACTATTTTGCTGCGGAACTGTTGAATACACTGAAATAATATTCTAACATGATTTATTTTTTTGGAAATTTTTGTTTTTTAATAAGTTTTTTTTTAAAGAAAACCATCGGCCTTGTTTGCCTTGACCGCCAAAAATAATCAAGAGGATTTTTGTAAAATCCTGAAAACGTAGCTTTATTTTAAATTGAGATTTTTTGCGTGAGATTTTTACACCGTTAATGAGATTCTTTTCCTGGCTAAATATCCCTTAAGCTTGGGGACCGAGACGTAGATTACTCAAAAGGTTCATAAAGTACAGCGATGCTTCTCAAACGGTGAGCTTTAATCCATAAAAAAAAATATTTTTAAAAGTGTCATAATATTTGTTTTAAGAAATCAAGGTCTTTGAGATAAGTAATAATAATGGGAAACGGCTGACAATCAAATGATCTATTCTATTTTTAATTTGAATCTTGAAAGAGTGTCGTGAAGCCTCAATTTGTGAATGTGAACATCGGAGCCTTAAACAAAATTAAAATTAAAGTAATCAGTAAAATAGTGGCAGAAGTGAAAGGATTCCTAAAAGCTTCCTAGATGGTTGACTTTCCAAAAGTTGTAGCGTCTTTAACGTAGGTGCATAATATAATTATTACGTTTTATTGTTATTTTTTTAAATAAAGATACACATCCCCTGGTTACGAATAACCTGACAATATTTGAAAATTGATATTATAATAAGAGGTAGATGTTGCTTGTACTTTTGACGGCCTCCATGGTCGAGTGGTAAGACGCTTGAGTACGAATTCAAAGGTTGAGGGTTCAAACCTGGCGTGCGCCAATAACTTTTACTTAGTTAATATGTGTCACAACACATTTAATTCATATAAAAATAATGAAAAAGTATATTTCCAGCACGTTCCGGAGTGGTAGGTACTCTAAGTATCGCCCTGGTGAAAGACCACCATTCAGAATCAAAACGTTGCTTGAAATGACTTTAGCCGTATTTGATGACTAAATCTGAATAGCTTGGTACGTCCTAACCTTCCTTTTACCCATATACTTCCTTTGACCACTGCTTTCAGCCTCACAATATACCTTAATTGGAGATGCCATAGTTCCGTTGGCTCCAGATGGTTGGAAGCAGTTGGGACTCTTGTGCGGCATTCATATAAAATAAATATAAAAAAGGCTATAATGGAGGACTTAGCTAGCAGCGGAATCCGACGTATTTGTCCACCCAGCTACTAACCTGTCTTGTTGCAAAAACTTCTTGTTTTGTCTGAAACCGATGGTCTAGTAAGTTATATTCTTATTACATTAATTTCTTATTTGAAATGCTAAAGTGTAATTTTCGATAGTGCGCGAATTTATCATTCTATACCTCAAAGAAAAAAAACAACTCTGCGAAACAAAGGGAAGTGACGGAGTTGCCTCATTTGATATTGCTTTTTAAGCGTTTTCTTAGAAAATTTGTTTTTGGTAATACTTACAAGTATGGTCAAAATATGTATGTAATCTTTATTTAAGGTATTTCGCAAAACTTTCGTACAGGATAACATAAAGACCTCCCCTACGAAACGTAAGCGTTAACGTGAAAGTTTTAGAAACCCCGTAGAACGGAAGCCAACACAGAGAATAATATAGGACGCACTCCCCCCTTCACGGTATAATTTCATAATTTAGATACAAAAAGAAAAGTTGGCATTAATCCGTTAAGCTTTATAAATACACTGAAGTTTCCCATCCCCCCTACATTCCCTCCCCTTACCCCCTCCCAGCCATTCCAGAGGAGCGCGGCGAGGATTTTCCCGAGGAAAGAAAGTCAGAAGCTCCCCTTTGAACTTTGGGCGGAAAATTCATCATAGTATCTGGCTTTTTGTTAAACCTAATCTCATTCCGCTCATACACGAATAATGCGTAAAAACCTACTCGTTCACAGTAGATGTATATATTTAGATAAGACAGCAAGCGTCCGAAGTTGCTCAAGTCAAGTGAAGTGCACAGAAGTCACAGTTCGCTCAGTTGAAAGACCACAATTCAGATTCGAAACGTTGCTTTAAAAAATAAAAATAAATTATAGTGAATATATATATTTATATATATATATATATATATATATATATATATATATATATATATATATATATATATATATATATATATATATATATATATATATATATGGAGAGAGAGCTATTTAACCCAACCTATACAAATTTACAATGAATCACTTTCTCCGGGTTTTTACGTCGTAACCGTGAGAAAGAAAAAGACAAGACAAGTTCTCATATAAATATAGCACCACCATTAGGTATGTAAGCATTTTCCGTCTCCCGCGTCTCCAGCGACTCCGCCCCACTCCGTTTTGTTATGCGACATAAAAATACATAACTCAACGGTTTTTAAAGTTATATCCCATATTTTTGTTTATAACCATACCGTGGAAAAGTTGTTGTATAGATAAACAAAAATATAATGTGACATTTTCTGAATGAGTGTATAAATACCCTAGCCCTAGTACCAGCCCCGCCCGAGTCTGGCAAAAATTATCAATACTGACTGCATATAATTGCTCTGAGGTCCCAACTGTTCCCAACCATCTAGAGCCAGTGATACTGTGGTATCTCCGATTAGGGTATGCCGTGGGGCTGAAGGTGGTGGGGAGGAGAAGGTGAAGGTTGGATTAGAAAGAAGCTGGCTTTCCAGATCTGGTCAACAAACACCGCTAAAGCGATCACTAGCACCTTTTCGATTCTGAATGGTTGGCAAGGCGATACTTAGAGTATCTACCACTCCGGAACGTGTCACAAATATACCATACGTTATTTCGTCGTCAACGTGAAAATACCTCCCATGTGTCAAAAACGTAATTGTCCAGAAAACCAATTTTTGAGATTTACAGACTGCTTTTTGAGACATCGAAATACGCTTTGCAGTTTTAGGTCCAGTAATATATTTTCACCAGTAAAAACATTGAAACTTGAAGTATCAATTGAAACTCTACGCAACGCCATATTTAACTCATTTTTGTAATTTTGACCACATGGGAGGTATTTCTCCGTTGACGAAGATTTTTATATGAATCAAATGTGAAATAACACATATTAAAATAATTAAATACACGCAGGGCTTGAATCCGCGACCTCTGAATCCAAAGTCGTGCATTTTACTACTCGACCTAGTAAACCGTCAAGATGTTACTGTTGGTGGATATTTTTGTTAATTGATTAAATCACCAAAAGTTTTCTATAATGAAATGTAAAACGTCAATTTAATGCCTCGAAAACCTTTTTGTATAATTTTATTTATTTATTTTATTTTTAATTATTTTACTTAAACATACATTTTTTTAGTTAATAAATTGCCCATTCCCCTAGGCATAAGCCTGTGTTGGGATGTCAATTATCAAAAATGTTTTTTTTTTAGCTACATAGTAACATGATAATATTTAAAATGTAATACATACATAATAGAAATTACATTTTTTTTTTTTTTAAAAGAAAGACAAACATTCCCGGGTTACGAAAAACCGGACAATATTTGAAAAACTCCTACTGCCATCATAAGAAGCGGAAGATGTTGCTTGTGCAATGATGGAGGACTTAGCCAGCAGAGGAATTGAACGCACGACGCCCGGGTGGGAATCCGACGCGTTTGTCCACTTAGCTACCGACCGGTGAAAATAAAATAAGTAAATGACAAAGTTTAAGATATACGAGTAAAATCTACATATTAAGAACTAAATCAAACTTGGTTTTTAAGGTGAGTAATGATATCGCTTTAAAATAAACTTTTGGTTTGTATGTTTCTGATGGTGCTGGGCAGAGAATTGAATTGCTAAGTGGCGTTGTACTTAAAACTTTTTTGTCCGTAAGCGGTTTTTTTTTTAAATATATGTTTTAATGAAAAAAAACATTCAGTATCCGAATAAAATCTTATTCGCGGCATTAATTCACGTAGGGTTTCCAGATCTCCGAAAGAGAAAGAGTTGAAAGCGACCTACGCTACGTAAGATATGTTTCCAAAAAGTCGGAATATTTACGATCTACTTAGATGTTTCACATCAAAAATGATTTTTTCCTCCCCCGGCGAGCGGCAGTAGCCGGGCGAGCCGGCGTGGGCGAGGCGTAATGGGTCCCTCGAGGGCCGTACAGAAAAGGGTCAACCTGCCATATATTATTGTCTTGGAAAAAACGTGGAGCAGTCCGCTCTACGCTGCCCGCCTCGGCCCTTGTAAATAACACTTGACTTGTGTCGGGCCAAGTTGAATGGAAACAATTTCATTTAATTGTCCCGTACCTACGCGAAACAAATAATATATCGCCGGGTGCGGCAGCGGGAAGGGGGGGTGGCGAGCACGTCGGGTGGAATGCTGATTTGGTAAAAGTATTCCTGTACTTGGAGGTGTTTCTTTAAACCAGTGAAGGAGAGCAGTTGAAGCCCGGCGTGCTTTTATTTAATCAATATATATAAATATATATATATGTATTTATATATATATATATTATATATTTATATATACATATATATATATATATATATAATATATCAATCATCACAATACTAATTATGGGTATAATTCTCCAATGTCCAGAATCTCAAGACTTGTTAACTCAAGCCATGGTCTTGAAATTTTTGGTAGCAGTCTAAATGATTTTTTTCATTATTTACGACTCTACCATGGCTTGAATGTTCTCTCTTATGTTTATTTTGTCCTATTTTTGTCATTGCTTCATTTATTATTATGTATGTGCTACTCCTTCTCTGTTGCTCTTTTTTTCATTTCGTGTTTTATTTGTCTTTTTTGTAATTGGACTTTGGTTTGTTAATTTATAAATAAATATGTTTCATAACACATTTAACTCATGTAAAATGTAATTTATAATATATTTGCGACACGTTCCAGAGTGGTAGATACTTTAAGTAACTTGCGCTCTTTTCGATCTCATATTGGCAATTAGGCCTCATTTTTTCAATTTACCAACATTATCTTGCTGAAGAAATGTAGAGGATTCAGTCATGTTATTCAAAATTGTAAACAATTTAGTTGATAGCCCTGATCTCCTGCATCTCTTATTATTCTAAGTTCCAAAACGTAACAGCAGACAGCCACGTACTCTTCACCTCCCTCGTTGTAACACCAACTCTAAGCAAAACTCTTTCATTTACAGGTACACAAATTCATCCAAAATTATTTTTCATCACATCGACATCTTCAACTCACTTATACATAATATTAAAGAAAAAACCATGTCCCGACTGCACCCAAACTAGATCATTGAAACTAACCTCCCGTCTGTTTCCGTCCTTCTTCCTTTATCCAATTCCACCTTCCTTTTACCCCATTAAAGTTAAGTTACTAAATCAAAAATGTATGCGAGTATATCCATGTTTTTCAAAAGTAAAATATCGAAGAACACACAAAAATGTGACTAACCTTTCCAGTTGTCAAAAACAAACCACTAATCCAAAATGGCTGATAATGCTAACATATGATAAAAATATGTGTACCAACATAACAACATAAAAAAAACGATAATCGAATGTACACAGCCCGCTAAAATTCAAAATTCACCTTTTCTTTTGAACAAGCCATGTATATATTTATTCCCATGATTTTTTTTATCGGTAAAAGAAACATAAAAACAACAACAAAAAGTCCTTTATAAAAATCATATTTTGAAAAAAGTGGCAGTCTGAGCTCGCTGCGAGATTCAAATTCGATCTCTCTTACTGCTTTTTATGCCCCGGTTCTTATAATGCTTATTAATTCAGATGTATCTATGAAACTCAATTTACAGCATCAAAATATTCAATTTTATAGGCAGCTGTGATAATATTACCAAAAATTCATGTTAGGTTAGAAGAGTTTGTGCCAGTTCGAAGGCTTCCTACAACTCTGTGCAGAATTGCTAAGTTTCCCAGACAAATTATATTTAAATATTTTAGGCTACTTAAGGCTATAAATCACTAGTTATAAATATTAGGCAAAAGTCAATATTAATAAATCTCAGTTGTGAGTTTAAATTTTAAGTCACTAGTCAAAAGTTTTAGTTAAAAGTCTAAATTCGAAGTCACTAACTATAGGTCTTAGTTTTAATTTATGTCATAAGTTTTTTTTTTACAGTGAATACCGCACAAGAGTTCCAACTGCTCCCAACCGTCTACAGCCAGTTACACTATGGTTTACCCAATGGGGTATGTGGTAAGTGCTTAGTGACCAAATTTGAATAGCCAAGCACTTCCCAACCTTTTTCTTCCCCATCTCCTTTCCCTCTCCACTTCCTTCAGCCTCACAACATACCCCAATTAAGGATTTCATAGTCTCACTGTATCTAGACGGTTGGGATCAGTGGGGACTCTAGTGCGGTATTCACTGTAAAAAAAAACAAACTATAATACTAGCAGACAGGACCCGTCCTCGAAGCGAAGAAATTAGATGTAGATGGAGTTGTTAACAAAAACGATGTCATATATTGAGGCCTCTTTTATAGATGAATCCGGCACTGAATCAAGTAGGCTCTACCCCAGTGGCGTGTACAGAGTTTTTGATCGGGGTAGGCAGTAGAAAAATCAGCGGGTTAATTGATAATACAGATAGTTGTCAACAGATGTCACTGATTGCTTTTGCATTTGTTCTGTTAAAGCGCTGCTTATACATGAACAAAATTACAAACACGAACAAGCCACTTGAATGCGCACATAGTTCACAGCATACATATTTTGTGTAGTTTAGTGAACATAAAATAATCTACTCTGACGTAGGGGGCGTTTGGACATATGTAGTTACTGATTTTGACATGTTATAGTAGGACGGTCGGTGGGCGCTCGCAGGGGTGCGAATACCCGAACTTTGCACGTATTTTTTTAAGTGTAGATTTATTATTATTTAATATTGTTTAATCGAATATAATTCATATTCAAATGAATTATAGAAGAGTAGCATGGAAAGGCTTTGGGCTCAGTACAACGACGCCTACCGCATTCTGTTGAGTCTTTCCAAGCACTGCAGTGCTTCCGGTATGTTCGCCGAGGGGCGAGTTCCAGGATTTTCAACCCTTATGAGAACCAGGGTAGCAGGAATGAGGGAAAGGATCAACAACTCCAGAAAAGACCTCATCATGGAATCCCGTCAGATCCCGAATTCTAGCATAGAAGCGCATTGGAGTAAATTATTGGCCCCATCAATCTTAACGCTGCCAGGATGGACTCGCTCTTGATGGCGTTTTGCAGAAATGAGACCTAATATCCTCCATTATTTTTTTTTACATGTATCATTTAAATTTTGACATAAAGCACTCACTTTGTGGAAAGACATCATTAAATTTTAAATAAAAGTAACTTTGTTTTGACACCACTTTATTAGATACATATACCAACCGGCTTCGGCTCTTCCTGAACCTTCTTCAGGGCTGAACAAATATGTATTAAATCAAAACGGAATTATAATGCTTAGGTGGAAGTTAAGTACGGGAGAGGTGGTAGGAACAGGGGTAGGGGTATATTTTCCCTAAAGTATTTTTAATAAAGTGGTGTCAAAACAAAGTTACTTTTATTTAAAATGTATTACTTAATTTTTTATGTTTATTTTAATTTTTCTTTATTATTGTGAGTATTACAACTTTTATATTATTATTACTGTGTACCATTATCAATTATGGAAGGTATTGCATTGCACTACTCCTGCATACCTTCTGGAATAAAACTATTATTATCCGAGTACGGCAGGGTAGGCAGTGCTCACGTGCCTGTATGGAGTTAACGCCTCTGCTCTATCGGTACAGCCTTTAAAACAAAGTACCCTCTCGACACACTTCGCGACAGTCCGATAGAGGGCTGAAACGGAATGTCCTCTTCCTGGAGGAGAAAACAGTTTTATTCCAGAGTTATAACGTCCCGAGGAAATAAAACAGTGAAGTCCCGGGCCGAATTTCTCCGAGGGCTTAACGAGTTCCCCAGAAAGGAAAATACGATATTTATAGGGACTTAAACAGAACACGAAATTGGCCCGTAAAGTTTTAGGTCCTTGTATTTGCTTTCTTCAATTTTTCGGGGGCACTTTGATGCGAATCGGATTAAAGAGGTTTGAGATTAATTCGACGCGTAAACTTGATGATTCAATAAAAGGCATTGGGGGTAATTGCCTCGCTACACGACGGAGCTTATACATTGCAGGAGGGGGGGTTACGAATAATCACGCTTGATTTCACGTTAATATTTTTATAAACTCGAGAGATTCGTTTTCATACCGCACTCACGTAGAAATAAATTCAAACCAAGAAAACTTTTCAGACTCTCATTCTTTAAATTCATTAGAAGATTTTCACCATTATCTGTTCCTCACTACGAAAAATTAAAAATACCTCCGAAATACTTTATTATAAATTTGTTCTCATGCCTTTAAAATGAAAAAATAAAGAAAAAAAAATAATATTAAGAATCAGCTAAATTTTAAGTTATTATGATATATATGGTGATTTTGTCCTGCCATAAGTGACCTGCCAGGTAAGTATGTTGCTGTACATTTATATAAACTAAGAATTTATATTGTAAAGTAGAAATTAAAATTTGTACAGCGCCCTTGAGGAGATTTTTCACAAAAACTGCGCTTTACAAATTATCCAAATATAATTATTATGTTTTCAATGCGTAACCGTGACTATTATCACATTTTATTGCTTATCGAAGTCATATTTTAATATAAAGTATTGTTAGTTTTAATTGAATTTAAAATACAGTTCTATTTTTAACAAACAACACGGACGCATTTTTGTAATTATATGGTTCAATAAAATATTCTATTGAATTACAATAATTTGTCAATTTATGAATAACCTGATTGACGGGTAACCATTTTGTAATTCATTATGTTAACATCTCGATGTTATTAATTTAAATTTGAATGCTAGTAAGTTCCAAAATATTACCCATGTTGTGAAAATTTTTTGCTTATTTATGAAAAAAAAAAAAAAATTGCAGATGTTAGCACCCCACACGGAAAATTATCGAACCATGTACGACACACGCTTATCGAATTAATACTATCAGATAATGTTTCATGGAAAGATGGATTGCAGTCAGCAAGTTAAATACAAAGTTTTTTATAAATTGTTTCTTCTTTAAATAAAACATTTTTTTCATAAACCTATAATGTGGTGATTAGCTAAATATGATGAAATTGCGATACTTTATTATATGGGAAATTACCTTTGTTGGCCTTTTAAAGTTGCATTCGTAATCGAGGGTCTTATCACTTGACCAAGGAGGCTGTCAATATTTACAATATCATATAAAAACATAGTTTAATATCTTATAATAACAGCAGTGAGTTTATATACCGCAGTTTTTTTATAGTTCACCTCAAATGCGTTTTTCTTTAAATTACCTAACCTAATATAACAAAGAAAAAATAATATATTACAGATATTTTCTTAATAAATTATGATTTATGATCGTCATCATAAATCATGAAAATGTAAATATATACATTAAAAAATAATTTACTAGAAACTAAGGATGCAAAAAATTCAAAAGAAAAGTATCTATTAATATAAAAAAACTTATTGAAGCAAAGAAAAAACATGTTTTGAAGATAGTTAACTCTTGATATTTAGAAACACAAATCTACCAACCTTTCCTTCAATCCAATCGCTTTAAAAGATTTGCAAAATGTTAGTGCCTTACCACCACCGGCTCTGGCATTTGAACCTTTGGTGTGACAAAACAAAAACAAATGAAAAGTAATACATCAAAAATATGAAAATACACTGGAGATTATCATAAAATCTTATGTTGTTCAAAATCTGATACACAATTGAAGTTATATAAAATTAAATGTTTGTTCATTCCGAATGATTACACACAAACGAATTAATAGTACTCACTCAACCGCAATGGGTTACGAGATTAACAAGCTAGATAATTAACACTTCAAGCACTTGTTAACTACTATTCAAATCATACACAACAAGCAAGTTGTTCGCAATTAAGTAGGTACGTAATATTCAAGAATAAATTCAGTTTTTTTTTTTATAATTCAAATGAATTTAATTTTTATCTCGTTCTGCTATTTTAAACTAGATCAGAGGTTCCCAAACTTTTTTGTCCCGTAGACCACTTGCCGATTTTTTCTGTTTTATGTAGACCCCCTGCTTTCCTAACATTCTTTTTTTTTAGCGTTGGGAAAAACTTCAAAGTTGTGTGAACGCTTCAGGAACTGCTAGTTCTTTGAAATAAACCCTTCGCGATGAACACTTTAATTGAAGCCGAACTCGCCAAAAAATAGTACTAGTCGGTAGAGATCTCGAATCGAAAAGTGCTAGCAAATCAACAAAAATTTCTCTCCGAAAAAAAAGCACTAGTCGGTAGAGATTTGAAATCGAAAAGTACTAGCAAATCAACAAAAAATTATTACAATTAAAGTAATTAGGGAATTTATGTCTATTATAAGAGAGAATTACGTAAGGTACTATCTGTGAGGTGGATTATTACATTTGCGGGAAACCAACATCTTGGTGACGGCCTGCCTAAATGGAATCCACTCTCGTGGACCCCCATTTGCGTCTCATGCACCCCCAATTTTTTTTTTCACTGACGTGGACCCCTCGCAGGTCGGAATCGACCCCAGGGGGTCGATATAGACCACTTTGGGAATCACTGAACTAGATGATAATAACAATAAATTTACTTTAATTGAATTATAAAAAAATAATGTTTACAAATTAAACACAAAAACTATAAACAATAAATTCGGTGATTATAATAATACCATTGTTTTTAACTTTATTCTATTTTTATTTATTTTGAGACCTTACCGGTTTCACCTTATGACCGACATCTTCAGACTGGTAAAATTAATGGCATATATACTATTAGGTCCGGAATGGACGCTTATTGAGTCTCATTGTGAACGCCCTTGAGGTGATTTTTCACAAAAACGGCGCTATACAAATCGTCCAAATATTATTATTATTTATTATTATCTGCGACGTTAGGTTTTGTTTTATGGCTGACAGAGGCGGTTTTACAATAACAATCAAAAATAAATTCGGGCAGTGTTATTACCTTCCGGGAGACAGGGTATATGGGATGCGTTACATGCTTTTGTGTTTTTTTTATATTGTATAATCTCTATAATTGTGAGCTTTATTTTTAACAGTTGGCTATTTTTCAATTTACTTTTTGATCTTTCTCTCTCTTTTTTTAGGTATATTTACATTGGTGGTTTGGTAAAATATCTTAAAATAGTAATTTTACCAGAATGGTAGATAATATATCGCATCGTCCTGGTGAAAGACCACCATAGAATTGAAACGTTGCTTGAAATGGCTGTAGCCGTGTTTGGTGACTAGATCTGAATAGCCAGGTACTTCCCAACCTTCTTCTTCCTCATCTCCTTCCCCTTCCCACTACTTTCAGCCTTACAACATACCCCTATTGGGGATGCCATAGTCTCACTGCCTCTAGACGGTTGAGAGCAGTTGAGACTCTTGTGCGGTATTCACTTAAAAATATATTTTTAAAAGGCTTACATCGGGATATTATCTTTTGTAGATTTCCCCTTAGATGTCTGCGACAAAAATTCCAGATAACATTTTTCAGATTAAATTAGAAATAATAAATTTGGTGTTGGGATACGATGTTATTGTTAGTATTTTGTTCAATGAAATAGTAATGATCTTATTCTCAATCAGAGATTTTTCTAACAAAGGTGAAAGTTATTATTTATTGTAAATAATTACCTTTGTGAGTACATTCGATGTTAAATAAAATTATTAAATATAAAAATAATCTTTTTGAAACCCTACATGCTTTTTTGCTTTATTTTTTTGAATACCGCACAAGAGTTCCAACTGCTCCCAACCGTCTGTAGGCTGAAAGTAGTGGGAGGGAAAAGAGATGGGGAAGAGGAAGGTTGGGCAATACCTGGGTATTCAGATTCGGTCGCCAAACACGGCTAAAGCCATTTCAAGAAACGTTTCGATTCTGAATGGTGGTCTTTCACCAGGGCGATACTAAGAGTATCTACCACTCTAGAAGGTGCCAATATACAACAATTAATTTTAATATTAATTAAATGTGCTATGACACTTTAAAAATATATATCATGTCGGGTTTGATTACGCGACCTCATATCTATCAAACCTTTATATCTGTCATCAAGCTATCTGAGACTTAGTAGTCAAAATATGTCATTTGAATTGGCCACATCAGTTTTCAATCAAACTGGCCAAGCTCACACTTCTAACAATACTCGATTTTCTATGTGTTCAATACAATTACGCTTTTTGAGATTTTCTCTGTTAAAACCTTTATCACCTGACAATATTTGTAAAACTTCTACTGTCGTCATAATAAGCGGGAGATGTTACTTGTACAATGATGGATGACTTGGCTAGCAGAGGAATTGATGGGAATCCAACGCGTTTATTCACTCAGCTACTAGCCGGTCAAAGTTAGTAGAATTTCCAGAGTGGTAGATACTCTAAGTATCGCCCTGGTGAAAGACCACCGCTCAGAATCGAAATGTTGCTTGAAATGGCTTTGGCCGTGCTTGGTGACCAGATCTGAATAGCCAGGTACTTCCCAACCTTCCTTTTCCCAATCTCCTTCCCCTCCCCATCATCTTCAGCCTCACAACATACCCTATTTGGGCATGCCATAGTCTCATTGGCTCTAGACGTTTGGGAACAGTTGAGACTCTTTTGCGGTATTCATATAAAAAAAGAAAAAAAAGAATTGAAGTTGAATTGAACTCACGACGCCCGGATGGGAATCTGATGCGTTCGTCCACTCAACTAATAACCGGTAAAATTTACTAATTAACTTTTTTCAGTGAGTCTTTTTTGAGAACTTTGGAAATTCATGCCGCTGTCGAGAAGAAACGATCTCATTACAATAAATAAGTAACGCGGGTAAAAAAAACAGCCTGACAGATGTTAATTCGTTCTTCCACCTGTGTCCTCAATTTCGCTCGTATACACAATTAACCTCCTGCAACTTTACGGAAAAAATCATTACGGAGAGGGCTTTTTGTATCCGAGAAGAGCAAAAAGGGTTTCAATTATTCACCGTCCTGGCGTAATTTTTGCCGATATCATTTTCCTTTGAGTGAAAATGCGAGAGAAACAAAGGCGTGGCGTTAGTCAGTCGCTTTTGTTTCGTATTTTTAGCAATTTGCTTTGTCCCAAACCGTATCAATTAGAACGATCATTATTATTTCATGTCGTTTGTTGCGAGAGTGATTTTCGAAACAAAAAGAGATAACAAATCTCCACGCTAATTACTGCAGACTCCAAACTCCAAACGCGAGTGATTTGGATTCTTCATCTCGCGTTTGGAGGAGAGATCGGGGGGCACATTCTGCATGAACAAAGCTGCAGCTTGATCAAAATAGTCGAGAGATCCTTTGGTATTCAGTGCGTTATTTATCAATGACGTTACAAAAATATAGACACGTTGTAGCGATCTCAAAGTGGCAAGCAAAAACCACGCTAGTGATTTATTTATTTATTTTATGGATTCTTTCGTAATCCTCTGCTAACTAGCTGGGGCTTATTCAAATACCCCTCATAATGTCTAGCTAACTAGTACTGCGGCTCATTAGGCCTTATTACTATCACCATCTGATGGTTGTATTTAATTGACTGAATTTAAGTTTACATTAGTGAGTTCTTAGGGAAAAGGTCTTAACTGGATAAAAAAAACCCTAAAACCCTAACCACGCTAGTTGGTATGCTCAGTCCTTAAGCCGATTTAGTACTAAACCGTAACGCGTCGCTTGAGGTCGTTTACTATATCTAATCAAATTATAAAAATAATTGCCAAAATGCCCTCGTGTGTGATGAGAAAGTGTTTCAAAGACAATCTGCATTGTTGACCAACATAATGACGTCTTCGTGTAAGCAAGTAAGCGAAGTGCTATCTCATTCTTACCAGAGCATTCAACGCTACTAGCAAGTACGGAACGCAGTCCGATCCTGCATCTGTTTCGTTCATACACACATATTCTATGAATGTCTATCTTTGTCATACATGATGTATGGCGATACATGACCAATATTTGAATGATGAATTTACTGTTTACGTAAGTGTGTTTGTTACTTGCCACATTTTGTGTTTATACTCTAAGGCTATAACGTGTCTATATATTTGTAACATCATTGTTATTTATCCCTCTTCTTCGACAGTGACAATTCGAGGGCCTCCATGGTCGAGTGGTAAGACGCTCGACTACGAATCCAGAGGTCACGGGTTCAAACTCAGCGTGCTTTAGTAATTTTTATTTGATCAATTTGTGTCATAACACATTTAATTCATATAAAATAATATATCGTATATTTGATGCATGTTACAGAGTAGTAGATGTATCTCTGAGATCGCCTTGGTGAAATACCACCATTCAGATTCGAAAAATTGCTTGAAATTACTGTAGCCGTGTTTGGTGATCAGATTTGAATAGCTAGGTATCTGACAATCTTCCTTTTCCTCATCTCCTTCTCCTCCCTACTACCTTCCGCCTTACAATATACCTCTTGATTGGGGATGCCATAGTCTCACTGGATCTAGACAGTTAGGAGTAGTTGGGACTCTTGTGCGGCACTCACTATGAAAAAAGGTTAAATCCCTTACGAAATCGAAATCATAATAACTGGAATTATGAAAAATTCCACCCCTATCTCTGCGTTATGGTTTTAGTCGTGTTTGGTGACATAATCTGAATAACCAGGTACTTTTAAACCCTCCTCTTTCCCATCTCCTTCTCCTTCCCACTACATTCAGCCTCATAACATACCCCAGCTGGGAATGCTATAGTCTCACTGGCTCTAAAAAATTAGGAACAGTTGGGACTCTTGTGCGGTATTCACTATAAGGCAGACCTTTTAAGCTGCTCGTTGTCTATTTGACTTTGTGGGCTGCATTGCAAAGTTTTTCCGCCTAATTGTTTATCTGATCCATCCAATGGGCCTTAATTGGCCTAGGTTCTTCTAAGTTCCACTTTTATTTCCGTTTTTCCACCCTTTGCAATTTGTGACTTGGTCATTTCCGTATTCCATTGGGGTTTTCATTTATTTGCTTCAACTATGGTACTACGACCAAATGTTCCTTTAGATTTCTTATCTTAATAATAATCTCTCCTTGTTTAGGCCTAATGAAAAAACATTAAAATCAACCCAACATATCACGCTCACTATTTAATTTTAATTAAAAAACATGTGTCAGGCTAATTGAATTGACCTCCCCCTTAATCCAGGTAAGCTATATTTCTACCTTTTCATTAATTAAATCAATTACACCTAGCAATCAAGATGTATACACCCAGAACAACAACGCCAAATTGACATGAATTGTTTTTTTTTAGTGAAATGAAAAAAAAAACATAAAAGACCAGAGGTTTTATATTAATTTTTATGATCTACCGAGTTTATTTTGTACCCTGTTGATGCCTAGGCTAAGCGAAAATATTTGTTTTATTAATATCTGTGTAAAAGCCTTTAACGGGCGTGAATAAATAAATAACTATATATTAGGTAAGATAATTTAGTGTAAAACCCACTTGAGGTGAAGTATCACAAAACTGTGTTGTATAATTTCACTGTTGTAATTATTATTATTTGATTGTTTAGTGGGAGTTTGTATATCTTTAAAGCTGTCAGGAATTAATTTATAAATAACCGCCGTAATTGCGGTAAACTCTACGCATTTGAGTTTTAATTGGCCACAGATACCTTGATTGATTTCCGCCGCAGCCTTAATGCGGGCTTAGTGTCAATTAAAATGTTATTTTCGTTTCGTTGTTGCCTTGTTTGATGGACCATACGAAAACGAATTTCCAACAGATTGTTTGAAGTAATATTTAAAAACAAAAATACTGAATAACACACAGACATGATCGATACATTGTGTATCCGCGGAAGCTGGGATCCAAATTTCTCTGTGTGTTAAAATATATTTTTGTTTTCTTCAAATATTACCTTGCGAACTCATGATATACGACAGGCGGCTCTGTATTACGTTTCTACGTCTACAAACAATTATTTTGATAATTCGCCCATTCAAAGGCTGCATAGACTAGGTAATAAATATGGTTCAATATATATTTACCGTTACAACACTGTTCCCAAATTGAAATTGGGCTTATTTGAATGTTTTTAATAGAACTCTAAGGTTATTGTGATTTATTTAATAATAATAATAATAATATTTGGACGATTTGTATAGCGCCGTTTTTGTGAAAAATCACCTCAAGGGCGCTGTATAGTTATAATAGCTATGTGAAAATAAAAATACTTCGCATTTTGCTGAAACTTACTATTTACACAGTACCTACTTACTAATTTTATGGTTAAACTATTGTTATAATCATTCATTTTTGTTGTTATTATTGTGCCATATACTATACTCGTTTTTCAAATATTCTGTTATGATATATATTAATATTTTATTTTTATATGAATACCGCACTAGAGTCTCAACTGCTCTCAACCGTCTAGAGCCAGTGAGGCTATGGCATCCCCAATAAAGGTATGTTGTGAGGCTCAAGGTGGTGGAGAGGGGATCAAGATGGGGAAGAAGAAGTTTGGGAATTACCTGGTTATTCAGATCTGGTCACCAAACACGGCTAAAAGCAATTTCAAGCACGATTTCGATTCTGAATGGTGGTCTTTCATCAGGGCGATACTTAGTATCTACCACTCTGGAAAGTGCCGCAAATATACTTTTTGTTATTTTATATGAATTAAATTTAAAATTAAATTTATATGGGTTCAAACCCGGCGTGCGCCAATAACTTTTATTTTAATTAATATGTGTAATAACACATTTATTTCATATAAAGATAATAAGAAGTTTATTTGCGGCACGTTCCAGAGTGGTAGATAATAAGTGTTGCCCTGGTGAAAGACCACCATTCAGAATCGAAACGTTGCTTGAAATGGCTTTAGCCGTGTTTAATGACCAGATCTAAATAGTCAGGTACTTCCCAAACTTCCTCTACCCAATCTCCTACCCGGAGTGGAGCCAGTACCTTCAGCCTCACAACATACCTTATTTGGGGATGCCATAGTCTCACTGGCTCTAGACGGTTGGGAGCAGTTGAGACTCTTGTGCGGTATTCATATAAAAAAAACATATTAACGCGTATATAAATATATATTATTTTCTATTTACTATATTAGGTTAGATAATTTAGTGTGAATCACACTTGAGGTGAATTATCACAAAACTGCACTGTTCTAATCACTATTATCATCACGGAGTCATCTTGGTACAGCAGAAGCCAGCACTGTGTATCTTATATCAATGATTTAGTACGTAGATGGTTCGAGTACCTGCCGCTGATTTCGGACATATTTCCGTTCTCTACACAATAGATCATTATTTATATGAAAGAAACACGCAATCGTTACGTGATGCATGGTGTTTTCCCCTTGAATATTTGAGAGGTATTTTATGAAAGGGGCGAGCAAAAGTGATTGCCAATATTTTCGCAAAATAGATACTTTTTTTAGTTCGAGTCATAAAAAGAAGTTAACGATATCACGAGTAAATCGAGTACTTTTAACTATATTCTTTCATTATGCCAACATATATTACTACGCACGTGTGACAATTGAAAATATGTATTTAAATATGTTATCAAATTATGACATATAATAAATTAAGTCCCTACCTATAAAATATTTAATTGATATTCTTATTCTACATTTGAAATCTGCGTTAATAATAATAACAAAGTTATATTCCGGAAGGTATGCAGAAGCAGTGCAATGCAATACCTTCCATAATTGATATCAATACATAATAATTATAATGTTAACAAATAAAAATGAACAGAAATTCATGTAAAAAAATAAATAATATAAAAAATATTTTTTTTAAATAATATAAGTAAAAAATATTAATGGAGGATATTAGGCCTCATTACTGCAAAACGCCATCAAGAGGGAGTCCATCCTAGCAGCATTAAGATTGATGGGGCCAATAATTTACTCCAACGCGCTTCTATGCTTCAATTCGGGATCTGATGGGATTCCATAATGAGGTAATTTCTGGAGTTGTTAATTCTTTCCCGCATTCCTGCTACCCTGATTCTCATAAGGGCTGCAAGTCCTGGAACTCGCCTCTCGGTGAACATACCGGAAGCACTGCAGTGCCTGGGAAGACTGAACATCATGCGATAGGCGTTGTGGTACTAGACCCGAAGCCTTTCCATGCTAAAAGTGGTTTGTTTTGTGTAATATTTTTAAATGTGAAACTAACGTAATGCATGGAGTAAAATTCAAATTAAAACACAGAGCCATGAACAAAGAATAAGCAGCCCATAAATATGAAGATTTTAAACCTTGTTCCATTTAGTTCGGCGGGGAGGGGGGGTATGTGATGCAAAGAGGGGGCTCACGCGTTCAACAGCCGAACGATGCTCACAAACCATGCTGACATTTTTCTAACGTACTAGACGTGGCAATGCTATGACAGTAGTTACGTTGAACTTTAAATGTTTGCAGAAAACTTATTTTTCCCTAATTAGGAGTTATTTGAATGATATTAAATCACACTTTCCTCGGGAAAGTTACTAATTTGGCTTTACCAAACTTTTTAGCGTTGTTTTAGCAGTAACGCGACACACAGCACAAAGGTATTTTGACATAGGGATATGTCAAACGTTGACAGTGGTTGTAAGTTGGCTGAAGTGGACAGATCCAACAAAGTAGAGTTACATTTTTCGCATAGCAACTCATAAAACCACAATTATTTTGTTTTATATTTTTGTATCGTTTACCTTTCTTCGTTTCTTTCTATCTGTAGTAATCACTAAAATATTGTATAACAGTACTTAGAGGTCTCGGGTGAAAATCCTGGCATGCGCAAACAAATTTTATTAAATCAATATTTGTAATAACATATTTAATTCATATTTAATAATGTACAGTAAATTTGCAGCACGTTTTAGAGTGGTAGATACTCTTAGTATGGCCCAGGTGAAAGACCGCCATTCCGAATTGAAACGTTGCTTGAAATGGCTTTGGCCGTGTTTGGTGAACAGATCTGAATAGCCAGGTATTTTCCAACCCTCTTCTTCCCCATCTCCTTCTCCTCCTCACTTTTTTCAACCTCACGAGATACTCCAATTAGTGATGCCATAGTCTCACTAGCTCCAGACTATTGAGAGCAGTTGGGACTCTTGAGAGGTATTCACTATAAAAAAAACTGGAAAAATATAATAGGTGGATATACAAACATTAAAAAAATTAGAGCTTTTTTTTGTGCTTAGTGTCATATAATCATAACTAAACAGTTTTAATAATGTATTTGTATCGCATACCTTTTTTTGGTTTTTCAGAGCGGTAGATACTCCACGTATCGCCCTGGTGAAAGAATAAACTCAGAATCAAAAAGTTGCTTGAAATGGCTTAAGCCGTGTTTGGTGACCAGACCTGAATAGTTTGGTACTTCCCAACCTTCCTCTTTCCCATCTTCCTCCCCTATCCAATACCTTCAACCTTATGACATACCCCAATTGGAAATGCCATAGTCCCACTGGCTTTAGATGGTTGAGAGTAGTTGGGACTCTGGTAAGGTATTCACTATAAACAAAATTTAAAAAAAATTACAATTTCTAATAATTTCTCCATCAATTCGAAAAAAATTACGAGAAACAATTGAGTGACATCAGATCTTCAGTTTTTGGTCTCTGTGTCAGATTAACGCACCGACTTAATCAGACGATACTTTTATAGTAGGTGAGTGTGATTAAAAATTAAACTCCGTGAGTTAATTCAAGCAATTGCGTTCCTACTCACATCCCATAATTTAACGTTTTTTTACATTCCGTGATTTTTAACTAGTTTATCTAAATTTAAAAAAATGTAGTATTCCCCTCCCAGATTATTTATAATTTCACAACGAGTCAATCAAACACGACAAACGAAAACGCATTGTCGATTGATTCATACAGCTTGCAATGAGCGGTGTCGGCAAACCATTTATTAGATTCATTCAAATCGGTTAACTCGATTCACTTTGTAATAAATGAAAAAAATAACTACAAGTGTGTGGACTAAATTTAGAAAATTCGTGCTTCTCACATGGACAGCTGTATGTGGCCTGCCCACGCATCGAAAACTTTCTGATTTATTCATATACGCACTAGACGGGGAAAAAATATTAAAAAGCACTTCAATAAATACAATTAGAACAAAAATACTTTCTTTATTTGAGTGACATTGCAAAACATGCCATGTACTCGCCAGTTAAATATAAAAATATTTTCAAAGTGAATACCGCCCAAAAGACCTAACTTCTCTCGACTGTCTGGAGCTAGTAGGACTCTGACATCCTCAATTAGGGTATGTTGTGAAGCTGAAAGCTGTGGGTGGGGAAGGAGACGGGGAGGAGAAAAGTTGGGAAAAACAAACGCATCGTTCGAACTCGATCACCGAATGAATCACTCATTCGGCTATCTGAGTTTGATTCACATCGAGCACTGTGAATATTCAAAATGAAAAATTACATCAACTCGACTACGAATCCAGAGGGCGCGGGTTCAAGTCCTAAGAAAAATGCGTTTTTCACTTCGACCAGCACAAAAATATATACAGTTAATTTGTGACACGTTCCAGAGTGGTAGATACTATCAGTATTGCCACGATGAAAGATCACACTTCTGAATTGAAACGTTCCTTGAAATGGTTTCAGCCGCGTTCGGTGATCAAATTTGAATAGCTAGATATTTCCCCATCTTCCTCTTTACTCATCTGCTTTCCCCTCCCACTACCTTTACACTTTCAACATACTCTGGTTCGGGATGCCATAGACCTACTGTCCCCACTCCTTTCGGTTTCACAACATATTTCACTAAAAATGCCACAGTCTCAACGGCTCCGATTAGTTTGGAGTAGTTAGAAATATATCAAATAAAATTTATTCGAATTATTCAGTCATTCGATTCAATTTGATAGTTCGATTCAACGATTCGTTTATTTTTGAATACCACTAAAATGAACCGGAAAAAAATAATTTTCGTGGCTTTTACACATTAATTTACAAGTTTTAATTATAATTTACGAACCATTTTCAAATAATAACCCTATACTCGTATAATCACAGCCTCCATAGTCGAATGGTAAAACGCTCGACTACGAAGCCAAAGATCACGGGTTCAAACCCGGCGTGCGCCAATAACTTTTATGAAATTAATATGTCTCATAACGCATTTAATTTATATATACTATTAAAAAGTATATTTGCGACACGTTCCAGAGTGGTAGATACTCGTATAAAGTAAGTATCGCCCTGGTGAAAGATCACCATTCAGAATTGAAACGTTGCTTGAAATGGCTTTAGCCGTGTTTGGTGACTAGATCTGAATAGCCAGGTACTTCCTATCCTTCCCCTTCCTCATCTCCTTCTCCTCCCCATGACACACCCTTATTGGGGATGCCATAGTCCCACTGGCTCTAGACGGTTGGGAGCAGTTGAGACTTTTGTGCGGTATTCACGTAACAAAATAAAATTTGAAAAATCTCTAATTATTTCATACCCTAGAAGCTAACACAAAAAATTGTTGTTGAAGTGAATATTTTTGTAAAGCATAACATCTAGGAGGATGAAAAATAAGTGCCCTTTTCCTGAATATTGTTTTATGGTAAAATCACGTGGTTTCCTACCACTGGCGCCCGCACAGAATTTTCGGTTGCATTGTCAGGAAAAACGCGATAAATAAATCAACGAGCCTGAGAACCGCTAATTTATCTTCGTTGATCGATATTTATTGAAAAGCGAGTGGCCTACCCATTTGTTATGGACTGAACAATCCCCAAATTATGGAGGGTTCAAACACCCATCCGAGATATAATACTTTATTTATTAAGATAATTAAAAAGGTTTTGTGTGAGGCTGTATTGAATGCATTATACCTCTAACCTCCATACAATACACATTGTAAGAAAAACATGAAAATATATTTATATATACTCTTATATATATAAACAAATATACAGTGTTTCAAGGTGGTTCGCCCAAACTGCCGAAGGTTATTTTTTATTATTAATGATATCTTTGCTGGAAAGGCAAAAGGGCTTAAGTGATACTTTGGTTAGAATTTCTGTTCAAACCAAGACAAATTTTCAGACTCTCATTCCTTAAATTCATTAGAAGATTATCACCATTATCTGTTCCTCACTACAAAAAACTAAAAAAATACCTCCGATGTACTATATTTTAAATTTGCTATTATGCCTTTGAAAGACCATTTACACAAACCCTTAATTGGACGTAGTTACACAGAAAGCGTCCAACCCCAAAAAAGATGAAACTGAGGAAAAGGCGTCCGAAAATTTGACGATAAAAATACATTAATATGCGTAATCGGCATTCGTTCAGTGAATATCAGTGTTTTTTTTTTATTTATGAGCAATAATATGTTTTACAAAATGATCATTTTTTTACTTAATACTAACAGTAGGTATAATATAAATTAAGTAGATGTACAATGCCTAGTTTTTAGTTAATGATAATTATCTCCCTAATTGAGAAAGTTCTCATGCTTAGGGAGGGAAATAATAAATAGGTAATTTACAATTTATCATTGTGTTTATTAAAAAAACTTAATTCATTCTACATATTATAATTTTTTTAAACTTAAATTTAAGTTTAATATCAGCAATGTGCGTTAGTAAAAAAATAATTACCAAAAATCTATTGCATTTGAAACTTGAATGTTTTCAGCAGATACAAATTTCGTATTTATCTTTGGGAAAACGTATAAAACTCGATTTCGGAAAATTGTGGGTTGGACGCTTTCTGAAAAATACGTCCAATTTTTAACTTCGCGTTACGCTGAAATTACCAAAACTACCTCTACCCAGGTCATGACACTGAATCAAATTAGAATTTTATTTATATAAGATCTTTCTATACAATTATGTGATAAGCTATTCTGACTTATACTACTACTTTAACAAAACGTTTAAAATGTGAAGGATAATTCTACATTACCAAGAATTTATTATATACTTATATAAACAGGAGGCCAACTGGTTGAAGTGGTTTTTCCGAAACAGGATGTTTATGTCAAATTACAGTTTTGTATTATAGTTTTAGTGCAAATGCTACCATATCTTGTAAATGTTACCTTACGTGGCTGTTTGTAGGTCTTAAAGGTAGATGTGGAGTCTTCTGCAAATACCACCGAGCTAAAATAATATTATCTTCATGTTATTATATTGTACGTGTTGTTGTTTATGCCAACACCGAAATAGTATAAATTTGCAAAGTATTTAATATCACTTGGTGAATTAAAATTTTGCAGGTGACGCGGACGTGGTACTCATGTGAGATGTATTGCTTTATTTAAACGTGTGCTATATAAAACATTCCATTGCTATCGATGAATTTGGACGAAGAAAGTAAGAGGATAAATAATATAAATATATTAAACAAACGTTTAAAATTATATTTTTTACTGATAAGTCAACTTTTAAATAAAGACATTTTTTCACCTTTGTTGTCGAGGTTTCATGAATGTATTTTTATTAAAACTAACTAACTTACTAACCATCACGGCGTTTCCCCTGCAGAGGTATGCAAAGAAGACAGACCGCCATATGACTCTGTCTAGGCACACACTCCTTGCTTCATTCATATTCATACATCGTCTTATACATACTCTTCTGTTATTCTGACTTTTCACATGAACCGACTCAAGTACTTGATTTACTTGATGGTGCCATGTCTTCCTCGGGCGTCCTCTACTTCTTCTTCCATTCACTTTGGCATAATACATTTTTTTCACACTCCTTTCTTTGTTCATTTGCTTTACATACCCGAACCATCTAAGCGTCCCTTTCTTGATCCTATTCATTACGCTCACATCAGCCTTGCATTATTTCCGGATATCCACATTTTAAATACGGTCATACATGGTTTACCGCGCATACGTCTCAGGGATCTCATTTCCACAGCATTCAGTCTACTTTCATCCTTCCTCTGACAATTCCACGCCTCACTGCCACACATCAGGGTTGGTATAAGCACTCCATTGTGAACTGCTAGCTTCGCTTCTTTGGACAATTTCTTATTGGCCCCAACAGCGTTCAGTCCTCCATTAATGGAGTTTCCTGCATTCACCCTTCTTTCAATATCCTTATCAGCCTTTCCGTCTCTTTAGAACATACTTCCTAAATACACAAACTCATCCACTTGCTCCAAATATTCATCATTCACAACTATATTGCACGCTGTTCACGAACTCTCTCTTTCAAATGACTTTGGACTTACTTACATTCATCATCAACTCATTATGTACGATATACATATTTAGTTCAGCCTAGACACGAGAAACTGTTTACTACCCGTGAAAAATAACTTACCAAGAAAAAATATTTGTTGGTTCAATTAGCCCATTTATAATATTGAATAATGTGTACTGAAACACATCATAGGTAAGTATTTTATTAGGTAGATAGGGATTTGATAAGATTACTTTTTTAAAATTGATAATTTCCATTAACATCAGTTCCAAAGTTGAAAAATTCCCACTCGCATGTACTCACAAATGGAAAATGGGCATATTTACTATAAATAATTTAATATATTTGTAGAAAGCAATCACTTTGAGGGTTAACATATATTTAATGAGAATAAAATAATAACTTTGAATAAGACATTTTTATTAATACGATAAATCAATTTAAAAAAAAAACTGTCAATCATATCAAGCTGATATTGTAATGATGCCCTTTAGTTATGACTGGTTATATGAGTACTAGTTATGTTAGGACTGGTTATATGAAGTACCAAGTACCAAACGGCTAATAGGCATCTCTTCAGTACAGGTGCCAATAATCCATGAATTTATGTTCTACCTTGTATAATATATTATTCTTTTGATTTTGTTTTGTTATTCATTTACTCTTGCATTTTTCATAAACTTTTACTTGATTACGTACTATTGTTTATTATTCCAATTAAATAACCATTTATGTAAATATGTTTTGGGCATCATGCCTGTTATATGTACCTAAATAAAATGAAATAAAATAAGACCACAGATTTAAGAATAAGAAAATAATAAAATTAAAGTAAATTATAAAAAAAAATCTATCATATTTTATTTTATATTGTGTTCTCCCTCTGTATGTACGAGTACATATAACAAACACCCTGTGTATTTTTGTTAAATTTGATTTTGTACCCTGATGATGTTTGGGCTAAGCGAAACCGGTCGATCATAAAAAATGAAATAAAATCTGTCGCTTCATACAAAGTTATTATTTTATTTTCTGCAAATATGTCAAACCACAAAGTGATTGCTCTCTACGAAAATATGACATTATTTACATTAAATGTGCCCATTTTTCATCTGTATTTGTTTTTAGCTCTGTGTTTTTTTTTACATGTTTTATTTAATATATTGCATAACGCCACTCCTGTTTAACACCTGTATTAAAATATACTAAATAATTGACAATTCGGCCGTAAAATAATCAAAATATCTGTTTGACTATTCGTTTAATAAATGTCAAAATCTAACGTTCATTAGCAGAATTCGAAATCTGAAGTCAAGAATTTACAATTAAAGAAGAACGTAAGCTATATATTTTCAGGAAATTCATTACGAATTTCAATTAAACAATTTGCTTTGAATATCTGTAAATTATTAATTTTAGTAATGAATGCCTAAGAATTCAACCAAAGATTTTTTTATGGCTTTAAGCCAATTTTTTTTTTAATCATGGTTGACGATTAAATCAAATCAATTAATTGTGTATTTTAATACGTCGTTTGTCCCCGTCGAATTTATAGCAGATTGTATTTGCATAGCCAAACATCAAACAAATTCCTTTAATAATAAAAGACTATGGGCCGAAAATGATAAGATTTCAGAATTCCAAAAACATTGTCAAAATTCCCCAATTATATTTTTTTCCGTTCCAGGAATCTCGCAAACATTTCAAAAAAATCCTCATAGGTATCGCAACCAGCTCCAAACACGGCACTCACATAGATGCATTGCTTGCATACATCACGCTTCTTATTTAAACTTCATAAAATAAAATTCCTCTGAAATTAAAAAATAGTTCATTCTTAAGAAATAAAAATAACCGAGTGATTTTCGTTTTCAGTATTATACACTTGTCCTTTTTTTGCTTTAAAAATAATGAGCAGGAGTAATCAAGATGAATTGCCATTTCTCAGTGACGTTTCCCAAGGACAAATCATATTTTATTTGATTATTTCTCGGATTGAAAGATATTTTCGGAACCGCTCTGGTGAAAGAACACCATTCAAAATCGAAACGTTGTTTGAAAATTGTGTTGGCGGCCTCGCGTAAAACTATTCGGGCCTCGACCGGCTTCGCTTAGCATATGCATCATCAGGGCACAAAATTAAACTAAACAAAAAAAATACAAAGTATGCAGTTATATGTATACAAACAGAGGGAGATAACAATATAAAATAAGAAAAGAGAACAGTGAGAAAACAATAATGTAACAAAGGAACAGAGAAAAATACTCTTATATGAAATGAAAGAGACAAAACGTCAACTGAGAAGGTGGTTAAAGAATAATGAAAAATTGTACGGGAAATATACTTGAAATATCTATTTTATTTGTTATCAACCTAAAGGAAGAAAATTTAATAACCTCGCCATTGCATTTTGACAATATGTTTGATTATTCAGCTTCATTCCCTATTAGACAATTTAACGTGATGCAACCCTCTGAGCTTTAAGCTTTGCTGGTTGGCGTATAGAGCAGCGAAACAAACAAACCACGATTATTAGTTGGCAGCAGTGGTTTATTCATACACGCCATTTGTCTATCGGGCGATCCGACCAGCCGAAGGGTTGGCAATTGGCAGATTTTGAAAAATATTTAATATTACGACCTTCCAAACTAGGCATTTACCCGCATCATGGTGGTTTTCATTCTAAATTATTGTAATATGAAACACAGCCCTGTTCAACAACAATAATTATAAAAGAAACAACCATTTTATAGTTAATGTTTTTCCACTTTCTACTTGTATTATTTTATTTATTTAAGACCTGACTGGTTTCACCTTATGACGGGTATCTTCAGACTAGTATACTATTAGTGTCCGGAATAGACGCTTATTGAGTCTCATAGTGAACATCTGTTACTATGAGACTCAATAAGGCTAGGTTTTGTTTTATTGGTGACAGAGGCGGCTTTACAATAACATTCCAAAATACATTCGGGTAGTTTTAATCCTAGGATGTCATGCTGGACCACATTAGGCACAGCATAACCGATAGAATCCAGCCGGTGATAATAATTATAATATATTTTAATTGAATTTATTATGCACGACAAACTGTGATTAATTTATTTCATACAAGAATTAGATTTTATATTTGTAAAAGAAATACATCAAGGTACCAATTGTACCATATAGATATACAAGACAAGAAAAAAAAAAAAATAGGCAGTGGTGATGATCAGGTTAATGAGGAGAAACTCTTTCAAGGATCAACAGGATTTCACTTCTGAATCTCTCCTCACTGACATGAAATATGTCGATATCGGAAGAGATTTTCTTCAGGAGCAATATACTCCTCCACACAATATGTAAGATATTTATATTTTGTTTATATCAATACCGCACAAGAGTTCCAACTGTTCCCAACCGTCTGGAGCCAGTGGGACTATGACATCCTTAATTAGGGTGTGTTGCGAGGCTGAAAGCAGTGGGAAAGGGAAGGTTGTAAAATACCTGGATATTCAGATCTAGTCAAAACACACGGCACGGTAAAATTATTTACGTTTGTTTTTATTTGATTTTAGGGCGTGAGAGCAAATTTCATAATGGGCTTTCTGAATTTGTACAACAGCACAAGAATTTGATTACAATTAATTAAATCTATTAAATATAAAAAGAACACCCATAAAACTCATTTGTATCTTTATCGTGTATCAAAGCCATTAAAGAGCTTAAAGCTCATAATAATAATTATAAAAATCATTTTTCTTTGGCAACCCTTACATTCAATAAATTTACTGCCAGTATAATCAAAATTGCAATCACTTTAGCTGCTAAGTATTCCGATTGTGTGTTGTACGCAGACAATAACAGATGCGAGGGAGATAATGGGTTATTGATGGAATTGACCGCGTTCTCTAGCAACGCTGTTCTGTAACGTCGCTGTTATTCCTGCTGTTATTGCGTTGCTGGAGGAAATAAAGTAGAGCTCGCTATGTTAATTATTGTCAGTTCATGCTCTCTAAATCTCCGCTCGTAATTGAAATTTGTAGCTTTGGAACTGGGGTGGGAATCGATTAAGAAAGTAATAATTGAAAATTACTTTTTACAAGCACCAGTTAAAAATAAGCACTTTTTTATGTGAACCACGTAAATTGTTTAGCCAGGAACCAGTGGAACGATGACGTTTGAGGTGGAATGAAAAGGTAGAGTTGTACGAGAAGGGGACGAGAAAGGTTGACGTTCATTATATTAGGTACATATCGATCTACATACTTTTCAATAAAACATTTTTTACACACTTTTTTACACTCACCAAGTCAAAGATTATCTCTAACATGTGTATAAGAATGAACTCCTCTTATATCTTATCTTTTTTGTTTGTTCATTGCTCACATTATTCGCGTTATTATGTCATATTTAGATATACATAATTGGAGATAATTACGAAGAATGTCAATATTTTGAATAAGGAACTAGATAATGTATCAAGATGGCTTAAAATGAATAAACTTTGACCCAATTCAAAAAACACAAAATGTAAGATAATTGGATATAAGAAGACATGCTGTAAAAACAAAATTAAAATTGGTGGTGAAATTTTTGAAAATGTAAGTGATTTGAAATGCTTAGAGGTTATATTAGATGCAAAACTAATTTTTAACAAGCATGCTGAGTATAAACAAGAGAAAATTGGGAAGAAGATCTCTTTTTAGGGAAGAATTCGTCGAAAAAAAACAGAAAAACCACAAAATGAAAATACTTGTTTGTTTTTCCCACTAAAAACCACAATTGCAATATACAACTCCATTATTGCTCCACATTTTAATTACTGTTCAACGATTCTTTTACTATGTATTAACAAAGAACAAAATAGGTTACAAATTCTCCAAAATAGAGCAACGGGAAATTTACGAGTACTTGGGCGAGATATAGATACCCAAAAGTAACTAAAATGTCAGAAGAACTAAAATGGCCAACAGTAAAACAGATGTTTTTATTAAACACATTAATGTTTATACATAAAATGAAGAACAACTTGTTACCAAAATATTTTTTTGACAAAATTATCTACAATGTTGATATTCACAAATATAATACAAGGGCACGCAAAGAAATTAGACTACCAGAAAAGAATAAAGCTAACACACAAAATAGCTTACTATATACAGGGATGAAATCTTATAATGCGCTGCCGGAAACCATCAAAATTACGTCTATCAATAAAGTCAAAATAGCCTGTAAAAACTATTTAAAATGCATTTCAATCAAAATAATAAGTAAGAATATTATAAAGTCTAAAATATGATGAAATAAATAGCTACTTGTAAACTTAAATGTACAAAGTAATTAATTTCAAATTAGTTAAACTATAAAAGTAAGGAATATATTTATTTAATGCGTCACACTACTTCATATTGTATTCATATAACTCATTTGGATATATAATTTGTGTCTATATGTGGGGTGTAAATAGATGTTAAGTTTATTTTATTACATAATTTTTGTAACTACAATATTTTTATATCATTCATCTCTTAATTTATTTGGTACACAACTGTTTTTTTTAAATCTCTGTTAAATAAATTACTCGGATATTTTGATTCGTTAACTTACTATTGCAGAATGAATTTAAATCGATGCAGCTAATCAATTCTTGATTTAATTATTAAACCTAAACTAAATAACAAGGCTATTCAGATGTGGTCACCAAACATAGCTAAAGCCATTTCAAGCAACATTTTGTTTCAACGACGATACAATGAGTATCTAACAATGATGTTAACCTTTATGTGACTAAAAGGGTAACTGGGTACCCTTTCGGTTTTCAACATAGATTTTTTTAATGTTCCAGTAATTCTAACCGGCTGAAACTTCCTGACTTCCCCACGATAGTGAAAATAAACAATTAAACATAACCGTTGGATATGTGAAGGGTGGTATGCTAGCGAAAAACGAATAAGTATATTTAACAACTTCTGATGACTGAAAGGGTACCCTCATGTGTTTCATATGGAATTCGAAGCTTGTCCGTATTTATTGATAATTTTACCTCATTTTAAATGATAAATATGATGTACTGCTGTGTTCAAAGTACATCACCTGTATCTTTAATACTATTTTTAATCACCTATTTAATTAAAAACCCCAAGAAAAGACGGTACTGGGTGAAATTCCTATCCACTTCCTCAAGTATTAAAATGAGTCGAAATATATTTCGTCATAAAAGTGGTCCAGCAAACTTCAGCAAATGATATACTGTAAAAGAAACCTTCGTATCAATTTTTAAAAAAGATAATTTTCTTCAGTCACATAAGAGTTAAATTAATCTCTACTCTTGTGAGTCTCTTTTTGGTGTATTAACTCGTTCGTTCTTCGTTCTCTAGTTCGTTGTCTTTGAAAAAAAAACCTTTTATTGTTATCATTTTGTCCTAATATGTTATATATTACATAATATATCAAATAATGTTTTTTTGTACAATAATATAATTTTAATAACATTTAAAAAAAATTATAATATTCCCCTCAGAGAGTCCAAAGCATAATATCTGAACCGTTACAATAAATTAAACACTTGGATTTGCGTATTTCAGGAACAATAAAGAAATATATAATACCGTGAGTATTTTTCACGTTTCACCATCGAAGCAAAATAAATATTTAAGCTGAATTAGGAATTATGTCGTCGGATGGGGTCTCGAAAAATTTACAAAAAAAACTGCGCTCAAAAAAAGGCCCGTGTTTTAGCGGAGTCGAGTGTAATTATGTTAATACTTTAATCCGCAAAATTAACTGCGTTAATTCGGCTACATCCGCCGAAGTTACCAACTTCCAGCTGGAGATGGCCTCTAATGATCTTTTCACAAAAAACGCCGAAAGTTTCGGTGAAATTTTAATTAACTCGCTAATCCGGACGTCTCGCTGATAAGCTAGCGATTTATTTATAGCTGAGACGTCTGATACAGGGAAGAACGGCTATTTTAACCGAGGGCTTAATGTATTTCCGTCTGAAGGTAAGATTAGAGAAACGTGCATAGGCGTCTTAAATTTCCTTCAGGTGATTGTGAAAATTGAAACAATACATATTTTATAATGATTTTTAAAATTATTTCTAATTTTTTCCTATTAATTCATGGTGGAATTCCATTTTAATGATTAAATAAAAACAAAGTTATAACTTTATTCCACTTTTTTATTTTTTTGACTGGACCGGTTTCAGCCTATAACGGCCATCTTCAGACTAGTACAGGTTGATCTTATTCTATGGCTAATATACTATTTTTGGGATGTCAGGGGTAGTAAACCAAGATTTTATTTTACTTATATTTATCAGTATTGCTGCATGATTTTACTAGTTACAAGTTACTTTTAGTTTACTGTCTTATATTTATATCTGGTATGAATTTTTATTTAAGATGGGTTACAGTTGTATTTCTCTAAGTATGATTTTACGATGTATTTATATAATGCAAGGTTGGTGAATACTGATTATTAATGAGTTTATTTTAGGTTTTCCCATCTTAATTGTAGTGTCTAGATTTTCCATATAATTTCCTAATTATTGGGTTACTCACTAACTTATTTTTAAAATACCAAATTTTTAACATTATTCCACAATTTTATATTCTTTATGTAAGACCTGACGGGTGTTGCCTTTTGACGGACGTCTTCAGACTGGTACAATTTAAAATAAAGCTACGGCAAATATACTATTAGAGTCTGGAATAAACGCTTATTGAGTCTCATAGTGAATATCAGTAACTTTGGTTTTTGTTTTATTGCTGATAGAGGTGGCTTTACAATAACATTCAAAAATACATTCGGGTAGTTTTATTATAATATGAGAGACGGGTTACTTTAGTGATTATTTTTGGTGATTATTTATTTATTTCTTATTAGTGATGCGTATTTGGGTTTTAAAATAAATAAATTATATCTATAGTTGACAGCTTAATTGAATAAATAAAGCCATTCATTTTGATTCATTCATCTTAATGCTGCCTGGTTCCTCTAGATGGCCATCTGTAGACATGAGACTTAACAGACTCCTCCATTAACATTTTTTACATTTATTTTTTTATTCTTTTCTTATGACTTCATGGTTTTTCTTTATGTGTAAAATGTATTACAACTTTTCTTTTATGTATTAATTATAATATATTTTTATACATTTATTATGTATTAATTATACTTTATTTTTATATACATTAATTTCTAATGTGCTACTATTATTTTACTTTTGACTGTTTAATGAATAATTGAAATTACGAGATCTTTTTATATCTTGAAGTAACAATATATGGAGGGAGAGCTAATTATTTTTACCCAACCTACACAAACTTGCGATAAATCACTTTCTCCGGGTTTTCACGTCGTACACCATGAGAGAAAAAGAGACAACAAATATAATACACCGCTTCTATGTACTGTAACGATGATTTTGGTCTCCTGGGTCAGCGCGGGACTCCGCCCACATTTTTTATAATGCCACTAAACTTGACATAGCTAAACGGTTTTTAAGGTTATATGCTATATTTTATTGAAAACAATACTGTGATAAAGTGGTTATACGAATAAACAAAAACATTATGTCGATATGTGCTATGAATGGATGTATAAATACCCTAACCTTAGTCTTAGCCAAGCCCATTTCTGCCGAGTCGGGTAAAAATCATCAAAAACTGACTACACTGCCTTGGATAGATACCACTGTATATACTCTAAGTTTTAAATACATGTAACGAGTGAAAACATGTTTTCTCTTATTTTTTGTAAAACGAATCAAAATTTCGGTTGAGCTTTTAATGAAATACGTCGGGGAGTAAAAGTTACAATTTCGACTTTGAAGCAATCCTTTCTCGTCACAAAATGGCATCAGTAGAGCTGGAAACGGAGCTACAGGGAGAAGCAAAAAAAAAACGTTTATGGATGGCTGGCTCCGTGCCCACTGCCCAGGTACACAGAGTGTCCCTGATTGATGCACGCCTAGTACAGGTAACCCTCGAGGGGTTTATTTAGTAGTTTTCCTATGGGAATTTAGACACTTAATGGTCGACACCCAAATATTTACACTTTTTTCTTTCTTGGGAAGCTTTTTTATTGAATTCAAAAGATTAAAAAAAAATGAAAAAATAACTTTGTTTGAGACCAAGAATATTATTTTAATTTTTATGACCGACAGGTTTCGCTTACCTCGAGCATCATCAGGGTACAACATTAAACTACAAAAACTAATAATTTAAATAATACTCGTGATCTCATAAAAAGTTGTTTTTTCATTTCTTTAAATATGTCAAAACAAAAAACCGTTGCTTTCTAGAAAAGTATAAGAGATCATGCTTTAGAAAACTAAGGCATCCCCAATTGAGGTGTGTTGTGAGGCTAAATGTAGTGGGGAAGGGAAGGAGATTGGGAAGAGGAAGGTTGGGAAACGAGGCTAAAGCCATTTAAAGCAACGTTTCGATTCTCAATGGTGATATTTTATCAACTTAGAATATCTACTACTCAAAAATGGTTTACAATATTTTTGCGGCACGTTCCAGAGTGGTAGATACTCCAAGTATCGCTCTGGTGAAAGACCACCCAATTAAAACGGCGCTTGAATTGATTTTAGCCGTGTTTGGTGACCAGATCAGAATAGTCAGATACTTCCTAAGCTTCCTCATCCCCACCTCCTTCCACTTTCTACTACCTTCAGCCTCACAACATACCCCAAATGGGGATGCCATTGCCTCATTAGCTCTATACGGCCAATTGGGACTTTTGTGCGGTATTCGGTAAATATGTATTTTTTTTTAAAGGATGAAAAAAACTTTTTTTTTTAAATACAAAAAAAAATCTACAACATTTATGACAACAATAATTCAATCAACAACTGAAAGAAAACAACTTACGGGTGTAACAAAACTCTGCTTACTGAAAGATCTAGGTGACTAAGCACGTAAGAAAACTTACGCAAACGGCGGAAAAACAAAAACTGTAGGAAAGGTTTGTTAGGTACTAAAGAAAAGGTTTTGCCTAGGGGTAGAAGTTCAAGTTGCCATGTTTACTTTGTTATTTACGTATCATTAGTTTCACTCCCTACCAAAATTTGGCCTTATCCACTTGGCTGATACTTTTTATCTTTGCATGAAATGGATCATTTTCCATGTTATAATATATCATTTTGGGAAGGTTGGATGGTGTTGGAAAAATAGCTTTTCTTTTGAAGAACTTTCAAACTTCTTTCACAGGAGGAGTATTTTAACGCCATGTTTTTTCAGCAAACCGTTATCTTATTTTTTTATATACTAACGGACTAGGTCAAAAAAAAAAAAAAAAACACGAAATAGGAAAAAGAGCAACAGAGAAAGAACAGCACATACGTAAATGAAGCAATGACAAAAATAGAAAAAAATATTCATTTGAAAGAACATTCAAATCAAAGTCAAGGTCAAGTAAAAGTTTTGGTAAGGTCGTAAAGAATGACAAAAATCATTTAGACTGCTACCAAAAATTTCAAGACCATGGCTTGAGTATGGAATAAAACCTGTATATATACGAATGCAGTTGGCTATTTTTAAACATAGCCAAGACATGGACAATTGACTTTAACAAAGCCAACAACAGTAGGTATGTATTTTATCAATTTAAGACATAGCCCACAGTAGCATCTAACTCATTACTATGTAACCTGTCTCCCAGAAGATAATTGAACTACCCAAAGGTTTATTTGAATGTTATTGTAAAGTTGCCTCTGTTAACAATAAAACAATACCAAAGCAAGTCAAAGATTTTCACCATGATATATTTATATATACTCTTATATACTGTACTCAATAAGCGTCCATTCCGGACATTAATAATAAATATACCATAGGTTTGTTTATTTATTTTGACGGCCTACGTGGTCGAGTGATAAGACGCTCGACTCATAACCATGTAACCTGTCTCCCAGAAGGTAATTTAACTACCCAAAGGTATATTTAAATGTAATTGTAAAGCCGCCTCTGTTAGCAATAAAACAAAATCAAATCAAGTCAAAGATTTTCACTATGATATATTTATATATACTCGTATATACTATACTCAATAAGCGTCCATTCCGGACATTAATAATAAATATACCATAGGTTTGTTTATTTATTTTGACGGCCTACGTGGTCGAGTGATGAGGCGCTCGACTACGAATTCAGAGGTCGCGGGTTCAAGCTCGGCGTCCGCAAATAATTTTCATTTGAATAATATAAAGTATATTTGTGACACTTTCTAGAGTAACAGATACTCTTAGATTGCCCTGGTGAAAGACCACCGTTCAGAATTAAAACGTTACTTTAAATGGCTTTAGCCGTGTTTGGTGACCAGATCTGAATAGCCAGTTATTTCCCAACCTTACACTTCCCCGTCTTATTTCCCTCCCCACTATCTTCAACCTCACAACATATCCCAATTGGGAATGCCATAGTCTCACTGACTCTGGGCAGTTGGGAGCAATCGTGAATCTTGTGCGGCATTCACTATAAAAAAATTATACCAGTCTGAAGATGCCCGTCATAAGGTGAAACCTATAAAATGTGAAACTAATAAAAATTAGTTGAATAAAGTCTTAAAAAATGTTATTTTTTAATCATAGTGGAGTTCCACCACGAATTAACAGTTACAAAATTAGAAATATTAATTCAGTGTTTCTATTTGAAATTTAATTTCTATAATTCTTCTTCGGTCAAATTTTTAATTGGGGTACAATATTCACAGTTCAAAATGTGCTTCTGAATTAAAAAAATCTACAGGGTGTTTCCGGGTTGATCCAATGAAAAAGCTCGGTGCTCCAGGTGACCCGTGTCACAGAGTAAGCGGGCGCATTCCCCCTCTGACTGCTGCAGTAAATATTGCTCCCCCAATCACAGCGCCCGGCGGCTATGTTTTTTGAAGAAACTCTTTGTAAAACAGCGGATTAGTGTGATTTTTTGTCGTTTTTGTTTTCCATTCAATTAAACGAACAAAGGCTTGGCGTTGGAGGCATCGCAATTGAAGCTTTTCTATGATTAAGCTGAATTTTGGTTTATGATGAAAGTGTGGTATCAGTTTAAATGATTTCATTTGACCTTGGCTTTGATTTGAATGTTCTTTTTTATGCATAATTTGTCTTATCTTTGTCATTGCTTCATTATTATACTATGTATGTGCTGTTCTTTCTCTGTTGCTCTTTTTTACAATGTCGTTTTGTGTATTTTTTTGTAATTGGACAATAACCGTAAGTTTGTAAATAAATAAATAAGATGGATATTTTTACTACTTGAATTGTCTTTGTATTATATTTGTGAATATCTACGTTGAATATAATTTTGTCACAAAAATATTTTGGTAACAAGTTGTACTTCATTTTATGCATAAACATCAATGTGTTAAATGTGAGCATCTGTTTCACTGTTAGCTAATTTAGTTTCTCTAAAATTTTAGTTACTTTTGAGTAACTTTTTAATAATTCTCATTGCTCTATTTTGGAAATTTTGAAACTTGTTTTGTTCTCTGTCGTTACACAAGAAAAGAATGGATCAATAGTTATAAGAATATGGAGTAATAATGGCGTTGTATTGTGGTTCTTAGTAAGACAAACCGACAAATATTTTCATTTGTTCAGTTATTGAACTTAGAAATATTGAACTTCAGTATTTTTTATTTAGTTTCGTTTATAATATTAACGCATATAATGTTGTGTCTGGATTAGGCTTGGAGTAAACATAAATGGAGAAAGAGCTAATTATTTTTACTCAACCTATACAAATTTGGGATTAATCACTTTCTCCGGGTTTTTACTTGGTACACCATTGGAAAAAAAGAGACAGAAAATTTTGCCAAATTATCATACCGATTAAAGTACTGTAAAGATGTTCTTCGTGTCCCGCGTCTCCGTTGACTCCGCCCACACATTTCGATAGGTGACATAAATGGATGTAAGTCAACGGTTTTTTAGGTTATATGATATATTTTTGTTTAAAACGATACTATAGAAAAGTGGTTATAGGAATAACCAAAATATTACGTCGAAATGTGCTATGAATGGATGTATAAATACCCTAGCCCGAGTCCTAGCCACGCCCATGTCTAGCTGAGTCCCGCAAAACTCATCGGAATTGACTACAGCACCACACTCTCTCTTGTATATTATTGCTCTGAGGGATTAGGTTAAAAAAACAACAACAACATACGAAAATATCAAATTCTGTCCTAGTCAACGAGAAATGGCGGATCACTTTGGACTCAGAAGAAAAAGAGTTTTTATGAATGGATATATAACGTGACACTTTCTACTCTTGAAGCGTTATGGAGTACATATATCACGTAATAACGCTATGGTTCTTGAGAGTTAATACCTTAGATATGCAGGTACTGATCAAACATCAATTTGTGCTTACGTAGGTATTGTCGCACGTAGGAATGGGCATGTAGAGCGAATGAACAAAGAAAGGAGTGTGAAAATAATATATATGACGCAAAAGCGAATGGAAGAAGAAGTCGGAGACGCCCGATAAAGACATGGCACGAACAAATGAATCAAATACTTGAGTCGGGCCATGTGAAGAGTAAAAATAACAGAAGAGTATATATGAGACGATGCATGAATGTGAATGAAGCAAGGAGTGTGTGTCAAGATCGAGTTGTTTGGCGGTCCATCCTCTCTGCCTACTCTTGCGGAGAAACGGTGTGATAGTCAGTGTTTCAAACTCCGTCACATTTGATGATAATCAAATCGACAATCAGCACCATTTTGATATTTTTAAGCAGCCATCAAGTATTACGGTCACGTTGTTAAGCTAGTCAGTCGATAAAAAATCGTTCAAAAGCTAAGGTGAACCGAAAGAACTAAGACGAGTGAACTTCTATCAGAAACACACCCTTTAAATTAACACTATTTCCTGGTAAATTAATTTAACATCTCCAAATTTTTCTTCATCTTAACAAAACGCAGTTGGCGGAGTCGCCGGAGACGTGGGAGACGGAAAACATGCTTACATATCAAAAAGTGGTGTTATACTATGTAAGAACTTGTCTTGTATATTTCTCTCTCGCGGCTTACGACGTAAAAACCCAGAGAAAGTGATTTATCGTAAATTTGTATGGGTTCGGTAAGAATATTTAGCTCTCTCCATATACTCGTATATTCTTGCTCTGAGAGCCCAATCGACAGCTTAAATTGGTAACAATTACTAAGAAAATGTACTCACAACAAAGTGTTGGTAAAAATGTAGATGTAAACGTGACTTAGTGTGAAAATTCTATTTCCCTTACAAATATTTATATTTTTCCCTGGAGCGCATAAAAACAGGAAGATACGTTTTTTTCAGCGAAAAAACGGCTATCTCCAGCCATTAAGAGGCTAAAATGACAGGAGATGGCTGAGGTGAGGATGGTTGAGATAAGAACACGGTCCATTAGGCTTAAGATGCTGGGAAATGTGTATCTGTCCTACTAGAGGAAAATAATCCCACATATTTTTTATTTAACATGTTAAAAAATCACGTACACAGTTGAGTAGGATGATTTTCATAAATTTGTGACATCTTATTTGATATTAAAAAAAAACTGTAATCCTCCCCTTATGGTCAGTATTTTAACTATTTGCTCCCTAACGGTACAAATTTGTACCTGTCTACAAAACTTTAATTTCCATACCAAAAACAATTTTTGATATTTTATTCCCGTAAGTACCTTGGAGTAAGAATATATATGGAGAGAGTGCTAAGTATTTTTACCCAACCTAAAATTTAAATTTGCGATAAATCACTTTCTCCGGGTTTTTACGTCGTACACCATGAGAGAGAAAGAGACAAAAAAGGTCTTCACAAAATATTGCAATAATTTTGAGTACGAATGTTCTTCGTCCGTGCATACTCGTATATCACATCATCGAGTTGTTTAACTTACGTCAACGGATTTTGAGGTTATTTCCTATATTTGTGTTAATTAAAAAACTTGCAGTGGTAAGTACAAATAAATCGAACATGAGGGTGATATGTGCTATGCGTGAATGTTCAAATAAGATCAAACAAACATTATAAAACATCGCTTTTCAGAGGATTTCATCAGTTTTAAATATTTTTTACCGAACATAAGAATTTTCACATTTTTATGATTTAAAGATATAAAATCAACAAAAAGCTTCCATCACTATTTAGCCAAACCTTCTGTTATTAGTATTTGTTTGATTTTTTACTTTATAAATCATTTTAATGGTGTATTGATATTGTTTTGTTTAATGTGTTCAAACATGTCTATTAAAAATGTCCGAATTTCAAGTGAGCGGTAACTTATAGGCTATCCAACATCCTTTGATATAATATCTTAGTCTGTTTCTATCGAGTCAGTATAAAGTCAAACGTTTTGACTACGCTATTTGCAAAGGTGCCTCTCCATATATATTCTTACTCCAAGTTAATTACATTATTGAACATTATTTTCTACAAGAGGCTTTAATTTTGAAATAATATTAATGAATGATAAACAAATTGTATTTTGTGACATTATTTGAAAGTTCATAAATATATTTGATATTGTTTTCTGATATGAAAGTAATAATTCGTGTGTTACCACGAAGGAAAAATGATGTATTGGTTTGAGTCTATGTAAGTTATTAAATGATTTGATGTAAATTATTATTTTTTCTTGGTGTTATTGTGTATGTTTAGATATTTCCTTCTAAAGGGACGGCCGAATCATCAGGATTTTGTATAGTCTTCAGGAGTTTATTGATGTCTTCTTGGTCCGAGATTAACATGATGGGTGAAGAATCACTTACCCGTGTGTGGATTTTACAGTTCCGTACCCAGCAATAAGCAATTTTTCGTTCCATTTTAATAACTCTACATTGTTTAAGTAGTTGTTGGTTTTTTGAGGTTAGATGATCATTTATATAAATTCTGCTGGCTCCAGGAAGCTGCAGTTCCGATGTAAACATTCCTTTCCTCTTCCGAATAGCTGCTAGTACGTCATCTTTTATGTATTAACGTGTAAATTTCACCACTATGTTTTTTGGTTTTTGTTTGTTTCCGGTGTTATTTATTCTCGGAGCAATCCTGCTAGCGAATCCCAAATCATTCCGGGTAATTTTGCATCCAATTCTTTCGCCGATTTTGTAAAGAATTTCTTGGACATTTTCATTTCTGCTTTCAGGAATTCCACTAATTATCAAATTATTTGATCGACTAAATTAATCATTAGTATTGAGTTGTTTTTCTAGGCATAAAACTTTTGTTTTAAGTTCTTCTAATTCCGCCTTAAATTCATTTTTTATCACTTCTATTATTTTTTGTTTTAAATCTGCGAACGAATTTTCGAGGAACTGTACTTGGAAATCATTGATTTTTTTATCCAGCAGTTGTAAAAGTTCTGGATTGGAGTAACCGGTAGCCGCGGATTTAGAATTTGCCATAGTAGTCATTATTATTTATGTTATTATTAAGTTCTGCTTGTTTTAGTTGATGTTTTTAGTGGAACTATGAAAAGGTTGTTGACTTTTAAAGGATAAAGGTGGTTTTATGTTTAAAACACTAAAACACTTCACTGTATGTTTATAAATGGTTTAGTTTGACAGCAAAATGTCACTATCTAACCTCACTTTTATCTGACACTTGTAAATAATATGACCGACGGCGCTGTCAAAAGGTCAGTAGTGTTTAAACATTAACGTCCGATTCACTACACCGTCCGGCAACTATTTTATACTAAAATATACACTTTATATCACTTTAAACTTGGTTTTAATCCGTAAATATAGGAGACAGATTTTGACAGGTGTTTACTGTGGGTAGATCGAAATGGTATCTGATGGTTATGACATATATTTATTAAATAACATTTATTTTCGTACGCCGGGTTCGAACCCCTGACCTCTGGATTCGTAGTCGAGCGTTTTACCACTCGACCATGCAGGCCGTCTATTAATTATTTTTTTATAATATTAAAATAATAATTAATTACTCAATTGAATCATATTTAAAAAAAACGCCTAATCTTTGTGTGCAGAGATCAAAGGTTTAACCAATACACCACAGAGGATCCCCAGTGCATCAGTGATACTTGTTCAGAAGAAATTCGCCGTTGAAAACCATTTCTTTTTAATATTAAAGGAACATTTTTAATGCATGTTTTTTCATTAAAAATCTGTTCGTTTTTATTTCCCCAGCGCGATTCGAGCAAAAAGGCCAAGTTTCTCGAACCGTGGTCCGCGTAGCGTGAACATTTTTGCATAAATAAGCGACCGAACGTGTTTGGCTTTATCAGCGTGGCCCCGATAATAAGCTACGAATGGAGAGAAGGAAAACGAACAAAGCTTGGCGAATAAAAAGTGAACAAATCTGGAGCCAGCGGAATACGCGAGACTCTTCGCTGCAAACGGAACCGCCCTGCCACTGTCATACAAATAGTAAAAACTGCATGGAAATATTTTTCAATCTCGCAACACCGGGACCGGTCCGTTTGTGTTGCATTTTTTCTTGTTCGCTCAAGTCGTGTTTCCTTTACGAAAAATCATCTCTTATACTAAAAAAAAACACTTGAACAATGTGAACACATGTATTAAATTGTTACATTTTTTACGATTTGTTAGAACTTATTTCAATGTGTAACAATTTGTTCTATTGCATTTTTTTACAGTTTATTGTAATTTCGACCCCTCGTACGTCAACTATCGTATCTTAAAAATCCCGATTGTTGAGAATAGCAATTTGAAGTTGTTACAATATGTTACAATGTGTTACAATTTTTTACAATTTTGTTCCATTTGTTATAATTTATTACAATATGTTCCATTTGTTACAGATTATTACAAGTTTTGTCATTCTTTACGACTCTACCAAAACTTTGACTAGACCATGGCTTGAATGTTCTCTCTTCTGTTTATTTTTCCCTATTTTTATCATCGCTTCATTTATTATTATGTATATTCTATTCCTTCTCTGTTGCTTTTTTTTACATTTTGTGTTTTATGTCTTTTTTGTAATTGGACTTTAGTCCGTTAATTTATAAATTAATAAATAAGTTATTACAATTTGTTCCATTTGATACAAAATTTTACAATTTGTTACAATATATTACAATTTGTTACAATGTTTACAATTTGTCACATTTCTTACAATATGTTACAAGTTTTTTCATTTTTATTACAATATCGATCCCTTGAAATAATAAGGTTCTATCTGACACGACAACATCATGCGATAATGGTCTCTATAGAAAGCTGCTGTAGAGTTTATTATTACATATCAATGTAGTTTCAAAAATAAACCTTTTTTTTTCCAAATGGTCGATTTGTTACAATTTTGTTCTATTTGTTACAATTTGTTACAATTTGTTACATATCCCATAATATGTTACAAGTTGTTACATTTTTTTACAGTATCCACCTCTTGAAATAAAAGGTAACATCTGACACGGGAATATCATACGATAATGGGCTCTATAGAAAGCTACCGCAAAGTTTATTATCGCATAGCAGTGCGGTTTCAGGTGTAGTTTTGTTATTTCAAGGGGTATGTATGTTACAATTTGTTTTAATTTATATAAAACTTTGTCTCTCTCAATCTAATTCTTTCACCACCGTTCTGTTATTATTATATTATATTTATTATTTATATATATATATATATATATATATATATATATTATTCAATAATACAGCACAAGAGTCCCAATTGCTTCCAACCGTCTAGAACCAGTGAAACTATGGCATCCCCAATTGGGGTATGTTGTAAGGTTGAAGTTAGTGGGGAGGGGAAGCAGATGAGGAGGATGAAGGTTGGGAAGTACTTGGCTATTCAAATCTGGTCACCAAACACGGCTAAAGCTATTTCAAGCTACGTTTCGATTCTGAATGGTGGTCTTTCACCAGGGCGATACTTAGAGTATCTACCACTCTGGAACGTGCCACAAACATACTTTTACTATTTTTATATGATTTAAATGTTATATGACATATTAATTATTATTTTTACCATTTTTATTTTAAAAAAAAAAGTACACATACAATTTTTTACAACAATTTGTAACATAGTATGAGAAATGTAACAAATTGTCACAAACGGAACAAAATTGTAACAAATTGTAACAAATCGACCTCTTGGAATAACAAGGTTTCATCTGACACCACACTGCTATGCGATAATAAACTCTACAGCAGCTTTCTATAGAGCCCTTTATCGCATGATATTGCCGTGTCAGATAGAACCTTATTATTTTTTTACGTTAATACCGCACAAGAGTCTCAACTGCTCCCAACCATCTAGAGCCAGTGAGACATGGCATCCCCAAAAGGGGTAAGGTTTGAGGCTAAAGGTAGTGGGGAGGAGAAGGAGATGAGGAAGGGGAAGGTTGAGAAGTACCTGGCTATTCAGATCTGGTCACCAAACACGGCTAAAGCCATTTCAAGCAACGTTTCGGTTTTCAATGGTGGTCTTTCACCAGGACAATACTAAGAGTATCTACCACTCTGGAACGTGCCGCAAATATACTATGTTTTATTTTATCACGGTTAAATGTGTTATGACACATGTTAATTAAATAAAATTTATTTGCGCACGCCGGGTTCGAACCCGCGACCTTTGGATTCGTAGTCGAGCGTTTTACCACTCGACCATGCAGGCCGTCAAGGGGTTGATATTGTTATAATTTATTATTATTATATATTCTTATTTATTCCACGCCAACGCAGCCAGTGGACACAGAGGGAATATGCAGTGCAAGTTTGGCCGGAAAGTAAGCATTACTTCACCGTCACGTATTCGCAATCCCCTCGAATGTGCATCACGCCCGCGGGCCGCGTATGTTTTACAAGCCAGCGGGAATTAGGGACACGCGCGCCGTGCGGACGGGCTGCGAGGGACCGCGCGCACCGCACGCCCAGCGACTGATGTTCCCCGCCAGCCGTTCCTATTTACGCGCGTCCGCACGGCGCGGGTGGCTACGTGCCTTTCCTGCCGCACGGAATGAGACCGAGATTTCACCCTTTATAGAGCGCTAGTTGTAAGTTGGGAACTAAACCTGTTAATCAACGAAAATTATCGATCGAGGTTTGGTTAGTTTAGGCACTTGGAGTAAGAATATATATGGAGAGAGAGAGCTAAATATGTTTTAAATTATCATACCCACAATAATGTCAATTTCCTTAACTGGAGTTTTGATCACTCAGTCCGAGTGCTATACATAGTTTATATATAAATATAGTTATATTCCACTTACCCCACTTTTTTTTCTACTCTAGGTCCGATAGCACGGGCAACAACCATTATAAATATCACTAGTTATAAGTATTAATCATAAGTTAATATTAAGTCTTAGTTGTAATATTATGTTAATTATGATGTAAAGCGCCCTTGAGGTGATATCTCTGTCACGAAAACGGCGCTATATAAATCAGGCAATTATTATTATTATTATTATTACCTATACAAATTTGCGATGAAATAATTTCTCCGGGTTTTTACGTCGTATACCATGAGAGAGAAAGAGATAAGAAAAGTCTTCACTTAATATTCATATTCGACCGATCGGTAGCCGAGTGGACAAACGCGTCGGATTCTCACCCGGGCGTCGTGCGTTCAATTCCTCTGCTGGCTAAGTCCTCCACATTGCGCAAGCAACATCTTCCGTTTCTTATGATGGCAGTAGGAGTTCTTCAAATATTTGCAGGTTATTCGTAACCCGGGAACGTTTGTCTTTCTTTAAAACTAATAACAAATCCTTCGCAGATATAGTAGATATATTCAACAGGTCTGAATCTAGTTACAAGAAGGCTTTCATACCATACCTCCTCCAAAAATACAAATGTTAATTTATTCCACTAGCAACTTAGTTATGCGTTTGTGTGCTAATTATTTTACTCCATTCAATTTCTGTATCACGGTTATTTAATATAATCTATTGCAGAGTTATGTAAAAGCCCACGTAGCCAGTTATAATAAAATAAATATATTAATGTGCATCTCCAAACTTTCCCATTGGCGTGGTACTTTTGATTAGAAATCGGGTAAAAATAACCGGGTCGATTAACGCTTGTATTGAAGGTTAGTTTCACAAAAGTTCCGTTTGCCTTAAGCCAGTAGGACCATAGCATCTCCAGCTTAGCATGTTGTGAAACTTAAATAAGGGAGAAGAAAAAAAAAACAAACAAAGGGAAAAAAACAGCTTAGTAGTACCGTTTTTGACAAAAGTGATTAATCTCCAACTTAAAATATCGTAGGTAATTTATCAATAGGTCCATTATTTTTTTAAATACCTACCTAAGATACATATATTATATTCCTGTGAGTTGATTTTGCCAATATCATGTCCTCTAAGTGCAAAACTGTGTCTTTCTCCAAAATAGAAATAAATAAAATAATTGTAATCACCTGAAGAGATTTGCCAAGTAAATATGCTTCCGCATACCGTCGCCGGAGGTGAGAAAGGGCTGGAGCTCTATTTTGGAAAGTTTACACCGGAGTATTTTAAAGATTTTTATTGTTTTACAATAAAATTCATAAGTCTTCAGTAGCTGGTTGGATTTTGAAAAAAAAAATTAAGTCAGGTAACTCAATGCTCTTACTGAGTTACCCGAAGCGACAAAAAGGTTAAAAAGTCCTAATCTTGTGTCGCTTGAGTCAAGCCTTCTCCCAAATGGTAAATATGACGGTCACAAAAGTATTCAGAATCAAACGAGAGTCAGAACATTCGATGCAGAAAAAAAACTGATAAAAACTGCATTTTTTGATCAACGTGTCGCTTAAGCCCTTTTGAATTTCTAGTGACGATATTATTTCTATACATAATATAAATAAATAATAATATACCATAGATTAAATGTAGTTAGTGATAAGATAAAGCTTGGCAAATAAGATTTGTGCGGCGCCCTTGAGGTGATTTTTAACAAAAACGATGCTATGAAAATTATCCAAATATTATAATTATTACTATTCACAGGTATATTTAGTTTAACACCAATCTGAACGCGATGTCTTAAAGGTATTCTGGAAGATAAATTTATTCTTTTGAAATATGCTATCCCTTTGTTGTGAAATTACTTATGTAAATATTACAATGGGAGCTTAAAAGTTTTGTCTCAAATCTGTAAGCAATGGCAGCTTCCCCTAGACCACGTTCCAAGGTACAAAGAAAACATAGGTACGAGATCAATTTACTTCTTCAGTTTGAAGGTGGTAAGCTTTCTTTCTTTATTTTTTTTAAATATGAGAGTTTTCCGCTAAATATAATGCTTAAAAAATGTTAAAATTATGTGTTTTACATACGATCTTGTATCTTGTTCTTTTACAAGTGCTCTGGTGTAAACTTCACAAAATGGCTGTTCAGCCCTTTTACCTTCCCAGCGACGATATGATACCCAGCCTCCAACAGGAGAGAATACCAGAAAAATCGAAAGTAAGGCAATCAAACTAAATAACCATTTTGGCGAATGGTTGTAAAGTTAAACTGGTTCGACAATTCAAAAAGCTTCTAAAATTTCACAAAGGTAAAACGTAAACTTGGTGCTTTTTGTCTGGCCGTAAAAGTGTCGATAAAATGGGATCCTTTGGGTGATGCGAGAGCCTCGTTGACATGCTCCATAGTCTTAATAATTTACCAGATTCGAGTCCTTCCGACGCGAAGAGTTTAACGACTGAAACAAAACGGTCTCTGTGTTTATATCTCAACACTTGTGAACGACCTGAAATTCAAAGCAAGTTTTATCGCTTGCCGAAACATTCTCGACAGCGTTTTCTTTCATAATAAATATCGAGCACGCTCTTGGTTATGGAGTGGGAAAGATAAAAAAAAGGTGCCTGCGGTGTGTATTCAGGTTTTAGTAGACAGTGGCGGTTTGTGAAAAACGAAAAACTGTTGAATTATACTTAGATGAAAATATATTTATTTATTTATTATCAAAACTAAGAGACTAAGTGCAATGTTGATTTCATGACAATAGGCTTTAAGATTATAAAACGCTTGATCGACTGTCTATACCTCTTGACATGCTACTGCTTATTCGTGCCTGACAAATACTGCCGCAGCAGAATTTTATTTTTTTTAATTTTTTTTTTATTTGATTTTTTGTCACATACATTTTTTTTTAAATTAGAAAAGAAAAAGATTACAAAAGTAAAAACATTAATTAAAAAGAAAGAAACATATTATAAACAATAAAGAAAAGAAAATAAGGAAGAAATCATGCCATGTTTAGCATACTCTATGGTCGGACAGATGTTTTGGCACAGGGTAGCATGACAAGAGGTATAATTCTATTTAATAAATCATGTTTATACGAGTATATAGATATATTTACCGAAAATTTCCGTATATTCAAGATACTTTTAATTTACAAATTTTAAAATAACTTTATTTTAAATTGTTGTAAAAAATCTTTTTTTGTTGTTTTCCATTGTACTTTGATTGGACTTGATATCTGTTGTACAATAATAACAAAATAAATATATATGTACGAGTACATACGAGTACATATATTTTTGAAAAAAAAATTCTAAGGGTTCATAATTTAATATAAGTTCTAAAGCTATAATTTCAAGAAGATTTTAATACTGGATACCGTACAAGAGTCCCAACTGCTCCTAACCGTCTAAAGCCAATGGGACTATGGCCAATAGAAGTACGTTGTGAGAGTTCAAATCCGAGGAGTGCATTTAATTTTTTTTAAATTAACATGTGTCATAACACATTTAATTCATATAAAATTCTACATAGTATATTTTTGGCACGTTCTAAAGTGGTAGATATTCGTAAGTATCGCCCTGGTGAAAGACCACCATTCAGAATCGAAACGTTGCTTGATTGAAATGGCTTTAGCCGCTTTTTCCCAGATCCGAATAGCCTGGTACTTCTCAATCTTCCTCTTCCCCATCTTCTCCCCCTCTTCATTACCTTCAACCTCACAACGTACTCCTTTTGGGGATGCCATAGTTCCACTGGCTCTAGACGGTTAGGAGCAGATGGTACTCTCTTGTGCGGTATTCACTATAATTAAATTTTAATTTATTTTAACCCGCGAACTATGGATTCGTAGTTAGAGATCTTAACTTCTCGACCATGGAGGTCGTCACTCGAATATCAAATATATGTATGAAACAAAAAGTAAATAAAAATAAAAAAAATATCTACCTCAAACAAGTAATTATTTTTCCGGTAAAATTGTACTCGGCTGGAAAATCACAATTTCAGGCGTTAGGTGTTCGGCGAACTCCGTGACCACTTTAGGCAGAAAACTCTTTGTCTTGAATTCGTAAAATGATAATAGAAAATTTGAAAAACGATAAACACGGGCACACAGCGCTCGTTAATAAGTTAGATGGCGCTAAGTAAAGTGGAGCGTCGCCGTAGTGGAATATTTTATCCGAGCGAAGAGCCATCTTTCATTATTCACGTTTGATTTTGATATCGGATTTAATGTGTTTATTGATTTTGTGGAGTCCCACAAGGGTCTGGTTTTGGTCCCTTGTTATAGCATAAATTTAACGTGTGTATTGATTTTGTGGATTCCCACAAGGATCTGGTTTCGGTCCACTGTTATAGCATAGATTTAATGTGTCTACTAATTTTGTGGAGTCCCACAAGGGTCTGATTTTGGTTCACTGTTAAAGCATAGATTTAATGTGTTTATTGATTTTGTGGAGTCCCACCAGGGTCTGGTTTCGGTCCACTGTTATAGCATAGATTTAATGTGTTTATTGATTTGTGGAGTCCCACAAGAGTCCTCTTTCGGTCATTTTGCAGTCATTTGGAATAATCAAATCTTCCCAACATACAGAACATAGCAGAAATCAAATGGGTCTTAGAAACCAAATTATTTAGACGGCCTCCATGGTCAAGTGGTAAGACGCTCGACTATGAATCCAAAGGTCACGGGTTCAAACCCGGCGGGCGCCGATAATTTTTAAACAATAAATATGCGTCATAACACATTTGGTTCAGATAAAATAATAAAAGTATATTTGCGGCACGTTCCAGAGTTAAAAATACTCAAAGTATCGCCCTGGTGAAAGATTCCAAACGTTGCTTGAAATGGCTTTAACCGTGTTTGGTGACCAGATCTTTATAGCCAGCTTATCTGAATAGGCACTTATCAAACTTCCTCTTCTCCATCTCCTTATTTTCCTCACTATCTTCTCAATGAAATTTAAATCAATAAAAATCTGATACTATTTATACAATAAGGGTGTATCGTACATAGTTCGATCAATTGCCGCGTGTGGCGCTTATGTCTGTAAAAAACATATAGAAATCGATAATAAATTGTAAAAACGCTGATATAAAAAAACGTTAATTTATCCTCCGTGGTCGAGTGGTAAGACGCTTGACGACGAATGCAGAGGTCGTGAGTCCAAACCCGGCGTAGGGAAACAAATCATATTGAATTCGTAAGTGTTATAATACATTTACTTCAAATAAACGATAAACAGTATATTTGCAGCGCGTTTCAGAATGGTAGTTACTCTAAGTATCGCCCTGGTGAAAGACCACCATTCAAATTCGAAACGTTGCTTGAAACGGATTTACCCGTGATTGGTGACCAGATCTCAATATCCAGGTACTACCCAACCTTCCTCTTCCCCATTTCCTTCTTCTTCTCACTACCTTCAGCCTCACAATATACTCCAATCCCTCATGCTATAGTTTTACTGACTCTAGACGGTTGGGATCAGTTGGGACTTTTGTGCGGTATTTACTATAAACGTAACTTATTAAAATATAATTTCTTTAAAACGTCCTCAATTTTTTTGTTTCGGTTTTCTCCTTGCTTGTATCCTTACAACTCAATGTCCTAACTGTCTACTGAAAACCATATACTCATTGTCATAAAATATTTATTGTTCTTTTATTACTACTTGTTAAAATTACACTGTTTGCATTTTTAGAATTCTTTACTTGTTATACTTCAATAATGATATTTTTCAGTACCATCACGTTAATTGACGTAAATATAATTTCCTTATCCTTGCTTTAACTAAATAATTATTATGAATTAGTACATTTCATCTGGATTTTCAGACCCTTAGTCTCAAGTAAATTGTGCTTTCACTCTGTTTTTTTTTTAACAATAACTCCACACAGGAGGCTTTGAGGGAAATAATTTCCTTCAGGGCCTATGTCATCTTTGCAAATGCCGTTGATGTACGCACGCACTGTTATACCCATATCTGAATATTTTTCTATCGTGATTTATGATAACGATAATGATCTTAGATAGTTTTCATTTGTATTATTACTATATTTTATTTTCTCCTTGTTAGTTGGTCTTATTAGCTTAGTTAAACTAGTATGCAGCGCATTGACGTGAAGTCGATCCTTAGATCGACAACGTCATCGGCTATCGGAAGGTTGAAGGAACCAAAGCGCACACCAAACATTAAGTTTGGAGAACGTGCTGCATGAATGGCAGGTTCTAAAGCCTGGAATAGACTACCACATGATCTGAGAATAATAAATGACTCAACAGAGTTCAGAGCTTAACTCAAAACCCGTCTTTCCAGAAAATCATATCCATAAATAAGAGAACTGCTCCAATTTACAAAGACAGGTTAGCCCGTTAACATCTAACCCAATAGTATCATAATATTTTTTCATCAAATGATCTGCGACCCTCAATCCTTGATCTACTGCTAAACAAAAAGTTCGATTTTTTTTTACAGCCTGCTACAAATTTAAATAAAACTGTTATGTTAATATCAATAAGGTAATAGTATTATTATTATTATTAATAATTTAATTATGTCCTTAGGTATTTTGGTTGTTTTATGGTTAGTTAAGCCATAGCTTTTAAATTTTGTAAAGCGGCCTCTATGTGATATTTCACAAAAATCGTACTGTATAAATAATCCAAGTACTATTATTTTCATGCGATTATCGGTAAATTCTCGATCTACTGCCAAACAAAAAGTACGAAACTTTAACGCGATAAATGTAAATATCAATAAGGTCATTCCAGCAAATAGCTTTGGGTATTCTTATAGTTTTACGGTTAACTTAGGCACAGTTCTTAAGTTTTGCAAAGCGCCCATGAGGTGATATTTCACAAAAATTGCACTATTTGAATTCGTCAAGAATTATTATTATAAAGCGAAAACATAGCTTTAATATCATGGTGCGGTAAATCCACGTAGGACCGTGTTAAAAATGTGGATATCCAGAAATAATGCAAGGTTGATGTTGGCGTAATGAATAGAATCAAGAAAGGGACAATTAGATGATTTGGGAATGTAGTAAATGAACGAAAAACGGAGTGTAACAAAAAATATACGACACGAAACTGAATGGAAGATGAAGTCGAGGACGCCCGAGAAAGACATGGCACGATCAAGTGAATCATATTCTTGAGTCAGGCTATGTGACGAGTGAGAAAACAGAATGGTGTGTATAAAGTGTGTGCCAAGACGGGGTTGTATGGCGGTCCGTCTTTTCTGCCTACTCCTGCGGAAAAAGATGTGATGGTTTGTAAGTTTGTTAGAAAAAATGTTTGCACTATTTGAAAAAACTAAAAGATATTATAAGTTGTGTGACCTTCTTTCTTATCTGCCTTCCCTGGGGGGAAATGGCGTGGTGGTAGGTTAGTTAGTTTAACGAAGGGACCGTCTGGCACACCATGTATCCATCAGGTTCCATTTCGCGAGATAATCCCTGATGAAATTTTCTATAATCGAGGCTGACACCTCCGACCAGATAAAGTGGCCTGCCATTTTGACTGATTTGGGTCAGCCCAGATAAGGGGGGGGTGATATACATCGCCCGTTTCATAATAAAAGGGTGATAATTTGACTGATCTGCTTTGCATGCTCGATTAATCCGAACTTTGCCCAAGATAGAATTATGTGCTTAATTCTGGCTAAATGGATTATACCAAGGTTCGTTATCAATTCAAGGCTTCTATAGATATACTCGTATACTATTGACTTGTGAACCGATATTTCCGATATCCTATCGCTTATTTCGGAATCGAGAAGTAGTAAAAAGCAGAATTTGCTGTGTTTTCAAAGATTATATATTCTGCTAACGAAAAAATGCAAAGTTAAAAAAAAAATGAAAATAAAATATTATTTCATGGACGATAAGTAAATTCCTTTGTTTTTTTTAGAGTTTTTAAAACATTTTTTTTAATCGCCTTTTAATTTTATGGATATTTAAAAAAATATAAATGTACGAGGCCTGTTCAAAAGAAAAGGTGAATTTTGATTTTTCGCGGGCTGTGTACATTCGATTATCGATTTTTTTTGTTATGTTGGTACACATATATTTATTATATGTTAGCATTATCAGCCATTTTGGATAAGTGGTTTGTTTTTGACAACTAGAAAGGTTAGTCACGTTTTTGTGTGTTCTTCGATTTTTCACTTTTGAATAAAATATTGAGTGGATAATTTGTTAAGTTCTCACCTTTTTCTTTGTTATCCAGTTCCTACTTATCCCGCCTTTTCGTCATTCGATTTTGTATTCAACAACACTGTGATCGAAACAAGTAACAATAGAAGAAGAGTTTTTGGTGAGTAAGCGATGTTCGAGAAACGAAAAGAACTGCAGCTGTGGAACCAGTTCCTTGTCAAAAGGTTATTTCCGCCAAAACCTTACTGTGCCCAAAAGTGAAACCGATTCCTCGGACAAAGAATATCGATTTTTATTTGCCAAAAAAAGGAACCGGTTCCTCGGAGAAATAATAACGACGGTTCCAGTGACCAGCTTCGAACCGGTTCCTTTTAACTGGGACAGGGATATCGACTATATCTACTAAAGACCACCATTCAGAATCGAAACGTTGCCTGAAATGGCTTTAGTCGCGTTTGGTGATCAGATCTGAATAGCCAGGTACTTTCCAACCTTCCTTTTCTCGATCTCCTTCCGTCCCCACTACCTTCAACTTCACAACATACCCCGATTGGAAATGACATAGTCTCACTGTATCTAGACAGTTGGGAGCAGTTGAGACTCTAGTTCGATATTAATATTAAAAAGAAATTAAAAAATACAGTACTACTTTGGAACGTACCGAAAATATAATATATGTTTTTCAATTATGTTTCAAATTACACGCTGATTTTTGAGCATTTGATTCTTTGAATCCGGGGTTAAGAAATTTAACCGCTAAGCCACGGAGTTAGTTAAATCATTGCAAGTGGACCGACACCGACGTTTATCGTCTGAGGAAAATTAAAACTGAGTGGTTGCTTTTTTCATTTGGTGAAAGCGGTCTTAAGTTTAAAACAGTTTACGCGATGGACTAACCACAGAGGTGACTTAAAATAGCAAACATTACTTTTCAACACCGCATGTTTAATTTCCGGCATTTTACTCACGCGTCCATGCATTCTATTCTGATATTCAATTTAAAAGTATTTTCCCGTGTGGCTTACAAGATAAAATACGAATAATGCATCGAAGAAACTACGGGAAACAAAATAATGCAACGTCATAAGGAATGCATTTGTTTTGATCTAGAACAAGTTGTACGTCGAACGTAATATGCAATGGTGATGCCAACTAGTTTATTTAGACAAATCTCTTCTTCATATCGACGCTGAAAAGGCAAAAGGACTTAAGCGACACTTTGGTCAAAAATGGGTAACATATGCAGTTTTAATCAGTTATTTTTCTGTACACAAGTTCAAGACAATATTTTAGCTTTTTGTCGCTTCAGGGAGCATTGAGTTACCTGAGTTAACTTTCTTATAAAAAATTCAACCAGGTATCAAAGACTAGAATGAATTTTAGTGTAAAAAAAGCTTTAAAGTCGTTTGTAGTAAGCTTCCCAACATGGCGCTTTATCCCTTTTGCCTTTCTGGCGTCGATATTATAGCCACATCCGTCAGCCATAAAACTGAAATCCTTAAGTCCCAAATGATTCAATATGAATATCAATATCCATCCCTTCCGGATCTAAAAGTATATATTCCATTGACTTACTTGAAATTGCACCAGTCTGAAGATGCCCGTCATAAGGTGAAACCGGTCAGGTCTTAAATAAAAAAATAGTGGAATAAAGTTAAAAATTTGGTATTGAAGCAAATTAAGTCAGATGAAATAATTAATGAATAGTGAAGACTCGTTATTTCAGCAAAACTAGCCAATTTGAAGATTTATTTTCACAATGTGAATGCACATTTAAATTGAAACGACGATTAATCTAGAAGCAGCGAAGATATTGTTTTTGCATACTGAAATAACTGTTAAGTTAAGAGGTTGAAACATCAAGCTACTTGCAAATTATTTTCCAATTTTGTGACAGAAGTCAACTTTTTTTCTTTTTTTTCAATAATATATATTATTCTAGACTAATCTCATGTTCCAAAGGTAATTGTAAAAATGTATTAGTTTGGATTTATTTTTAAATCACGTGTAATTTGATTCAGAAAACCATAATTGTTGAAACTTTAGAGAACGCTACCGCGAGCCTCAGAAAACTGCATTTTATTTCCGACCACAAGGCGTTTTGCCCACAATGTAGTATTGTTTTGAAAAATGTTATTTTTTTAAATAAAAATCCGAATTCCAAAGTTACACTTCATTCAATCCCACAGGACCTTAGAAAACCACGTTTAATTTTCGACCCCAAGTCTCGCATTTTACCCTCAAAATGGTATTTTTTGAAAAATGTTGTTTTTAGGAGATTTTTGGATAAAATCGTCTGATGTTCATTATTCTTGACGGAATTTCAAATGTTCACTTCATTCGGTCTCATAAAGCCTAAAAAACCGTGTCTAATTTTCGACCCCAAGTCTCGCAATATGCCCGCAAAGTGTTTTTTTTTTTGACAAATGTTTTTAGGAGATTTTTTGATTTAATCGTCTAACGGTCATCATTTTTAATTCAGGTCCAACTATTCACTTCATTCGGTCTCATAGAGCCTAATAAAACCGCATCTAATTTTCGACCCCAAGTCTAGCATTTTGCCCGCAAGGTGGTATTTTTTTTTTTAAATGCTGTTTTTAAAAGATTTTTTGATTGAATCGTATAATGTTCATTATTCTTAACGGAATTCCAAATGTTCGCTTCTTTCGGTCCCACAGAGCCTACGAAAATCGCATCTAATTTTCGAACCCAAGTCTCGCATTTTGCCCGCAAAGTGGTATATTTTTCACAAATGTTTTTTAAAGGGATTTTTTGATTTAATCGTCTGATGTTCATCATTCTTAACGGAATTCCAAATATTCACCTCATTCGGTCCCATAGAGCCTAATAAAACCGCATCTAATTTTCGACCCCAAGTCTCGCATTTTGCCCGCAAAGTGGTATTTTTTTTTTTAAATGCTGTTTTTAAAATATTTTTTGATTGAATCGTATAATGTTCATTATTCTCAACGTAATTCCAAATGTTCGCTTCATTCGGTCCCACAGAGCCTAGGAAAACCGCATCTAATTTTCGAACCCAAGTCTCGCATTTTGCCCGCAAAGTGGTATATTTTTCACAAATGTTTTTTAAAAGGATTTTTTGATTTAATCGTCTGTTGTTCATTATTCTTAACGGAATTCCAAATATTCACCTCATTCGGTCCCATAGAGCCTAATAAAACCGCATCTAATTTTCGACCCCAAGTCTCGCATTTTGCCCGCAAAGTGGTATTTTTAAATGTTGTTTTAAGGAGATTTTTTGATTGAATCGTCTGATGTTCATCATTTTTAATAGAATTCCAAATGTTCACTTCATTCGGTCTCATACAGCCTGAAAAAACCACATATAATTTTCGACACCAAGTTTGTCCAAAATTGTCCTTCTTTGAAAAATGTTACTTTTGTAGATTTATTTTAATACATTGTTTATGTCGGCACACCATACAAGATTCCAAACTGCTCCCAACCGTCTGGAGCCAGTGAGACTATGGCCTACCTAATTAGGGTATGTTGTAAGGTTGAAGGTAGTGGAGAGCGAGATGGATAGAAGAGGGTTGGGAAGTTTGTGGTTATTTAGATCTGGTCACTTAACACAGCTAGAGCTATTTCAAGCAACGTTTTCATTCTGAATAGTGGTCTTTCACCAGGGTGATATAAGTATCTACCACTCCGGAACGTTTTGCAATAATACCTTGTATAATTTTTAATTATATTATTTAAATAAACTTTATATACGCACGCCGGGTTTCAAACCGCGACCTCTGGATTTGTAGTCGAGCGTCTTACCACTCTACCACGGAATTCCGGTATGGCCTTGCGTTATGTCTTTTATTGTCCTTATCATATATCATTTTGCTCATTAGAAAGGGATACCTCTGTTAATCATTGCTTTCAAAAATTTCGCAAAAATCAAGGAACTACAAAAAATTACTCCACACGAAACTGAATAGTTTAGAAATAAAACACATAAACTTTGTTTATAACCACTTTATTATTAAATATTACGTTTACCGGTAGACGTAATATTAAATAATAAAGTTGTTATAAACAAAGTTTATGTGTTTTACTTACAAATATGGCAAGCCACAAAGTAAATGCTTTTTACGAAAATGAATTGTTTAGTTTCATTAGTCAGCAAGAGCAATAAGAAAACTGGTGGCCATTTGCGAAGGTGGATTAGTGTACAACGCCAAAAAATCATCGCTGCTGATATTTAGAGCAAGTTCTGGACCTACTGTCATCATATCAGAATACATACTGATATCATATCAGATGATCTGAATATCAGCACTGAAATTAAATATTTGGGTCATCTCGTAACTGACGATTTAAATGACAGGAAGGACATAGAGCGCCAAAGAAGAGCACTGAGAGTGCGAGCCAACATGCTCGCTAGGAGATTTAATAGGTGCAGTCCTTCGGTAAAGAGACAAATGTTCCAGACGTACTGCATGAGCCTGTACACTTGCGAACTCTGGGCCAGATATACACAAGCAATCATGAGCACGCTCTGAGTGCAGTACAACCACGCGTACAGGGCGCTTTTCGGTCTTCGTTGGCGATGCAGCGCCTCACAGATGTTTGCAGAGGGAAGGGTGTACGGGTTCGCTGCTCTGATGCGTCACAGAGTGGCTGAAACGAGACAGCGCTACCGGGATTCCGAGAACACCTTCGTCCAGGCTGCCGCCCTGTGGCACAGTGAGCCTCTACATCACAAGTAGAGAATTTCTCCTAATCCGCCGTAAAAGTTTTTTGCTCTTTTGCATTATTATTTATTTATGTAATTGCATATATTTATGTTATATCTTTCATTATTTTCATTTAACTCATATGTATTATTACAGTGGAACCTCTCATAACGAGTAATTCGCATAACGAGCAAAACAGATCGTGAAAAAAATGCTCTCTTAACGAGCGACATTTCGCATAACGACTGACGTAGAAAGGGTGAGTCCCATCTTCACGTGAAATTGTGTCTTTAGCTAATACCACGGGACTAGAGACAATACAACAATATTGATGAGCACAAGCTCATTCCACAGGAAGAACACAGTAAAGAGCTGACCACCGAAGAGCTTATTGAAGAGAGTTTGTTAGTGGAGGAGAAGGAGGAAGTAGCAAAGCAACAATTTTCTGGCACAATAAAAGAAATGCTGAAAGCATGGGAAACTGTTGCAACCTACATTGAGAAGCATCACCCTTATAAGGAGGTGGCTATGCGTTTTACAAATTTATTCAATGATTATGCTGTGTGACATTTTCACAAAAATTTGAAGCGTAGGCAAAAACAAACGTATCAGGACACATTTCTAGTAAAAAATAATTAATTTTCTGTCATTAATTCAAAAACAATAAACTATTTATTTCGAATTTTGCAAATCGAAATCGTATTCCAGGTTGTAACGCTCCTTAACAATTAAGAAGTATGTAATTTTATTTGTTTATCGAAGGAAGCAATCACTTTGTGACTTGACATTATAATTTAAATAAAAAATGTTTTAGTTTTAAGCCACTTTATTTATATAGATATAACATTCGACCGGTTTCGGTTAAACTAAACCTTCTTCAGGAAAGTATATAAACTAACATTAAAATATATGCTTAAACTAATGTATTGTCTCTTTCCCTAATTTCTCTGTCTCCTGTATAACAACTCTATATTTTAATGTTAGTTTATATATATACTTTCCTAAAGAAGATTAAGTTTAACCGAAACCGGTCGAATGTTGTATCTATATAAATAAAGTGGCTTAAAACTAAAACATTTCTATATAAATAAAGTGGCTTAAAACTAAAACATTTTTTATTTAAAAAAATCATTTTATTTGAATAAACGTTAAAAATAAAAATAAATGTGAGTATTTTTTTTATCGTATTTTACATTGATTTATAAGGCAAAAATTGTTTCGCTTAACGAGTGTTTCATATAACGAGTTAGATTCTATTATTATTTCGAATTAGTCTCGTTATGAGAGGTACCACTGTATTGATATGGCAAACAGAGTATTGCACCCACCGCTCTGTTCCGCTGAAATAAAATGCTATTATTATTATTCGCAAAGACGGTCCGAGTCAAAAACCATTTGTCTTTATAAGAGACCACGAGCTAGTGTATTTTTTTGTGGATGAAAACTGCAGATTGATGGAGATAAACAATACATCGGGCTAACCCCACGCACAAATAATGGACTATGGACTAAGTGGAAAGTCGTGTAGACTTACTTCCGACCTTTTATAGCGGCTAATGATATTGGCCAAGCTACTGAATTTATAATTTAATACACAAACAGGTGAGGATGAATAAGACAAGCTGGGCCCTAGACTGGGATAATTCAAAAAAATATCTTTGCTATATTTTTATAGTTTTTGTGATTAATTTGTGAGGGACAATTTTAAATGTATTTCTAATGTAATCCTACATTTTATAATGTTTTTAAACTTCAATTTTAATCAAATATATACAACGTGCGTTAATAAAAAAATGAATTACCAAAAATCTATAATATTGCATTTGGAGGTTGGGTGTTTTCAGCAGATAGAAATCTCGTATTTATCTATTGGAAAACATGCAAAACTCGATGTCGGCAATTTGTGGGTTGAACACTTTCTGCATAACTACGTCCAATTCCAAGTCACAAGTCATAAGTTTTAGTTATAAGTCTCAGTTTTAAATCACTAATCGTAAGTTTTAGCTGTAAGTACATAGTTATAAGATATAATTTATACGCCGCTAGTTATATGTCTTAGGGATGAAGTTGTAGTTTATGTTAATTATGTTTTAAAACGCCTTAGAGGTGATGTTTCTTTTGCGAAATCAGTCAATTTTTATTGTTATTGGTCCTAATTTGAAATGTATTTGAAAATTGTGTTCGTACTTACGAATACTTTATGTCAGATGCATAGTTTCCAATCTGTTTAATTTAACTTCACAACTGACTTGATTGAAACTTTACTTAACTGAAATAATGTTCTAATTAACATTTTAAGTGCTAATCCCTCAAAATGTTAATTAAAACATCATTTCCTTCATCTATTTCCTTTTTAGACAGAAAACTCTGCAAGTAAAACTTGAGATCAAGTACGATTGACATATTGTATTATTTTTTAAGTGCTGATTTTTTTTCTAGTTACCCAAAAACTATGTTTTTCTGATTACTTAGAGACCAGGCGCGCACGGGTGATTTTTGTCAAGGCAACAGTTTCATCACTGTCACTGTCTTCCAATCGAGCACGCACACGGTGAGTGTCACCCGTCACCCTTTCATTTCGGCAGTGGATTACGAACAGGCGGATGAGTCACCGAATGACAATTTTTTACCCGTGCCCGAGATATACCCATACAAAAGAACTCTCCACAGTAGCGTTGGGAAAAACTTCAATGTTTTGTGAATGCTTCACGAATTGTTAGTTCTTTAAAATGAACCCTTCGAAGTGAACCCTTCAATTGAAGTCGAACTCGCGAAAAAAGAGATTTGGATTTATCCGCTTGTTTGTTCAGTTCTTTTTGGAACCGGTTCCTCGCCGAAAAAGCACGTACTAGTCGGTAGAGTTTAGAAAGCACTGGAACTGGTTCCTCGCCAACAAAATCACGTACTAGTCGGTAGCTCTTTGAAACTGGAAAGCACTGGAACCGGTTCCTCGTCGAAAAAAAAACACATGCTAGTCGGTAAAGTTTAAAAACTGAACAGAACTGGACCCGGTTCCTTGCCAGAATTAAAAAGTACTAGTCGGTAGGGATTTAAAAACCAAAAGAACTGGAACTGGTTTTTCGCCATAAAGCACATAAATGAACTGCCAACTTCAATTGAAGTGTTGGTTCAGTGAAATGAAGTTATTGAAATGAAGTTAATGAAATGAATGAAGGCTAAAATGAACTACCACCTTCAATTGAACTGTTTGTTCAATGAAATGAAGTTATTAAAATGAATGAACGCTATAATGAACTACCGACTTCAATTTAAGTATTTGTTCAATGGACAATGAATGAAGTAGTTCTTTGAAGCAGTTCTTTCAAAGCGGTCACAACGCTACTCCACAAACACGGTGATTGTTTCATCCCTCAAAAGTCACCCTAATGTCACGTCACTGCGTGCGCAAACCTCCATACACTCCAATAGATTTGGAGATGGCGACGAAACTGTTGCCGTGATAAAAGTCACCCGTGCGCGCCTGGCCTTAATCCATCTCCAGTTTCACGTTTACGTTAAAAAACCACGTGCAAAGGTCCGAACAGGGTTGTCATGTTTGAACATTACAACCTGAATCCGCACGTATGACAAGCTAACTCATGTCGAACTATTGAGGAGTCGTAGTTGATCTGAGTGGGGTTGAACTAAAGGACAAATATTGTTTTATTGTATTGAGTAAAAGTAATCATTTCCTTGTTATGCATAAGGTGTCCATTATTTATTATTACCAGTAGTGGTTATTTTTTTACATATTTACTAGCGCGGTGATTTTATGTATGGAGGGTCTTTTTGAGGAATGAAATGAGTAATCCTGGGTCTCGAAGAGGCCCATGTTGAAGGAGGTAGGCGACACAGAGGCCAGCAAATCGTTCTATAGCCGAGCTGTTGAACATAAGAACGAGTCGTAAAAGCGACTCGTTCTCATGTATCGAATGTCAAACATGTACAAATGTGATTCCCAACTATACACCGGTGCCGAAGGGATCAATGAAGCAAGTTCCTCCGAGCATCTTCCATTAAAATACTAGTAGAACAATGACAGTATTCCCACTTGACGTCTGTATTAAAAAAATTGCAATTCGTTTGTTAATATAGGAGTATCTATCAAACAGACCGCCCGTCTCTGCACAGAGTCAAGGGTTTTTTTCAGGTATTTAGGGGCTCCAGACCAAAGGTGGCTGCTAAATTCAACAGTGGGGCGCACTTGCGATTTGTACAAGGTTGTGAACTATTGAAGTATCTGCGAGTCCTGTACAGTACGCCCAACTTCTGAGAGGCTAACTGGTCACTTAAGGTTACACCAAGCATGTCAATGGAAGACTTATTGGAAGGAGATTCTGATATTATGCTTTATATTATTTAAATGTTAGTTTTAATTTAAATTACGCACCTCTAGATTGGTAGTCGAAGATTCTAACCGCTCAATCGCGAAGGTCGTCAAACAAAGAACGCTGTCTACAAAAAAGACGACCAGACGCAAAGCTGGGCTTTTATTCAATTAACAATGGGTAGTAATAATAATAATAATAAATGTATTAGTTTTAGCGAAATGAAAGCCTTTGGAATATCTTGAATTATTCGTTGGAAATTACGTCATAATTATTAATCTCAACATCAAATATTACAGACCGTTTTAACTGTTACCCTTCCGCTACCCTTGTCATTGAAACACAAAATAATAATTACTTTATTAATTCGAAATGACGGTAAGGGTAAGTCTTATAGGGTTCCATCGCACATACAAAAACGCTACGATACACCATGATGCTTTCGCGAGGGATGAGTTTGCACGAGAATTTCCCAGAAGGTTTGACTCGTCGTTTATTATCGTAATTAATTACTTACATACGAATACATCTAACATTTATTCTGTATAATATTTTATGCTTTATGCTTTGTTAGATTGAAAAAAAGCCTATTTTTTTTACAAGAAATGAAAAATAATGTATTTTTAAGAAGGTGCTTTTTTATTTTTATTAAATATGGAATCTATATGTGTTATTTTCACGATTATGAGAAAAATATATCATACATTCAATTTTCCCTTTGCAGATAGGTTTAATATTTGATTTACATTGTAATCCTCCGGATGACCTTAGCCTTATACTATATTATAAAACTGATCTTGAAGCAGAAATCTTTTATGGCTTGTTTAAACATATGATAAAATGTATCGTCGCTTGTAAGGCAAAAGGGCTTAAGCGACACATTGGTCAAAATGTAGGGTTTTGACAAACATATTTTTTCCCTACGTAAGCTCCTGAATTTAAATTCCACAGTCACGTAAAAGCATTTTTCCACCCACATGAGGTGACAAAGTAAGGCGCATAGCGCCGTTCTATAGGTATAAAGAACAAGAATTAGAGTCAGTTACTTAAAATGATTAATCACTTAATGATAAATAAGAATCTAGAAAATAAAAAAATAAAAATAAAACTTTGGTCAAAAATGAAATAAAAATGAAGTTTTGATCAGTTTTATTTTCTGCATCGAAAGCTCTGACTCTCGTTTGATTCTGAAGATTTTTGTAGCACTTCAGCTATTTAAAATACATTTACCAGAAGGTTCGATTCAAGCGACAAAAGCTTGAGACTTTTTTAGCTTTTTGTCGCTTCAGGTAACTTAGTGAGGGCATTAAGTTACCTGGGTAAACTCTTTTTTATAAACCCAATCAGGCACTGAATACTTGTAAATTTAATTGTTTAGTTTTAAATATTTAGTATTAGTTACTTGTTCATTAAAGTTTATAAAGTATCTAATTATAATTCATATTTTTTAACGTAATAATAATAACTTAAAGACTACTTGATATTACTAATGTATTTTAAATGATTCTTAAAGGCTATTTTTAATTTATCAATTGGCATAATTTTGATGGTTTCTGGCAGCGCATTATAACATTTCATTCCTTAATAAAGTAAGCTATTTCGTGTATTGGTTTTATTATTTTTTGGTAGTCTAATTTCTTTACACGTCGTTTCATTATGTTTGTGAATATCCACGTTGTAGATAATTTTGTTAGGATGATATGTTGGTGACAAGTCTTCATTTTATGTATAAATATTAATTTAAATAAAAAATATTTTAGTTTTAAGCCACTTTATTTATACACATATAACAATTCGACCGGTTTCGGTTAAACTTAACCTTCTTCAGGAACGTATATATATATATATAAACTCTTAGTTTATATATATACGTTCCTGAAGAAGGTTAAGTTTAACCGAAACCGGTCGAATGTTATATGTGTATAAATAAAGTGGCTTAAAACTAAAATATTTTTTATTTAAATTATAATGTCAAGCTACAAAGTGATTGCTTCCTTCGATAAATAAATATTAATGTACGTATTTGAAGGTTTCTTTTACAGTGTATCATTTACTGAAGTTTGCTGGACCACTTTTATGGCATAATATATTTTGATTCAGTTCGATACTTGGGGAAGTGGATAGGAATTTCATCCAGTACCATCTTTTTTTTGGGATTATTAATTAAATGAGTGATTAAAAATAGTATTTAAGATACAGATAATGTACTTTGAACACAACAGTACGTCATATTTATCATTTGAAATAAGATAAAATGATTAATAAATAGGAAAAAGCTTCAAAAAGTTGAAAAATTATACTTATTCGTTTTCCGCTAACATACCACCCTCTACATATTCAACGATTATACTCGATTGTTCATTTTCACTATTGTGGAGAAGTTAAAAAGTTTCAGCCAGTTAGACTTACTGGAACATTAAAAAAATATACTCGTATGTTGAAAACTGAAGAGGGTACCCGGGTACCCTTTCAGTCACATAAAGGTTAAAGAAAAAAGACTTTGAAATGCTCTAGTATTTACTTCCCAAAATGGCGCTTCAGCCATTTTGCTTTTCCGGCAACGATATGTTAAATGCACGCATCTGGTGGTGTTGGACTATCTTCCTATTTTAAGGATATGACAAAGTTTGCTGAAGGTGGCCTATCAAATGCTTAATCTTCTCTCACATTTGTTTGTTTTTCATAACCTAGTTGACCGGTTGGTAGCCGAGTGGAAACACGCGTCGGATTCCCACCCGGGCGTCGTGCGTTCAATTACTTTGCTGGCTAAGTCCTTTATCATTGCACAAGCAACATCTTTCGCTTCTTATGACGGCAGTAGGAGTTTTTCAAATATTGTCAGGTTATTTGTAACCCGGTAATGTTTCTTTCTTTTAAAACAAAATAATATACGTAAATATATATGTATCGTTTTAAAAATGTGGATATCCGGAGAGAATGCAAGGCTGATGTGAGCGTAATGAATAGGATCAAGAAAGGGACGCTTAGATAGTTTGGGCATGTAGAGAGTAATCGGGTCATGTGAAGAGTTAGAATAACAGAAGAGTATGTATGAAACGATGTATGAATGTAAATGAAGCAAGGAGTGTGTGTCAAGACAGAGTCATATGGCGGTCCGTCCTCTCTGCCTACCCCTGCGGGGAAACGGCGTGATGGTTAGTTAGTTAGTTAGTTATATATATATATATATCAAAATATAACTGGCACGGTATCTAAATAAAACCAGCCGTTGAAAATAACAGGTAGATGCCGTCAACGCCCAACGCTGTTGACAAAAATTTGGATAATATCAGTAGTACATACGAATATTATTCAACGCCACAGTCAATTGACTCTGTATTCCATTAGCTTGGCGCAAAATAAACAAAAAGGTGTAACAGTATATGCATCGTGAATGATATTATGCGTAATTTGGAATGGTCATTCGTATCCCGGGAACGTTTGTCTTTCTTTGAGGAAAAAAAAAGTTTTAGAACTCAACCCAAGTAAATGCATTGATCTATTCGATGAGTTTAGTAATAGCTTATTTTACATCCAAGTTTTTTGATACTACAGTATTTTCGGCTTGACTTGATCCTAACGAAACCTCAAAACTCTAATAAAAAACATACTTCACTGACAATAAAACCTTTAAAAAAAATTATTCGCCCCTAAAGGTCCTTTAGTCTTTTGCAGGTGACGACTAAAAATTTTCCGGAAAAGCCAGTAAAAGCAAATACGGTTACAAAAAAAAAACGCTTTGACCTGCCGTCATTAGGGCAATTTATCACGTAAAGGGAGTAAATGAATAATGCCGGCTTCGGGTAAAGTGTTTACGTGGGAGATTTTTACCCTCTGTACAAATTGGTGGCCCTTCAATCCGATTCGAGTCACGTGGCCCCGAGAGAGGCTTGATCAGCGGAGGGGGAAAGTAGAAGACCATCCCGACACCTTGTTACGTGGATTGGGTCAGGAAATGTATGCGTAAGTGTTTTTAGGACATGGATTTAGCAATATCGGTGATTATGTAATTTTCTTGTATTTTTTTTGGAATGCTTAATTGCGAAACAAATTAGAATTTTCGTATTTTTATGGAACATTTTGTTTTAATGAACAAATGCCAGTTATCCATAAGGGTAATCAGAGAATAATACCTAACCCAATTTTCTCTAGTCACTCACTTCCTTGCTTCATCCACATTCAAACATCTCGCATCGTCTAATTCTCACTCATCCGTGATTTTTATCCTTTAAATTATGTACCCTACTAAAATATTAGCTTTAGTTGAAAGTACCATGTCGTCCTGAGCGTCATCGATTTATTTTTGCATCCACTTCCGTGTCATATATATTACTATTACTGACACTTCTTTCTCCGTACTTCCACTCTACACGTTCAGATTTTCTTGGTGTCCTTTTCTTAACCCTCTTCGTTACGCCTACATCGGCCTTGGAATCTCCTGAAAATCGGAACACTTATACACAGTTGATGCCAACTTCATCCTGACGGCTTCCGTGGTCGAGTGGTTAAGACGCTCGACTTCGAATCCAGAGGTGACGTGTTCAAATCCCAGCGTGCACAAATACATTTTGTTTTATTCGAAGAATTAATATTTATTAAATGTCAAATTTATTTAATATAGAATAATATATAGTATATTTGCGGCACGTTCAAAAGTGGTAGATGCTATGAGTATCGCCCTGGGGAAAAACCACCATTCAGAATCGAAACGTTGTTTGAAATGGCTTTAACTCCACCATGTTAAGTGATAATATCTGAATACCCAGGTACCTCCCAACCTTATTCTTCCCCATCTCATTCCCCTACCTACTACTTTCAACCTCACAACATACCCCAATTAGGGATACCATAGTCCCACTGGCTCTAGATGGCTGGGAGCAGTTGGGACTCTTCACTTAAAAATAATTTAACGAGTGGTTTTCATGAAACACATATATTTTACCAAATGGGTAGTGATATAAACCCTCTGATTTTTCACAGTAAGCAGAAGAAGTCGGGGACGTCCAGGGATGACTACTCTTATTCCTTAGATAGCAGCAAGTAACGAGTCTAGAATTGTGTGTTAGTACGCTTAGATGAAATAAATAATGTAGATACGTTACTGAGACAACGCGCCTGGTTGCATTAAACCAAGTTCAACTTCATAACTAAACTGCTGCAAATTGAAGTAATAATAAGTAAGTTGTAATATAACTTCCGTTGAAGTATTTGTTCAATGAAATGAGTGAAGTTCGAACTGCCGCAAAATGAAATAGTTCACACGGAGCAGTCAGAATGTTAAAATGAACCACCAACTTCAATTGAAATATTTGTTCAATGAACAATGAAAGAATTAAGAACTAGCGTTGTGACCACTTTAAAAGAACTACTTCTTTTGGCAACAGTTCCTACTTCATTCATTGTTCATCGAACAAATACTTCAATTGAAGTCGGTAGTTCATTTTAGCGTTCATCCATTTCAATAACTTGTAGTCGGTAGTTCATCTTAGCGTTCAATCATGTCATTGAAAGAACTACTCCAATTTGGCGAGGAACCGGTTCCAGTTCTTTTCACTTTGAAATCTCTACCGACTAGCATGTGCTTTTTCGGTGAGGAACTGGATCCAGTTTCAAAGCGCTACCGACCAGTACGTGATTTTGTTGACGAGGAAGCAGTTCCAGTTCTTTTCGAGACATATTTTCGAAACACGCTTCGTATGGCTATCTCTTCCGCACACACATATTCTTTGAATGGCTATACTTTTCATACGCGGGGGAAACATTTAGTGGTGCTACATTTTTCGTAAGATTTGTATGAATATGACGTGTCTTGTATTTTACGTCTATGCTAGTACTCCGTTTTCTGGGGTTCATTTCATTCTGTCTACTCCTTACTTGAGACATCGTTACGGTCGTTTAGTTGCTTGATAACAGTAAAATTTTCGTAGAATTCAGGTCACAGTTAGTCCCTACTTTCCGTCAGAGTTGGGCCACTTATCATCTCGTGTACATTGTACAATGTACAAATTATTATTGTACTTAGACATTATTCTCTGCTGCCTTTTGTAACGAAGATTTCTATGTTAATTCTTGCTCAGAAGTGAATTACCGCTGGAAGTCCTCCATCACGTTGGCCCGGCTAAAAGGAAAGTTTTATCTTGTGGGGTAATTGAATAATACCACGGGAGGTTAAGGAATGCTGTTACTTACTTATTCTGCTTCTCCGAATACCCCTCGGATTAAAGCAATTTCGTGGAATGCAACAATTTGACCAAGAGATAATTCCACAATATTTTAGAAGTTGCATGAGTGAAGCTTTCACTCCTTCTTTTGATGTCCTCTCTCATCGAAAGTTGACTGCCATCAAAGAAATCTTCAGATATTTTCAGTACCCTATTGAAAAACTAAGCTGGCCCGAAGACAAATAAATTTAATTGCTCCTAAAATGTATAATTCTTTATTAACAACCTTTAAAAATCCAATGTGTCTAAACCTTCATTATTTAAAAAAAATACATCAAATCAAAGAATAAATTAAAATAGTAGATATCTTAAAAAACTAACCTTACCTAACCTAACCTAGCCTAACCTAACCCAACCTTCCTCATCCCTATTTCCTTTCCCTCCCCACAACTTTCAGCCTCACAACTCAATTGGGGAGGCCATGGTCTCATTGGCTCTAGATGGTTGGGAGCAGTTAGGACTATTGTGCGGTATTCATCATAAAAATTAAATTGAAAATTAATAGTTTGGTTACCAGATCTGAAAATCCAGGTACTTCCTTTCTCTTCCTCTTCCCCATCTCCTTCTCCTTACACTACCTTTGGTCTAACAACATACTTCAATTGGAGATGCCATAATCTCACTGGCTCTAGACGGTTGGGAGCAGTTGGGACTCTTGTGCGGTATTCACTATAAAAATTACAAATAAAAAGTTTGATGACCAGATCTGAAAATCTAGGTACTTTCCAACCTTTCCCTTCCCCATCTCCTTCTCCTTACACTACCTTCGGCCTAACAACATACCTCAATTGGAGATGTCACAGTTTCACTGGCACTAGACGGTTGCGAGCAGTTGGCACTCTCCTGCGGTATTCAACGTAAGACAAAAAAAAAACCACGTTTGCTCGTTAGTCATTACCGATACCCTTTTCACATCATTACCCCTACTACGGTGATACGCCTCACGTCATTTTACTTAGCGTGAAATACTGCCATCCTACAGAGCGCAGGCGAGGCGATGTGCAGAGCGGCGAGATGAACCCGACGAATTACACCCCCGCGCTGAGGATTATAAGATTATTTTTTAACAGTATTATCGGTGATTAGCCGACAGTCGCTAGTACGACCGCAAATCGACAATTACTGCTGCTGGCATCTACTAAAATATGGTTAGTTTATCAAACCTGTTGGCTCCGCAGATAAAGTTGTTATCTTGAAGTAACAATATATGGAGAGAGAGCTTATTCTTTTTACCCAACCTACACAGATTTGGGATAAGACACTTTCTTCGGGCTTATACTTAGTATGAGAAAGAAAGATATTACAAAATTTCCCAAATTATCACACCGCTTTAAAGTATTGTTAGAATGTTCTTCGTGTCCCGCGTCTCTGTTGACTCCGCCCACACGTTATGATACGCGAAATAAATTGAGATAACTCAACGGTTTATTAGGTTACATATAAAAACATTGTGTTGACATGTGCTATGAATGGATGTATAAATACCCTAGTCCTAGTCCTAGCCATGCCCAGGTCTAGCCGAGTCCGGAAAACCTCGTATAACCTGACTACAGCTCTCTCTACAGCGCTGTCTCTTGTATATTATTGCTCTGAGGTTGTTATAAACCCGAGTATTCCTACCAAGAGGGAAGAAAGAACGAAGCTTAATTTTTTTGACTATATTGATTTACAATTTTTTTAAGCCAGTGTGACTATGGTGTACTCAATTGTGGTGTGTTGTGAGACTGGAGGTAGTGGAAATGGGAAGAAGATGGGGAAGAGAAAGGTTGGAAAGTACCTGGATATTCAGCGCAAATAAATAAATTGTCCAAAGAAGCGAAGCTAGCAGTTCACAATGGAGTGCTTATACCAACCCTGATGTATGGCAGTGAGGCATGGAACTGGCAGAGGAAGGACGAAAGAGTAGACTGAATACTGGAGAAAAGATATCCCTGAGGCGTATGAGCGGTACAACCATGTATTGTCGTGTTAAAAATGTGGATATCCGGAAAGAATGCAAGACTGATTTACGTGTAATGAATAAGATTAAAGAAGAGACGCTTAGATGGTTTGGACAATTAAAGTGAACGAATGAAAAAAATAGGGTATGAAGAATATGACATGAGAGTGAATGTTAAAAGAAGTCGGGGACGCCCAGGGAAGACGAAGCACGATTAAATTAATCAAAGACGTGAGACGAGCTATGTCAAAAGTTAGAATAATAGAAGAAAATGTATAAACGCAAATCCCGGTTAAAAGAAACCGGTTCCTAGCCACTCACTGGAACCGTCGATATTATTTCTCCGATGAACCGGTTGCAAATTTTCGCAAACGGAAATATCGATATCCTTTGTCCGTTCTTTTCGTGTTCAAATCTCTACCGACTAGTACTTGGCGAGCCACTTTTGTCGATTTGCTAGTGCTCTTCGAAAAAATCTCCTTTGTGGAACTTTTCTGACACCAGGAACCAGTTCCAAAGAGAACTGGATAAATAACCGGTTCCTCTCCGGTCACCGGTAACTGGAACCGCAGGTACACCCAATTCCAATACCGACCATCCTTAGAGTATACAAGAGGTAGCCCAAGCCAAGGCAGTGAAGTCAGTTTTGGACTTGTTTTTGATGATTTTAACATGACTCGGCGCAAATGGGCGTGGCTAAGACTAAGGCTACGGTATTTATACATCCATTCATATCACATATCGACATAATGTTTTTGTGTATTCGTATAGCCACTTTTTCACAGTATTTTTATCAACAAAAATAAAGCATCTAACCTAAAAAACCGTTTAGTTGTGTCAAGTTTAGTGGGAAAATAATAAATGTGGGCGGAGTCCCGCCGTTAACCAGCGAAAATAGCCAGCTTAAGATCATTACGACAGTATTTAGAAGCGTTCCAAGATTTTTTTTGTCTCTTTCTCTCTCATGGTGTACGATGTAAAAACTCGGAAAAAGTGATTTATTACAATTTCGGATGGGTTGGGTAAAACAAATTAGCTATCCCTCCATATATTGTTACTTCAAGCGACCATCTCTAGTTGAAGTTAAACGAACACATACGGGTATTTATGAAGATGTACTGTATGCCCGTCTTACGGCAATCTCCGGCGAGACTGCGATGGGGTCGTTGCTAAAATGGTTTGGATCGGAATTGAAATTCGACTTCGAACTTCGTATTTGCATTCGTTCCGTGCAAATACTCCGTGTAAACCTTATTGGGAGGCTGCTCACTTAGTAAGGCACTTCTTCGGAGTTCTAAAGTGCTAAAAGTAGGCTTTATCTCTGAAGTCGACCGTTAAACTTTAAATTTAGGGGGTCGCTATAGCTGGTCTCTGTAGCTGAATGATAAGCAGGAAGTTATTAAAACTTATAAACACAATTCACTGAACAAACGATGAAGTAGACATTTTTATTGACACGATAAATCAATAAAAAAAAACTTGCAAACATCTCAAGCTGATATTGTAATGATGCCCTATAGTTGTAGACTGGTTATATGAAGTACCAAGTATCAAACAGCCAATTGGCATCTCTTCAGTACAGGTGCCAATAATCTATTTACTTAGATTCTACCTTGTATAATATTATTAATTTGCTTTTGTTTGTTATTCATGTACATTTGCATTTTTCATAAACTTGTACTTGATTACCTACTGTTGTTAAATATTCTAATTAACTAACCACTCATGTATATATATTTTGGGGATCATGCCTGTTATATGTACTAAAATAAAAATTAAATTAAATTAAAGGTAAACTGAAACCTTCATGTAAATGTAACTAACTAACTCAACATCATGCCGTTTCCCCGCAGGGGTTGGCAGAGAGGACGGACCGCCATAAAACTCTGTCTTGGCTCACACTCCTTGCGTCATTCACATGTGTACATAGTCTAATACATACTCTTCTGTTATTCTGAATCTTCACATGGCCCGACTAAAGTATTTGATTCACTTGATCGTGCCATGTCTTCTTCGGGCGTCCCCGACTTCTTATTCCATTTACATTCGCGTCATGTATTTTTTTCACACATCTTTCTTCGTTCATTTAATCTACATTCAGGGTTGGTATAAGCACTCTATTGGGGAGTGCTAGCTTCACTTCAGTGGCTCAAACCACTAGGCCTTAGTTTGCTACAAAAAAATGTGGAATACTCCCCTCGACCTAATCACTATGGCACAGCTTTACGCTAATAAGAGTGGTAGATACTCTAAGTATCGCCTTGGTGAAAAACAACCATTCAAACTCGAAACCTTGCTTCAAATGGCTTTATCCGTGTTTGGTGACCAGATTTGTATAGCCAGGTACTTCTCAACCTTCTCTCCCATTTCCTTCCCTTCCTCACTTCTCCTAGCTTCACAACACACCCCTTTTGGGGATGCCATGGTCTCACTGGCTTTAGACGGTTAAGAGCAGTTGGGACTCTTGTGCGACATAAACTTTATACTGAATTACCCGTAAATGTGTTTTACAGAAAGTTAAACAAAACAATTGAATATAGAGATCAACCTCCTAACTAAAAGAAGCAAAAACTCTAAAACAAGTTGAGTGTGAGTTACATAGATTTTGGTCACATAAAACTTTTCCAAGTTACATAGATTTTGTATGATTACAATTTCTTGGTCAACTCTTCATATTTCAATAAATAAACCATTCTCCATTTTTTTACTAACTCCAATATATCTCGTTGTAAGTGTTACCCTGAAAATACAGTCTCATGGGAGTGTTCCGTCCTTGGAGTAACAATATATGAAGAGAGAGCCAATTCTTTTTACCCAACCTCTACAGATTTGGGATAAATCACTTTCTTCGGGTTTTACGTCGTACACCACGAGAATGAAAGAGACAGCAAAGCTTCCCCAATTATTACACCGCTTTAAAGTATTGTTAGAATGTTCTTCGTGTCCCGCGTCTCCGTTGACTCCGCCCACGCGTTTTGATATGCGACATAAATGGACATAACTCAAAGGTTGTTTAGGATATATTTTTGTCTATAAAAATACTCTGAAAAAGTGGTCATACGAATATAATATCGACATGTGCAATGGATGTATAAATACCCTAGCCCTAGTTCTAGCCACGCTCAAGTCTAGCCGAGTCCGGCAAAACTCATCAAAACTGACTACAGAAGCGCTCCCTCTTGTATATAAAGATTTTTTTTTTAAAATTCGTTTTAAGATTAAAATACCTAATTTCGAAATCAGTATTCTTTTCCCAGTAGCGTAAAAACATCCTCATTTACTGCACTTCAGGGTTTTATTTTTCTCCTTTGCTTCCATTTATAATTTCTTATCTTATATTAATACTAATTACTTTTTTTTTTTACACTGTATTTCTTATTATGTTATATTGTATTATATTGTTTGATTTGTGTTAGTTTGATATCTATATTCTGTTGTAAATCATGTATTTCTTTAGTTTCCATTGTCCCAGAGTGAGTTTTTATAACTCATTAGGATTGCTATATATGTGAGCAAGATAATCTTAGATAAAAAATAAATATTATTGCTCTATCTGCTGCTATTAAGGTTCCGTCCAGCTTTAATGGAACTCCGAACAATCTTCGATTTGTTTGCTCGGAAAAACTGTTATTTCGAACGAAAAGGCAAACGAAGCAGTCATTGTTACAGGTAAAATATTGTTTTAACTAAAGCCAAGAAAAACTTAAGTTAAACACAAGTTATTTTTAATTTATTCACCACCTTTTCCTCGAACGTCTTGAATTAATTAATATTACTTTGGTAAAATAATATCAGTGCCAGTAAGTTTTCTTATAATTATACAATATGATGTGAAAATCTTTAAACTCATTCAAACTTCTGAAGACTGTATGTGCATTCAACGTAATTTAATCAAATTACAAGATTGATGTAACCTCAATAAACTTTACTTAAGCGTAAGTAAATGCAATATAATTCGTTTTTTCAGAACTAATCAACCATTCGATTACCAATATAATCTCAAAAATACGCTCCTTACTCCTGTCGATGAAATCAATGATCTTGGCATAATTTTAGATACTAAATTCTTTTTTTTTTTAAATTACAACAAAAGGATTAAAAATGTTTGGTTTCATTATCAGAAATGTCAGAGACTTTAATAATATTTGGATAATTTGAATAGCGCCGTTTTTGTGAAAAATCACCTCAAGGGCGCTGGAATATTTCTACACTCAAAATATTATATTCATTTTTAGTTGGTAGTCAAATGGAATATAATTCTTCTATCTGGTCCCCTAACTATAAAATCCACTCCGATTCCATCGAAAAAATTAAAAATAATTTCTTAGTAATATTATATAAACTATAATATATTATATAAACTATAATATATTATATAAACTATAATATATTATATAAACTATAATATATCTGATGACTTTTTTTTTTTTTACAAAAGTATAATTTGCATAATAAAATTGATTAACTTAAAAAATATAATACAGTGAAAAATAAAAATAATTTTGTGTCATTTGCCTGCAACACTGTTTTTGATAATTATGTTTTATTTGTTTGGCCACCATGTCATTATTGTTGTATGCATCAGGTGTCAATTACCTAGGCACAATGTTGCGCGTAGTGCAGCGTTTGTGTATTATACTGTTAATTACAATATTATAATGTATGCTGTGAACATATTAATTTTGAAATACTTACAGTCATCTCTCTATTTGATAATACTTTTAACATGTTTATGTAAATATTTTGTTTATGTTCCTAATAAAATAAAATAAATAAATAAACTTAATCTTCCCATTAAAAATTTAACTATAACTACTTGATGAAAGAATAACATTTATCAAAACTTTCAGATTGAAGAATTATTTTTGACTTGACTTTTATTTATAAAATTGACAATGGTATTATAAACAGCCCTGAGTTATTAAATCTTATTTCCTTTTACATACCACCGAGAACTACTCGATCCAAAATTCTATTTAGTTGTAACAATAACATCAGGACTGAGTCTTTCAGATACTCGCTTGTAACTAGATTGCATGTAGTTGGTAATACATACGCAGAGGTGGCTGATGTATTTTACTGCACGAAATGTAGATACAAGAAGGCTGTAACATCAAATATCTTTAATCAATAATATTTTTATGTATTTCAACACTAACTTGAACTTTTCAAATTTGGAACTGATGTTAATTTTTATGTTTAAAAACAACATTTTCAAATCCCTACCTACCTAATAAAGTACTACCTGTAGTGTAATTTGGCAGACATTATTCTATATTTGAAATGTTAAATTTAGGTAACAATATATATATTTTTCAAGTTGTATGAATAAATCAAATTATAATTTATTTAATAAGGTTAGGATGAGGATATTATTATATGCGTCAAATCGACCACCAGCGCTTATAAACGCCGGTTCTCGGCCCTTTACAGCTTTTGATCAAATTATGTTCGGCCGTAAAGCATAAAAGTTTTACCGTATTACTTTACAGCGGGTCAAAATTTGATTTAAAAAAAAACCTTTTTTTTGGATACCGCACAAGAGTCCCAAATTTCCGAAGCCAGAGGGGCTATGGCATCCCCAATTGAGGTTTTTTGTGAAACTAGCGGTAGTGGAGAGGGGAAAGAGATGGGTTAGAGGAAGGTTGAGAGTTACCTTACTATTCAGATCGGTCACCAAACATGGCTCAATTCATCTCAGGCAACGCTTAGATTTTGAATGGTGGTCTTTCCCCAGGGCGATACTGAAAGTATCTACCACTCTGGAACGTACCGCAAATATAGAACATATATTTTTATATTCATCAAACGTGAAACAGCACAAATTTATCTAATTTTATTTATTTGCGAGTTGTTGAAAATTTTCAAAATTCAACGATTAGCGCCATTTTGTTTTTGTTTTACATTTGAACGATTCCTATTCTACGCCAGCTGTCAGCTGAATCTTTCTATAGATTTAATAGTTAGACGTCTTAAAATGAAACATTTTCAATACACTTGCCTTAACTACTATGAAGTAGAAGTACGTTTAAGCAGCAAACTTTTTCAAATGGTGTACTTTGGCATTATTTAATTTTGACAGCTATTTATTGTGTAACTTTTTGAAGTTTGCGTCTTAATTTCAATCAGGATTAATATAGTTATTAACTATCTATTTAAGCACAAAAATAAAGCGCCCTTTTCAAAAACTAAAGTCGAAATCTCAGGCAAAGCCGGGTCGTAACTTTAGTAACTACAAGTATTGCATAAATTCGGTTCAACCACTAAATCCCTTGTCGCTCCCCGCCAGAAGTGGGATCTGAACGTAAAGATGAAGTCTTACATAGATACGAACCGCCGCCATGAAGGTCTCCGGTTTATTCCCGGAAATCTGGCTTCATAAAAATATAATGACATCGTCTGGCGTACTTTATGGCCTCGCTCCCTTAATGAGACCGCAGAAGTCCCTCCATATTGGCAACATTCATTAGAGGCGTCTTCGTCTATTCGCCGAAAGCCATTTTACCGGCCGTAAAAGCCGCGAGAGCTTTCCAAAGCTAACGGCGGTTTTATCTGCCGATATGTGCATTTGAATTAAAACAGGCTCTGTTTGAAGCGTGATAGGGGTTGATTTGATGTACAGTGTCGCTAGATTTGAAATTGCCTATCAATACGGTTGAAATGTGAACGTTGTACGTGCCTTTCATAATGATATCAGCTGCGTTGTTGTTGATTTAATGACTTTGAGTCGGGATGTCGCGGATATACTCAAATCAAAGGCTCAATTCTCCGATAGATTCGTCTAGACACTGCGCGGCTAGTGCGTGAGGCATTATGCAACTACCAACTAAATATTTTAGTAGCAAAAATGAAATAAAATACATTAGATTATCAATTTCCACACAGGAGAGAGATTATTTCCCTCAAGGCCTCCTGTGTAAATTCGATGTAAAAATAAATAAATAAAATGCATCACCCTTCTTGTTATGAGTATCATTTTCCACTGTCCAGACTAAAAAACAATGAATTGCTGTTTCTCAATCATCACTATACTAACTATGGGTATCATTCTCCACTGTCCAATTCTTGAAATTTTTGGTTGTTAGTATTTTTTTACGACTCTACCAAAACCTAGACTTGACCTTGGCTTTGACTAAAATGTTCTGTCTTATGCATATTTTTGTCATTGCTTCATTCAAATATTATATGTGTGCAATACTTTCTCTGTTGCTCTTTTTCCTATTTCATGTTGTGTATTTTTTTTTGTAATTGGACAAAAGTAAAATATTTGGGCATAAGAGCAATAGAACGAAGAAAGGAGTGTGAATAGAATAGATTATGCGAAAGTGAATGAAAAAATAAGTTGAGGATGCCCGAAGAAGACATGGCACGATCATGTGAATCAAATAATAAAACTGAAAATAATAAATAACTGAAATACTTGAATCGGACCACGCGAAGAGTCAGAATAACAGAAGAGTATGTATGAGACGATGAATGAATGTGAACGAAGCAACGAATTTGTGCCAAAACAGTGCTGTTTGACGGTCCGTCCTCTCTGCCTACCCCGGAGAGGAAGCGGCGTGATTGTTAGTTAGTTTGTTAGTAAATAAATAAATAAAAAGTTCAGAATATTACGAAATATTCGCTAGTACAACATGAGTTTGGTAAGTGATTTTCACTGTTGTTATATTGCCAATGTATGAGTTGACTGTCCAATCTGTATCAGTATATTCAGCCATAGAGTCTAGCTCGCTTTCAAATGCACAATAGACGTGTATTCTGTGTACTCTATAAATAATTTATTTTGCAACTTTCCGTAGTTTGAAATGCAGGGGGCGAGCCACCTCCGCCATAATACATGTAGCGCCACCAGGAATGCAGAATCTCGGGGGTGGTATTCGGTTCGGGTTACCGGGCTATTCCCTGCATCTTCCGAAATGATTTATCCATCAGGAGGTATGAAATATTCACGCGGTTCAAGGCGGCATTAGCATACAAATATCCGCCGTATGAAGATGTTCCCCGGGTCGATGTTGAAGCAATATCTGCCAACTGGGCGGAGCAAAATCTAACGAGGCTTTACAGACTCGTATTCGTATTATTTATGAACACTCATCCATAATTCAGGCATAACTGCTTCGTGTTTACTGTAAATATTGTCTAATAGGTTTGTTTTTAAGTGATGTTGGTTAAAAACCAAGATGATATCCGAGAAAGGGTATAAAACACATTTATAACTTTATTCCACTTTTATTTTATGACTGGACCGGTTTCAGCCTATGACGGCCATCTTCAAACTAGAAACTGTTAATTCCACCACGAATTAACAGTTTCAAAACTGACTACATAACTATCCATAGCGTCATTTCTTCTTAGAGACAGGAGCGAGAAAGAGGCGATTATTCGTATGATTTAATTGAACATATATTAAAAAGTCCTTCCATTAGAAAAGCGTAGGAAAAGCTTTAATTTGTTTTTTTTTTTTTAATTATTAATTGCATTATTGACTCACCTTCTTTATTGCAACTCAACCAGTTCAACATTCCTTTCCGTAGACTCAAAAACAATGAATTTCTGTTCCTCAATCATCACTCTTCTAATTTTGGGTATCATTCCCCACTGTCCAGAATGTCGAGACTCGTCAACTCGAGCCATGGTCTTGAAATTTTTGGTACCGGTCTAAGCGATTTTTGTCATTCTTTACGACTCTACCTTTGTACTCTCAACTATCTTTTTAAAATATTATGTGTGTGCTGTTTTTTCTCTGTTGCTCTTTTTTCCCATATCGTGTTATGTTTTTTTTTTTGTAATTAGACAATAGTCTGTTATTTTTTTACGTGAATACCTCACAAGAGTCTCAACTGCTCCCAACCGTCTAGAGCCAGTGAGACTATGGCATCCCTAATAGGGGTATGTTGTGAGGCTGAAGGTAGTAAGGGGAGAGAAGGAAATGGGGATGAAAAGGGTTGGGAAATACCTGACTATTCAAATCTGGTCACCAAACTCGGCTGAAGGCATTTTAAGCAACGTTTCGATTCTGAATGGTGAGCTTTCACCAGGGCGATATTTTGAGTAACTACCACTTTTGTTATGTACAGGGATAATATGCAGAAGCATTCTTACCTGGCAGGTAACTTAAGGTAAACATTTGAGTCATTTCTAATTTGGAGAAAGATACAGTTTTACACTCAGAGAACATGATATATGATATACAGGCATCTGTTTTATCATTTTCTACTGACGGCTTCTGTGTTCGAGCGGTTAAAACGCTTAAATAATGTGCGCAATTAATTTATTAATAATATTGTTAATATTCCTTACTATAAGCGTGATAAAGCCTAAACTTTGTGTCGGGTTGGGCAAGAATTTTTATTTTATTTAGGAAAACATGCGGTTGTTTACAAAATTTTATAAATAAAGTGATTACTATGTTGCATTACCAGTGAAGTTTCCGCTAAGAATGTTTTTTTTAAACTAAAATGAAGAATGAAATATTCAAAATAATAATGATAATAATTTCAGAATGTAACCCAATATGATTAATATAAACCAGAAAAAAAAAACAACATACTGTGTATAAATGAAAATAGAGACAAATAATTAACACATCTTAGATCTGAAACGTACAGCAGTGGTAGGGAGGTAATAATGAACCTTGTTATTTGATTATGTCCCGTTTGCATTTATTAAACTGACCTGTGGATAAATGGAAAAAATCAGCTTCTGAAAATGTGGCGTTGTATTTTGAACATGTTCTTCGGAAAAATGAATGTTACCGCTTGAGAGACAAGAGTCTTTTGACGGCCTGCGCGGTCGAGAGGAAAGACGCTTGACTACGAATCCCGAGGTCGCGGGTTCGAACCTGGCGTGCGCAAATAACTTTTTTTTATTTTTATTTTCTTTAAAAAGAAAGACAAAGATTCCCGGGTTACGAATAACCTGACAATATTTGAAAAACTCCTACTGCCATCATAAGAAGCGGAAGATGTTGCTTGTGCAACGATGGAGGACTTAGTCAGCAGAGGAATTGAACCCACGACGCCCGGGTGGAAATCCGACGCGTTTGTCCACTCAGCTACCGGCCGGTCATTCAATTAATATTTTTCATAACACATTTAATTAATATACAATGATGTAAAGTTTATTTATTTATAACACATTTCATTGATATAGAATAAAATATAGTATATTTGCGGCACGTTCCAGAGTGGTAGATACTCTAAGTATCGCCCTGATGAAAGACCACCATTCAGAATTGAAACGTTGCTTGAAATGGCTTCAGCCGTGTTTGGTGACCAGATCCGAATGGCCAGGTACTTTCCAACCTTCCCTTCCTCATTTCCTTCCCTTCCCCACTACCTTCAGCCTCACAACATACCTATTGGGGATGCCAGAGTCTCACTGGCTCTAGACGGTTGGGAGCAGTTGAGACTCCTGTGCGGAATTCACGTAAAAAAAAAGACACACGGGATCGGCGAACCTGGACAATTATTAGGGAGACCAGTGCTAAACGCTGGACGCCAGAAGGCTCTTGAAATTGAAAATAATTTTGTTTCCTGAGATTTCGCCGGGACTTGAGATAACTAAAGGAAAGGCCCTTCTTAACTTTTAAATGCCAACATCTCCCCCACCCCGTTAACTCACTTAGCCAAATAATTAATTTCTCGAATCATCAATTATTTAAAATCTTTGAATGTGTTCTTTAATTCCCGGGGAAAGTTTACTTTTTCTAGGGGGAGGACTCACCCCTCCACGAATCGCTTAACTTTTTAACTTTTCGGTGAAATCTTTAAAACCTCCAGAGCGGCGAAGGTTAATAATTATGTTCATTCAGTGGAAAAGCAGTTGAAAGTTTGGCTTTGCCTTTCTCAGGTATACCAATTTACATAATAATGATCGTTCAGAGTGGGGCAAGCTTCATCAGTCATATTAACTCGGGAAGTTGGTATCACTGTAATCTTAAGCCGTTCGAAGCGAACTTCGCTAAGAGTGCCAAATTAAAAGCTTCGTTGATATGATAATGCAAAAAACGGTTTGAGGAAAGCGTCTCTTAAGTAGGAAGTTTCTCGACTAACTACTTTGCATTACAATCATTTTGTTTCGGGTCACAAAACTTATGCTTTCTGAAGTGACCCCGAGCTACACATTAATATAGACTATTTTTTTTCATTTAATAACAAAAAAGCAACCCGTTCACCGGATAAAAAAGATTATCTCTTCACTAATGGATCTTTAACCACAGTTGATACGGGAAGAAGGAGAAATATTCCATGGCACTGTTTAAAATTTATACGATTTACAATAAGAATCTTCGTCTCTGGAACGTTTGTAAATCTAAATCTACAATACCAAACAAAAGAAATAAATTCTTATTTTTTTAATTAAAATAATGTGAATACCAAACAAAAGTCCTAATTATACCCGACTGGCCCGAGCTAGTGGGCCTATGGCATTTCCGTTAGGGTATGTTGTGAGGCTGAAGGGGTAGTAAAGCGACATAGATGAAGAAGAGGAAGGTTTGTAAGTAACTGGCTGCTACAGATCTGGTTACCAAAATTAGGATAAAGCCATTTTATGCAACGTTTCTATACTCTGGTTTTATACGACTCTGGAACGTGTTACAAATATTCTACGAGCTTATTATTTTTAATGTATTATCATTTTATTAATTATTGTTTTTAATCAATGAATTGTGAAATAACACAAATAATTAAATAAAAAAGAATCATTTCGCCTGTATTTCAACCTGTGACCTCTAGATACGTAGTTGATGATCTTAACCGTTCGACCACGAATCGTATTTGCCCAATCCGGGTTGTGAATCCGCAATCCTCGGGTTTAGAGTCAGGGAGCTTATCATTCTTCTGCGGAGGTCGACCGAGGTCTTTCATCGAAAGCTCGAAAATTGAAAAATTTTGCTCTATAGGTTTTTTTATAGTACCTACATACCGCACTAGAGTCCCAACTGTCGCCAACCGTCTAGAGCCAGTGAGACTATGGCAGCCCCAATTGGGGTTTATTGTGAGGCTGAAGGTAGTGGGGAGGGGAAGGAGATTGAGATGGATAAGAGAAAGGTTGGGACGTACCCGGCTATTCAGATTTGATCACCAAACACGGCTTAGGTCATTTCAAGAAACGTTTTGATTCTGAATGGTGGTCTTTCACCAGGGCGATGTTTAGAGTATCTACCACTCTGGAACGTGCAGCAAATATACTATTTATCATTTTGTATGAATTAATTTTTTTTTAAATGCGGTTTGAAACCGCTACCTCTGGATTCATAGTCGAACGTCTTACCACTCGACCACGGAGACCTTCAAAATATGAAAAGAAAGCTTTGGTATATTGGTAATCAATAATGAAACTTGTTTTATGACTCTCGGTGGCCCTAAACACTTTTATTTTGGTCTAGTTATAAATCCAGATCAAATGAAAAATGCCCAAGGCCAAAGAAAACAAACTTTTGTTGTCGTTTGCATTGCTTTATTTAATATCTTTTCTCGTGGAGATATTTCTTATCCCATGGGGTTGAAGCTTTATTCGAAGTTTCGTTGGATAAGTCTTTTAACTTTTCAATGACCACCCATGTCTAAATCTAAGGCGTACCACCTTACTCTGCAATTAGTTCGTGGAATTACTTACCACGACACTACCCTTCTTTCCCAGGACTAAATTCAATTAGTCAAGAAACACTGTGCTAGACTTTGCTGCAGCTGGATTTCGTGTGAGCTTTTGCCTTGCTCGTTTACAATGGTGACGTAGATTGGAGCAACGTATTGAAATTATTATATATTTTTTACATTAACTCCACTCAATAATTTCTCTCAGGGTCTATGTCATTTATTTATTTGGAATATTTGACAGAGTGACAACATTACATACATACTGACAGATACAAAGTAAAATGTAGGTATTTATAGTTTTAGTGTTCAATTTGTAGAACTCCATTTTAATTTTTTATATAATTCAATCGAATTAAATTTAATATTATTACTATTGATTTCTGCTATTTTAAGTTTTTTTATTTTTGTTTTTAGTGACAGCTGTTTCGGCGTTTAAGGTCATTGTCAAACTGTCCAAATGTAGGTCATCAATCCATTCCCAAAATGTTCACATCATGCAATTAGAAATACACTGTATTACACTAATAAAAACAATAGAAAAATAAGGATAAAAACCGTTTATAAAAAGAAATATCAACATAAGTTTAAATTTAGGAAAAAAACATTTTAAAATATAACGTTACCTTAAAAAGTTGTATATGTTTGCACCTTTTTCTGTTTTATGTTTTAAGTAAAAATGGTATTTAAGATTTCATTAAACCAAAAGGTGAGTTGGAAAATATATATCAATTTCGTTGATCATACCATGTTCATCCCATGACTTCGCCATCTTTGGGGATGCTGTGTGGAGGGTCTTTTTAAGGAAAGGAAGGATTGAACTTGAATCTTGAAGAGGCCTATGTTGAAAGAGGGATGAAACACAGAAGCCGGCAAATCGTTTCACAGCCGAGCTGTTGAACACACGTATTGAATGTCAACCACTTACAAATGTTAGGCGCGCGTTTGGCAAGTTTCCCGGCTATGCACCGGTGCCGAAGGGATCAATGACGCAAGTTCCTCGGAGCATTTTTAATTAAAATACCGGTAAAATAAAGACTATACATTCCCGTCTGACGTGTGTGCACCAAATATAGCAATCCGTTTGTTAAGATAGAAGAATCTATCAAACGGACCGCCCGTTTCGTCACAGAGTCTAGGGTTTTTTCAGGTATTTAAGGGCTTCCGACCAGAGGTGGCCGAATTCAACAGCGGTGTGCACATAAAAATAATTAACGAGACTAATTTTGGCGCCATAAATAACAATTTGATACTATGTGTGCATCGTAAATGGTTGAATCAATCCGTCTGTTAAGAAACATCTAGTAGGGAAAAATTAAAATAACGCTGATTTATAAAAACGCTGATATGTAAAACGTTAATTAATCCTCAGTGGTCGAGTGGTAAGACGTTCGACTACGAATGCAGAGGTCTAAACCCGACGCGGGTATTATAAATATGTGTTAATTATGTGTATATAATTCATATATATTATAGTATATTTGCAGGCACGACCAGATTCTAAGGTGGCGAAAGACCATTCAATTCAACAGACCATAATATCCAGGTGCACATAAAAATAATTAACGAGACTAATTTTGGTTATATAAATAACAATTTAATACTATTAATACGATATGGGTGCCTCCCCCTTCCCCTTCCCCCCTTCCCCTTCCCCTTCCCCTTCCCCTTCCCCTTCCCCTTCCCCTTCCCCTTCCCCTTCCCTTCCCCCCCTTCCCCTTCCCCTTCCCTTCCCCTTCCCCTTCCCCCTTCCCCTTCCCCTTCCCCTTCCCCTTCCCCTTCCCCTTCCCCTTCCCCTTCCCCTTCCCCTTCCCCTTCCCCTTCCCTTCCCCTTCCCTTCCCCTTCCCCTTCCCCTTCCCCTTCCCCTTCCCCTTCCCTTCCCCTTCCCCTTCCCTTCCCCTTCCCTTCCCTTCCCCTTCCCCTTCCCTTCCCCTTCCCTTCCTCTTCCCCTTCCCCTTCCCCTACCACTCTCACCATACCCCACCATCCCCTACCATGCTATACCACTCTCACTGGCCCAATCGAGGATGGCAAAAACGGTCGCGAGCAGTCGGGACTCTTTTACAGTACAAATTATAAAACTGAGGACCAGAGCTGAACTGGAAATAACTTCCCTAAGAGCCTCCTGCGTGAAGTCAACGTAGAATTAAAATCAACTCGATCGAAGGCCACCACAAAAATTAACAACCATTTCCGAAAACTTGGCCATTGTAATTACTTCGCCATTACAGATCCGCCATAGTAATTTCAGGTATGCCCGGGCCATTGTTCGCCGGACATGTTCGTGTTTACAATGGGGAGCCCCCGGAGAGCGCTCGAGCGTTAAAAAAAAAAAGGTCCGACGAGGCCCCGGTTAATTTATGTCCGGATTCCGTGCCGGCAGACAGCGAGATAAAGTATTTCAGAATTCGATGAAGAAGAGGGGCGGCGATTCCTGAATGCCCCACATTTCAGGCAAAATGATAAACTAATTTTTCAGTGCAGGTGGGAAGGGTCACACCTACAATTGTGTTACGGCTTGTAAGTGGTATAGGCAACACGACCAAAGTTGAAACAGACAATACATTCTTATCTGACGGCCTCCGTGGTCGAGTGGTAAGACGCTCGCCTATTAATCCAAAGGTCGCGGGTTCAAACTCGGCGTGCGCCAATAACTTGCATTTAATAAATATGCGTCATTACACATTTTGATTCATATTAAAATAATAAAAAGTATATTTGCCGCACGTTCCGGAGTAATAGATACTCCGCATAGATAATCGCCCTGGTGAAAGACCACCATTCAGAATCAAAACGTTGCTTGATATGGCTTTTGGGTTGGGAACAGTTGAGACTTTGCCGTTTTCATATTAAAAAATATATATGAAACTACAAAGCGTATTTTTGATGTCTCAAAAAACAATCTCTAACTCCCAAAAATCAGTTTTTAATTTCCTCCTGAACAATTACGTTTTTGAAACATTAGGAGGTCCATTTTTTCAAAAGTAAAAATCGAAGAACACACAAAAACGTGGCTAACCTTCTCAGTTGTCAAAAACAAACCACTAATCCAAAATGGTTGATAATGCCAACATATGATAAACATATGTGTACCAACATAACAAAAAAAAATCGATAATCGAATGTACACAGCCCGCGAAAATTCAAAATTCACCTTTTATTTTAAACAGGCCTCGTATATATGCAAGACAAGAACATTAGAACAATTTACAAAAAAAAATAAATTTTAGACAGTGGTGATGATCAGGTCAATGAGGAGAAACTCTTTCAAGAATCAAAAGGATTTGACTTCTAAATCTCTCCTCACTGACATGAAATGAGTCGTTATCGGAAGAGATTTAGTTCAGGAGCAATATACTCCTCCCCACCGGCAGAACCATTGGTAGGTTGGTCCTACAGACAGGAAGATAGAATAATCTATGAAGACGCTGTCTTAGATAGTCATCAGGAACAGAGAATTACGCGCTCTAAAATAGCAGGGTTTACGATATACCTCGCAGCAGTCTGAAGAAGTGAGTGGCGGATGGCGGCATACCCTTCTCTTAGCAACAATATACAAGAGAGAGCGCTGCTGTAGTCAGTTTTGATGAGTCTTTCCGGACTCGGCCAGACCTGGGCGTGGCTAGTACTAGAGCTAGGGTATTTATACATCCATTCATAACACATGTCGACAAAATGTTTTTGTTTATTCGTAAAACCACTTTTTCACAGAATTATTAAAATAAATAAAATAATATGTGACCTAATAAACCGTTGACTTATGTCCATTTATTTCGCGTATCATAACGTGTGGGCGGAGTCAACGGAGAACATTCTAACAACACTTTAAATCGGTCTGATAATTTGGGAAAAATTGCTGTCTCTTTCTTTCTCGTAGTGTACGACGTAAGAAATCAGAGAAAGTGATTTATCCCAAATTTGTATAGGTTCGGTAAAAATAATTAGCTCTCTCTCCATACATTGTTGCTCCAAGAGTCCGAATCCCAGGAGTACACTTTAATCTCAGAAACTTTTTCTGGACCCTCTTCAACATGGGGAAGTACTTAAGCGACACTTTGGTCGAAAATGAGATAAATATTCAGTTTTTATCAGTTTTACAAATTACCCAAATGGTTTTATTAATATTATTAAAAGGTATCTATTCTGAATCCATTCATCAGAAGGATACGAAGTAAAGCTTCCATATTGCATGGAGATCAGGGCGAGAAAGAGGCGATCATTCATATGATGAAATTGAACAATTATTGAAAATGTCTTCATTAGAAAAGTGCAGGAAAGACTTTGATTCAATTTTCATTTACAAAATTATTAATTGTTTTATTGACTCACCTTTGCTGTTGCAACTTATCCCGTTCAACATTCCTTGCCGTAGACTCAGAAACAATGAATTGCTGTTCCTGAATCAACACAATACTAATTATGGGTACATGTCCAGAATGTCAAACTTGTTGATCAAAACCATGGTCTTGAAATTTTCGGTAGCAGTCTAAATGATTTTTGTCATTCTTTACGACTCTACCAAAACTTTGACTAGACCATGGCTTGAATGTTCTCTCTTATGTTTATTTTGCCTTATTTTAGTCACCGCTTCATTTATTTTTATGTAAATGCTATTTTCTCTCTGTTGCTCTTTTTTCCATTTCATGTTTTATATGTATTTTTTGTAATTGGACTTAAGTCCGTTAATTTATAAATAAATGAATATTTTTTTTTATTTGTCATGAGTTTCTGTAAAAGCGCTGACTTTTGCACATCGGAGATTAAACTATAACTGCAAATTAATGGTTGTTATTCTAATTTTTAGTGCGATGAGATTAAACTGTCGGCGGAAAGGCAAAATGCCTGAAATATTCCGGGACATTTAAGTACAAAAGTTTTTTTTGTATTACAATAAAATTTATAAGTCTTCAGCAGCTAGTTGCATTTTGAAAAAAAAAAGTTTTTATTTTTTTTAAGCGACGAGAAGCTTTAAAAGTTCCAATTTTTCGCTTGAGTCAAGCCTTCTACCAAATGGTAAATATATTTTAGATGGCTGAAGGGCCACAAAAGTCTTCAGAATCAAACGATAGTCATACCATTCGATGGAAAAAAACAAACTGATCAAAACTCCATATTTCACTCAATTTCTACCAAAGTGTCACTTAAGCCCTTTGTATTTTTCACACATCAGTACATCTCTTCTTCAGTCTGTCCCTCGGTCTCTTCCACTAGGGCATTAATTTGTCATGAGTCACGATTTTGGGGGTTCTATAATTTTTCATTTTATTTACATGACCAGCCAATTGTAATATTCGGGACATGTAATACAAAATCTTACAATGATTTCATGTTCAAGCAGATCCGGGTATGGTTTATTTTTTGTTTTTGTATTTTTGATGAGGGAGGGGAAGGTTGGGAATTACCTGGCTATTCAGATCTAGTCACCAAATACGGTTTTTTTTTTTTTTATGAATACCGCACAAGAGTCTATATTTTGAAGGTAGTGGGGATTTTATATGAAATTTCAAAACGTTTCAATTCTGAATGGTGGTCTTTCACCACACTCTGGAACGTGCCGCAAATAACTTATATATGAACCAAATGTGTTATGACACATATTAATTAAATAAAATGTATTTGAGCACGCCAGGTTCGAACCCGCGACTTCTAGATTCGTAGTCGAGCGTCTTACCACTCGACCATACAGGCCGTCAAGTATATTGTATATCTGGAATCAACGACATTTAGCTGTACTGTTCATTTACACATCATCGACGCTACAATCTCGGATAGTCGTTGTTGTCTCCAGGAAACATCTTCACTCGTGACAGTCTCCTGCTGTTTCCTTCTAGTTGCTTATGTATCAGACTAAATCTCCTCCAACCCGCAGTTTTGTTAAAAAGTAGCACGTTTGTCGGTCTGTTATTACCGGCTTACCTTTACCACACAGAAGTTACGATGCTTAGTAAAATTTCACAACCTTCTATTAAAATATACATAACCTGGGCAGTAAATTCCACGGGCCGCCACTGGCAGTCGCAGGTCCGCATAATAATGCATTGTGCGGGAAATTAAATTCGTTAGGTCGCCATAGCGGGCCGGCCATGCGAGCAACACCCTTATTTATGCCCTGGCCGCGGTTCACCACGCCACGCCACTGTGTTCAGATTTCTCGGAACCCTTGAACTTTGAACCCACAATGGCTGGAATATGTAATATTCTGGAATGACAATGTGCAAATTGCATTACGCCCTGCAAAAGTGATATTCGAGGGTCTTATATTACATTTCAACGAGTAACACTACGCTTGCATAAATATTTTTAATTCGAGCACTTAATAAAGGCTCTGTAATTTAAATTAATCAAACTTCACAATAACGAGTCCTAACCGCTTAGAGCCAGTAGGAGTATGGCATCCATGAAAATTGTATGTTGCGAGGCTCTAAGTAGTTGTAGGGTGGGGGGGAGGATATGGAGAAGAGGAATGTTTAAAAGTTACTGGCTATTTAGATTGGATAACCAAACACGGCTCAAGCCATTACAAGGAACACTGTTTCGATTGTGAATGGTATTTTTTCTACCAGGGTAACACTGAGAGTATTTACCACTCCGGTAATAATATTAATAACATTTTATTCCAGAGGAACACAGCGGTGGGTGCAATACTCTGTCTGCCATATAAATAATAGTACATATAATTTAAATGAAAACAATGCCCTTGAAGTGATTTTTCACAAAAATGGCGGCTTACAAATTATCCAAATATTTTTATTATCAATAAGAAGAGAAGACATATTTTTAATTATTGTTTTAGATAGTATAAAATGATAATAAAATAATACAAGAGCATATGTAATACTCTCAGTATCTCCTGTAATAGCAATAAAGTTTTATCATGTGGTGAAATATAATAATATTTTTTTACCATGTAAAAAACCTTTACTGATATTGTAGTCCGCTTTATAATTTTAATTAGCACTTTCTTAAGCTTAGATCATTAGACTTTTGTTAAATTAGCTTTAATTTATTTAAGATGTATTACGAGCCCAACAGAATTTCGGTCCAAACTGAAAACTTACCTATTCAGACTCTCATATCCTTAAATTCATCAAAAGAATCTCAACATAATCTTTCTCTCGACGAATCACCTTTAGATATACAAATTTTAACCAAATCCTGTACTGTACGACAAATTCAGAAAGCCTGTTTTTTTTTATTTTGCTCCCATGCCCTAAATTGGAAAAAAATAAATATATAAAATAACATAATTATAATTTTAAGTTAAAAAGTGTGTCTATCTGATGGGACCTGCCAGGTAAGTATGTTCCTGTATATTTTCTTATTTAAACTAGGAATTAACATTTCATAATAGAAAATAAGATCTTTACAGCGCCCTTGAGGTAATTTTTCACAAAAACGGCGCTATACAAATCATCTAATTATTATTATTATTACATATTAAACGAAAAACTTAAAGTCATCTAGTGTATAAACATTACTGTGAAGGGGTACAAGGGATGAAGGTAGTAAAGTTAGTATTTAAATAAAGCCTAATCAGGTTTACGTTAGTCTAAGAGAATCCTTCATTTTAAGTATAATGTTAAAATAATTTTACATCTTAAATTTAATTCATGAACCGAAATCCTGGAAAAACATTTATCCCGCTTATCTCTTGAAATTAATATTTCCTACGGTTGTTTGCGTGTCGATTCTTTGTTTCATTTCGAAACTGTATAACGCAGAGCTTGTCAAAATTAAATTGAAAATGAAATTTAAAAAATATAAAATCAACTTACTGATGAAGACTATAAATTTTAAAACAGTAACTGTAATAAAGTTTTGGTACCATTGTCAACTTCGATGATTGTTTTAAAGAACTGCTTACTTTGTTTTACTGAACGATTTTTTAAAATAGTTGTTGTTAGTTTTCGTGTTCAATTTGTAGAACTCAATTTTGTTTATTTAATATAATTCAATGCAATTAAATTTGAAATCATTATAATTTAGTTCTGCTAGTTTGAGTTTTTAGTGACTGCTGTTTTGGCGTTTGAAACTATTATCAAACTGTGGTGAGGCCACATCAAAACGACTGACTTATATGACTTGTTTTATTAAATCATTAAAAAATGTGTATAAAAAAAAAGTCAAGAAAATACCTTACGTCCGCAGGTGCCGTATTGACAACCCCTGCTTCAACGTAAGCCTCCAAACAAAATTCTCGCAGCCGGGTAGAGGCCTGGTGATCCCTTATTAAAAGTTGAATCCAGGCAAGCCACTCAGGCCAATCTCTTCCCCTGAAAAATGATCCCTAAAATCCTGAAAATAACTGATGCTCTCGGCAAGCTATTAACTTGCAAATGAGTATTTGTACGCCCGCTGAAAAATCCGGCAGTTTATTTAATTTTTTGGAAACTCCGGGGGGCCAAGATAATTTTCTTTAGATTTTATTTATTGTAAAATTATGTCGCCTCGTTTGGTGTCGGTGAATAAAAAACACCTTTGAATTGATTGATTGTTAGCGCTGTCTCCTGTATTTTTAAGTATTAAATCTCCACAATACAGATAAACAGATATTTATAAATGAATTTGCTTTGTTGTGTAAGAGAAGTGTTATTTTTTAAAGATACAGATATGAATTTCGTATATTCAAGGTGTTGCAGGATGAATGCGATAGACTCTAACCCTTTGATCTCTGAACATAGATTGACGGCGTCCGTGGTCGAGTGGCGAGACGCTCGACTACGAATCCAGAGGTCGCGGGTTCAAACCCGGCGTGCGCAAATAACTTTTATTTAATTAATCTGTGTCATAACAAATTTAATTCATATAATATAATACAATAAAGTATATTTGCGGCACGTTCCAGAATGGAAGATACTCTTAGTATCGCCCTGGTGAAAGACCACCATTCAGAATCGAAACATTGCTTGAAATAATCTTATCCGTGTTTGGTGACCAGATCTGAATAACCTACCTAAGAAATAGAGGGACCAGTTTTACATTGAGCTGTCGCATAGTTAGTCGAGTTATTTAAGTGCTTGTTTGAAAATATAATTATTGTGACAATGTTTTTAGGTATGCATGTTTTTGGATATTATTTTTTTTAATGAGCACATATTATTATTTTAATGAACACATATTATCAATATTGCCTGACGGTAAAAATACTCGAATGTACCTGGTGCATTTTCTTGTGAGGAGTATTCTGAATTTCAAAAAAAAAAATCGGAATTATTTCTTAATTATAAATAACAGATAATTTCAAAATATTTTTTTACAGTGAATACCGCACAAGAGTCCCAACTGCTCCCAACCGTCTAGAGCCAGTGGGACTATGCCATCTCCAATTAGGGTATGTTGTGAGGCTGAAGGTAGTGGGGAGGGGAAGGAGATGGAGAAGAAGAATGTTGAGAAGTACCTGGTTATTCAGATCTGGTCACCAAAAACGAAATTAGAATATTAATTAACTTTTCTACTCGTCTTTAATCTGACGTTTGTGAGCTTTTTGGACAAAATTTTTGAATCTCGAACAAATCTCGAACACAAATCCACCAAAGTTTTCAAGTTTTGAAACTTTTTAAAATTATTGCCCAGGCAAAATTGAATTTAAAAACAGCAATTAATTTATTGGATGAAAAATGTACGAACCCAACACTTTTCTTTTCGAGAAACTTCAAAAAATGATGCGCGTCACTGGAAGAAGGGTTTAATTAATTCCAGTGCAGTGTAATGAATTTCATGCATAAACTGGTTGCTGAACAATCTTAGCGGAGTTTTACCGCGGCAATAAAAGGTGAAATGTACGGCAAAACTTTTTACGACATCTTTCAATATTTAATTACGTCTCTACTTCTTATAGAACACCCTCTAGGCTTGAATATTTGCAATTCATTAAGCGTCCCATAAAGCACAAAGCACTCTGCAAGCTATTTCGTGTTCAAATTACACGATTTAATAATGTAACGTAATTTTTAAATTAAACTAAATGAGTCATTAAGATTTTTGCTGTGGTGAAAGGGCATATTTTTTTTATAAAAGCCTTCTACGCCTTTGTCCGATCTGTGTACATTTCTAGAGTAGTTTTTAAGAATTAAGTCTTTTCCAGTGTTTTTTTAATCATAATATAACACTTAATTTATTTTAATAATAATTGTCAATTTTCAATTTTTTAAACTTAAAAAAAAAAAAAAAAAAAAAAAAAAAATTATTTGTTAATTTTAATTGTTATTCTTTTACATTTCCCTCCTAGATTGCGCTAGTGTAGTTCGCAACCCGCTTATGGCCGCTTCTAACGGGTTCATATAGAGCTTGGGCTGACACGAATTCCGAATTTCAGCGGTATTTTAATTGAAAGGTGCACTGTGAAAGGTTCATTTTAAAGAACTAGCAGTTCGTGAAGCGTTCACATAACTTTGAAGTTTTTCCCAACGATAAATAAAATATTCGTGGTCTTATACAAAGTAGTTTTTTATTTATTTCTTTAAATATGCCGAACCACAAAGTGGTTGCTCTCTACGAAAATATAATAAACATGATTTTTTTAAAGTATAACGTCCACTCTCAGAACAATTATATACCAGGAGAGAGCGCTTGAGCGATTGTTATACAGAAAAAAATATAGGATATAACCTAAAAAACCATTCAGTTATATCCAGTTATGTCTCATAACAAAACGTAGTGGATGGAGTCGCCGGAGACGCGGGAGTCGAAGAACATGCTTACATACCAAAAAGTGGTGCTTTATTAGTATAATAGAAATATAGATCATTATTCGTATTTGCTTAAATACATACAAACTTAGTTTTCGTATTTTTGTATACAGTTATTACTTTTTTTTTCTCGTAATCTGCCTCACTAGGCAAGCCTGTGTTGAGGCAGTCATTTTTGCCGATTGTTTTGGTTACTTCAAATTAAATTTATCTATGGTTAATGTTATTTGAAAGTGTGAATTTAATATTAATATAGAAATAGTAACGTATAATTGTACACATATGAATAAGTAATTATTTGTTCTGTGATTGGTTTATTCAATGATTTCGAATTAAGGTGAGTGCACCGGTAAATGCTCTGTCTTTGCTATTGATCCAAATTTTTATGTTATGTTTGAAATTATTTAATGTTTGACTTTGTTTTAAATTTTCTGGAAGAATATTAAAGATTCTTGTCGCAATGTACCTAAAACTTCGTTAACCAAATGTGGTAGAGATAACAGGATATTGGAGTAAATATTTGTTAGTGTTACGAGTAAATCGAGTGTGTGGTCTTTTTTCATAATATTTATGTTTGTTTGTAAAAAGATGGATGAGAATTGATTTTACATATATTTGTCGAACGTCAAAGACTTTCATTATGTGATAAATTGAGTTAGAACTTGCAATATATTTTGTGGAAACTTTTCTTATCTCTTTCTCTCTCACGGTTTACGACGCGAAAACCCGGAGAAAGTGATTTATCGTAAATTTGCATAGGTAGGGTAAAAATATTTAGCTCTCTCTCCATTTTTAACTCTGAACATCCACTTTCCTTTCCAAGATCCGAGGTTTCTCAAACTTTGATACGGCTCAAGTTGAACGGATTAGTTTCCCCTTTGGCCGCCAGGTTCTCCCTAAAATTTCGATAATAATTTCAACAATTCTAATTTAGAAATCGACCTTTGGGCCGTTAGCGAAACCTGTTGCGGGTACTCGCTAACTAACTCCGGGTCAAATAACCAACTAGCCCGCCCTGATTATTGTTTTCATGGACTTTGCCGGGAAACTGAAACAATCGCTGCCTACCGCCACTTATTGTTGGAACTGAACTATCGCGGTGACCCGGAAAACCCGGAATCATAAGATACCCGTATATTATGACTTATTGTTGCGGAATTGAAAGGAAGTTAGTACACGGTGGCCTTAATTCAAATGTATGGAGATAATATTATATCACGTTCAATTATTAAATAATTAACGAAAAGGTCAACTTAATATTTTAAGATTTCAACGACAATAATTTATGTCTTATTTAGACATAAAATATTGATAGCGTTTTTATTATGTTTCTATATGATTTCTTAAGATGTGTGAATTTTAATAAAATGTTTTATAAAATGATAATTGATAAGATCATCTATATTTACCTTGTATTCAATATCCTATTAACAAACTATTTTATTGTTGTGTTACGGGATGATGATTTTACGAAGAACAATAAAAAATAAATTTTCGTAAATATATATAAATTTAATTTAATTAATAACTCAATGCTCATCAGCTTTTTTTTATGAATACCGCACAAGAGTCTCAACTGCACCCAACCGTCTAGAGCCAGTGAGACTATGGCATCCCCAAATAGGGTATGTTGTGAGGCTGAAGGTAGTGGGTAGGGGAAGTAGATTGGGAAGAGGAAGGTTGGGAAGCACCTGGCTATTCAGATCTGGTCACCAAACACGTCCAAAGCCATTTCAAGCAACTTTTCGATTCTGAATGGTGGTCTTTCACCAGGGCGATACTTAGAGTATCTACCACTCTGGAACGTGCCGCAAAAATACTTTTATTATTTTCATATGAATTAAATGTGTTATGACACATATTAATTAAATAAAAGTTATTGCCGCACGCCGGGTTTAAGCCCGCGACCTTTGGATTCGTGGTCGAGCGTCTTACCACTCGACCATGGAGGCCGTGGCGGAAATCTATTTGACACTTGAAAATATTTTACTTGACCGAGAAAGTACTGGCACACATATATTTGAAAAGTTCATGACGCCAGAGCTCAGCGTTCAAGCCTCTATGATGTATCTTTAATGACGACCTCCATGGTCGATTGGTTAAGATTCTCGTCTACGAATCCAGAGTTCACGGGTTCAAATCCAGGCGGGCGCAACTAATTTTTATTAAATCAATTTGTCCTTATTTCACATTTAATTTAAATATAATAATATAAAGTTTATTTGTGACACTTTCTAGAGTGGTAGATACTCTTAGTATCGCCCTGGTGAAAGACTTCTATTCAGAATCAAAACGTTGCTTGGAATGGCTTTCAGTATGTTTGGTGACCAGATCTGAATAACCAGGTACTACCCAACCTTCCTCTATCCTATTTCCTTTCCCTTCCATCTACCTCCAACCTCATAACATGCCTCGATTGGGGATGCCATAGTTTGACTGGCTCTTTACGTTTGGGAGCAGTTGTGACTCTTCTGCGGTATGCACTATAATTTTTTTATTTCAAATACTAGAAAATGTATTGTTCTCGTAATTACGTGTTTCAAAATTATTTTATATCTTATTGAATATTTAACATTAATAATTCGAAGCTCATCGGCTCATGATGAAAATGAATGCAAGTGTCAATGGTGACATTGAATTTACATAATTATAAAAATACTTTTTATTAATTTAAATAAAAAATATTTTAGTTTTAAGCCACTTTATTTATACACATATGACATTCGACCGGTTTCGGTTAAACTTAACCTTCTTCAGGAAAGTATATATATAAACAGTTTATATATCTATCTAAATATCTATTAAATATATATTTACGAATAAAGTTATTTCAATATTATACTTGTACTTTTATACACTTTTTTACTTTATATAGAAAGAGATTACGAGTATACAATATGAATCTAGCAGATCATTGCATATAAAAAAGATTGTTCTGAAAAATCTAGAATATCAAATAACCGGCGAGTAGTCTAGTTGATAAATGCGTCGGGTTCCCACCCAAGCGTAGTGGGTTTGATTCCTCAGCTGGCAAAGTCTTTCATCATGTTGCACACAATGACGTTACATAAATATAGACACGTTGTAGCGCTCTCAAAGTGGCAACCAATAATCACGCTAGTTGGTGTGATCGGTGTTTAAGCCGATTTAGTACTAAACGGTCACGCGTCGCTTGAGGTGGTTTCAAGCAAGTATGGGACGCGGTCCGAACTTCAGATATGTTTCGTTCATACATATGCATTATATGAATGTCTATCTTTGCCATACATGACCGATATTTGAATGATGAATTTACTGGTAACGTGTGTGTTTTGCTTGCCACATTTTGTGTTAATATTCTAAGGCTATAACGTATCTATATATGTAACGTCATTGGTTGCACAGGCAACATTTTTGGCTTATTGTGATGGCAGTAGGAGTTTTTCAAAATTTGTCAGGATATTCGTGACTCGGGAATTTTCGTCTTCATTCAATTTGTACTCTTCATTAGTACGAAGTCATGTTGAATATAATCTAGTTCCCTCACTTTCAAAATCCACTCCGATTTTATTGAAAAATTTCAACACGAATTTCCAGGATACATTAACTACAAACTCGGTCTACCCACAGAATCCGAAAATTACAAATTACCTTACGAAATAATTAAAATTATCAACACTCTCAAACAGAAGGCTTATTTTAGATTTTGATTTGGCTTTTATTTTTAAAATTGCTGGTGGTATTATAGACAGTCATGATTTACTTAGCTTAATTACCTTCCATGTACTCGTACCTAAGAGAACTATTCGATCCAAAATTGTTTTTAAGTGTAACAATAATACCAGGACTGACTCATTTAGATACTCGTGTTCCTAGATTGCATATAGTGGGTAATTTCTTCACAGAAATAGTAGATATATTATATTCGACTGCAATGAATCTAGTTACAAGAAGGCTATAATAACATACCTCTTCCGAAAATACTAATGTTAATTTATTCCACTGTATTATCTCTAGTAACTTATATATGTATTTTTGCGTTAATCATTTACTTCGTGTTATTTCTGTATCACTACTATTTGTATATTTTATATTGCGCGCTTATGTAAAAACCCATAAAGGCGTATATAAATTAAAATAATGTGTATATATATATACTCAAGTATATATATATATATTACTTATTCGTAGGACGAGTTTGAATAAGATATAGTTTTTTTTGTTAATAGAATTAACTAATTAGTTTTAACTTGTAGAGATTAAATTACGTTTAAGTTTGTAGTTCATAATCAGCCCGAACCCACCCCTTTGACGAAAGATTTAGTTGAAGGGTCGCGCAATGAGACCCTTTAATTCACTTAAATGAGTCACTTCTTCCAATTGACCCCACACTTGTCCCCTTAATGACCCTTCTGCAAACAAAAACATCCCCAACAGGACGAATAAATGTTAATGGTCCAAGTAGAACGCTGTAGGAATCCTAATGTGTCGATTGAGAGCCAATAAACTTAGGTACTTTAGCTCGGACAACACTACTCGTGGTTATGTAAAGTAAACATCCTAGTGATGAACTTAATCGAAACATTTCGATAAACAAGTTATTCGGTTTCGAAACATTTCAACATTTTGGAAATCAGATTCGGAATGAGCAGGAAAAAAAATACAAGAATCATTTTATTTATTTCATGTAACATTCAAAAATACAATTTTGTGCCTACAATTAGCAGGCAAAATTGTTACCGTAACAAAATCTCTGTCGACCAGTGTTATAGGTGTGTGTAAACGTACTCGTATTTGTGCATTGTACAATTTCTTTAAAATTAGTCTATATCTTCGTCGGAAAGGCAAAAGAGCTGAAGCGCCATTTTGGGAAGTTTAAACCAGAGCACTTTGAGGTTTTTTTTCAAATAATAAAATTCAAGTTTTCAGTACCTAACTCAGGTAACTCAATGCTCTCAATGAGTTACCTGAAGCGACAAAAAGCTAAAAAAGTCTCAAGCTTGTGTCGCTTGAGTCAAGCCTCCGCCCAAATGATAAATACGAGTATATTTTAGATGGCTGAAGGGCCACAAAAGTCTTTAGAATCAAACGAGAGTCAGAGCATTCGATGCAGAATAAAAAAAATGTCAAAAGCTGCATATTTGATTCATTTTTGACCATAATGTCGGTTTGGTCCTTTTGCCTTTCCAGCGGCAATGTTCATGGTAGTACCCACGAAATTAGGTATATAAACGCATGATGTTACAGGCATTAAATACGAGAATATTCTAAATCCGAGCGGTAAGTATCACCATTTAGAAAATACAAATAAGTATTACTTGAAAAATATTGTTTTACTTGTTAGAATTATTTTTTTTAAGTACCTATGTACCATAAAAAAATTATATCCATTTATACGTAGGTACTAAAATGACAATACATGGCATTCTCTTTTGGTGCTTAAGAAACATGTTTGAAATTAGTGAGATTATCAATTATATCTGCTTTGATGTCCAAGAATTATCTCTCTCCCATCATTTTCCAAAAATATTTCTCATTATGTCATTCGTCCCTCTGTGTTTCGTGACAGTGATGGTAAGTGACAGTTGGGAATTATCTGTGACGTTTCTTTGGTATTTCTTGTTTTGTCTTTCCCTAAACAAACAATGAACGAAAAAACACAACCATTGTGAAATAAACAAAAGGTTTCATTTCCATTGTATTGAGTAATTGGGAGGCGATTCTATTTGAAAAGTTCGCTACCAGTTCGATGGCCGAAACCGAAAATAAACTGAAGTACAAAAAAAAATATCGAAAAGAAAATTAGGGGTGTACTTTGCATGAATTTCAACTTTCTGGAATATGGTATTTTGAGTTTGTCATAATTTGTAAAGGACTCTGAAATTCATACGAGAATTTTTACCAAACGATAAAATGATTCAAAATTTCTACTAAAAATAAAAATCAAAAATTTCATGTTTCAATTTATTTTGTTTTTTCGGAATAAATTTCTGGTACAAGAATAATAAAATTTAAAAAAAACCTATGCACAAACAACCAACACCCAGCCAATATACTATCTTGAAAAAAATATATAAACTACATATTTAGCAAAGCTAGCAACAACCCAGTTAACATACTGAAATTGCAGATAAAGTAATATGTGTAAAAAAACAGTGAGTTCTATTTTGTAATATTAAAAGTATAACTAATCGTAAAATATTATTTATTATAGTGACATTAATAATATTCACACAAAAATGAACTAAAAAAGACCCTCATAAGAAAAAAATGAAAAGTTTTTGATCAAAATCATTTAACAATATCATAATGAAGTGTGATAATTATAGGAAATAGGTTTTTTTAATTTCCCAGGTTATTTTTGCGAGGATGTGGTAGCTGTTTCATCTTCAGAAAACATTGTCACACTGCCTAAAAAGCAGACAGACGCCCTACACGGTTAGACAGTGTATTTGGAAAGTGAGGTGAGGCGAGGCCTTCCTGAACATTTTCTGTTAAAGCACTCACTAGGTTTTGAAATTGGACAGCCGTATTGGCCAACATACGAAACATTGAGCGTTTCACAAAAAATAACAGATGCTCACAGTTTTTGTTAACAAAAATACCGATTAAAATATAATATTTATGGCGACCGTTTCACTAAAATATTAATTAACTCCATGTTGTCCTGAATAAAAGAATACTAACGATCTTGGAAGAAACAGTGTATGGAGAGATAGCTAATTATTTTTACCCAACCGATACAAACTTGCGATAAATCACCTTTCTCCGGGATTTTACGTCGTACACCATGAGAGAGAAAGAGACAACAAATATAATACTCCGCTTTTACGTACTGTCACAATGATCTTGGGCTCCTGGGTCACCGCGGGACTTCGCCCACATTTTTTACTATGCCACTAAACTTGACACAACTAAACGGTTTTTAGGGTTAGATGCTATATTTTTGTTGATATCAATACTGTGAAAAAGTGGTTATATGAATAAACAAAAACATTTTGTCGATATGTGATATGAATGGATGTATAAATACCCTAGCTTTGGTCTTAGCCACGCCCAGGTCCGCCGAGTTAGGTAAAAATCATCACAAACTGACTACACTGCCTAGGATTGATATTGATACCACTCTATATACTCTAAGCTAACGATTTTATTTCCTGCATAAAATAAGGGACGTTTTTGCACCAATAAAGCTCCCGAAAGAAAAAAAGTTTATCTACTGAATTGGATTCTAGCTCTTAATTTCGGAGCTTATTTACTCTACCGATTGTCACTAACAAACTTGAACGTTCGTCCATGTGAAAACTCCCGTCTTTATTCAGCCATTATAATTTGAGTTAAGTATATTTAATTTACTTATTGAGTTCTTGCCTCGTCTCTTTGACTTGGTGCTATCACTTTTGTATGATCAATTCTTGTTTCTTTGTCGACATCAAATAGAAGCCGCTGGAAATAATGTCGTTGGATGGTCTATTCAAGAAATGTCTAAGTCGAATTTAATCGCTTTTGAGTTTTTAATACCACCGTATTTAAAATGTTCCGTTTTATAAGACAGAGTGTTTAATTTTTAAATTAATTATTTTTTCAATTGAGAAAATATTAAAAATGAAATATAATCCATTTCAAAATATGTATGGGTCCTAAAAATACGTAAGTCTGGCAAACATTCTTTGAAATACCTTAAGTTCATTCACGGGATTCCGTTGTATTCATGCAAGCATACAAGCGATTGATAGGTTTAAAAGGTAAAGACTGCGATTAATGTACGACAAGGACGTCCTCAGTGGTCAAGTGGTTAAGACTCGTGACTTTTCACATTTAATTCACATAGAATAATAAATGGTAGTAAGTATCGCCCTGGTGAAAGACCACCATTCTGAATCGAAACGTTGTTTGAAATGGATTTAGCCGTGGTTGATGACCAGATCTGTATGGCCAGGTACTTCCCGACCTTCTTCATCCCCATCTTATTTCCCTCCCCACTACCTTCAACCTCACAACATACCCTGATTGGCGATGCCATAGCACCACTGGCTTCAAACGGTTAAGAGCAGTTAGGACTCTTGTGCGTGCGATATTAACTTTAAAAAAGTCATAAGGATTATAAAAAAGAGACAAATATATTCCAGATGGAAGAGTTCCTCATGACAACCGTTCACGTTCAACAACTAAAGGAGTTGTAAAATTGTATTTAAAAAAATTTAAAAAAATTAAAAAAAATGTGTACGCCATTACAGTACAATTACAACGGCCTTCGAAGTCAAATTTCACACTATTTCCAGTCATTAAATAACCTTAAAAAATGCTTTTGAGTTGACATTAGCATTATCATGTTATGAGTCAAAAAAATCCGACAAGAATATAAGGTATGAAAAGTTCGGAAAAATAAAATTGGTTTTCGGGAAAAGATGTACTCGTAAAAGTACTTCCCAACCTTTTTCTTCCTCATCTCCTTCCCCTCCTCACTACCTTCAGCCAAGCAACATACCCCAATTAGGGATGCCATAGTCTATATTTATATATATATGTATATATGTGTGTGTTACGTAAGTATGTGAGAAATTAAAATAATCAAACAATCAACCGAACTAAATAAGATTGCAGTCCACAAAGCTCGAGTCATTTTGACGAATTGAGAATAGGAAAAAAAGCCTTAGACAATTGTTAATTTGTTCGACTTTCAAAAAAATATGCCACTCCTGATCAGCATTGTTCAAGACGAATATTATTGTCGCCAATTCTGGCTTCATAACTTCGCCATGAAATAAAATAGAGGAACAATCTACTTATTCACGGAAAAAATAATATTTGATTTTAGGGGTTGATAGAAAATATTATACAGACATACTAACAACTAATGCATTAACCTTGTTTTTAAGAAAAACCTTGATGATGACGATGAGGTCAAAGAAGATTAATAAAAACCTGTCTTAAATATTCAATATGCAAACTATATTTGTATAACCGTTTCAATGCTTATAGTAAAATTTCCGTTAGTAACTGAGTAGACTAACGCGTCGGATTCCCACCCGAGTGTGGTGGTTTCAATTTCTCTGCTAGCTAAGTACTCTATTATTGCACAAACAACATCTTCTGCTTATTATGATGGAAGTAATAGTTTTTCTATTAATATTTTCAGGTTTTTCGTAACCCGGGAGTATTTTTCTTTCAACAGGGTTCGTACTGGATTAAAATTTAAATTATTTTATTTTATAAATAGAACACATACACTTTGTTTATAACCACTTTATTATTCAATATTATGTCTGATGGTTTCGGAAGTACCCTTCCATCATCAGGACAATATTAAATTAACCTGAAATACAAAATGCTGAGTAATATATACATATTTAGGAGTTGGAGTGAGAAGGAGAAGGGGTAATTGAGGGGATTATGGGAATAACCGAGCGGTTTATTGGAAAAATATCTAGGATAGGATTGATGATGGAAGGGTACTTCCGAAACCGGTAGACATAAAATTGAATAATAAAGTGGTTATAAACAAAATTGTATGTGTTCTATTTATAAATATGGAAGCCACAAAGTGGATTCTTTTTACGAATATGTAATTTTATTTTCTTTATTATTATTTTTTTTAATATCTTGCAAAATTCTTACATATAATAAATTAAATGTTAAGCTTTGTAAGGATTTTAATTGTTTTTGAAGCTAAAAGTTTAGAGGAACAGATAATCTACGGGTTGGTTTTTTTTATTTCTTTCGAAACACCCAGCATCTTTTTTCAGGGTCAAAATAAAACTGAATTGTAAAATATCTCAAAACTGCAAAAGTGAACTTAGGCATTTTTCGAAATTGGCCATTCATCTGAAGACACCGTGATTGATTAAGGGATCTTTTGTCTATTTTTTTGAGGGATCCAATGACGTATTTACTTAATTGTAATTGAATAAGGTAAGACAATGGATAAGTTTGTCTCAAATATCTAAACCTAATAAATTTTATCCGACCCGAGTTTCAACATGATTTTTCAGAGAAAAAAAAACATAATAACTAAATTTTCAACAAAAAAGGTACATTTTTTTACGCCAGAGCTATTCGCTAACTATTCGAGAGTTTTTTATTGCTACAATCTATTTTTTTAGCATTATTACACAGTATTCAGAACATACGATTATCTAGATTTCTTGGTTATTATTAGAATGTCTTAAATTTTCGATATTTTTTATATTTAATTATATACGCCCTTATCAGCTTTTACAAAACAGTGTAATATATAACATAAAATAATAGTGACATAAAAATAACACAGATTAAATGATTAGCACCCAAAAACATAAGTAGGTTAATAAAAATATTGTAATGCAATAAATTAACAGTAAAATTTTTGTAAGAGGTATGCTATTATAGCCTTCTTGTAACTATATTCAGTGCAGTTGAATATAAATACTATTTTAGCAAAATAATTACCAAACTGAATGCAATCTAGGTATAAGCGAGTATCTAAATAATTTATAGATATATTTATATATATCTAAAAATTTAATACATATTCTTTGATCCATTTTTTTCTAAAGTAAAATATCGAAGAATACACAAAAACGTGACTAACCTTTCCAGTTGTCAAAAACAAACCACTATTACAAAATGGCTGATAATGCTAACATATGATAAACATATGTGTACCAACCTTGAAGGAACAATATATGGAGGGATAGCTAATTTGTTTTACCCAACCCATCCGAAATTGTAATAAATCACTGTTTCCGTGTTTTTACATCGTACACCATGAGAGAGAAAGAGACAACAAATTTCTTGGACGGCTTCTATATACTGTCGTAATGTTCTTAAGCTGGTTATTTTCGCTGGTTAATAGCGGGACTCCGCCCACATTTTGCCACTAAACTTGACACAACTAAACGGTTTTTAGATGCTATATTTTTGTTGATAAAAATACTGTGAAAAAAAAGTGGCTATACGAATACACAAAAACATTATGTCGATATGTGATATGAATGGATGTATAAATACCGTAGCCTTAGTCTTAGCCACGCCCATTTGCGCCGAGTCATGTTAAAATCATCAAAAACAAGTCCAAAACTGACTTCACTGGCTTTGGCTTGGGCTACCTCTGGTATATTCTAAGGTACCAACATAACAAAACAAAAAAACGATAATCGAATGTACACAGCCCGCGAAAATTCAAAATTCACCTTTTCTTTTGTACAGGCCATGTATGTGTATTTAACACAATGTGACAAGTCTTCACAATAATTAAATAAATCACATATTAAAAGTTTTTTGTCTACCGCTAAGGAAAAACGTAAAACATACGTAAAAACCCGTCAACTGTTCAGCAAAAGCAATTGATTCGAGGGATGGGCTAACGCGTTTCGTTCAAAGGCTATATTGCCTTCATTTTAATCAACTACCCCTCTACACGGAGCAATCAGCCCTTAATACGTCCCCGTAGAACCATACAGCCTTTCTCCGCTGTACCGAGCTACCATTCCATGCGTTAAGCTGTAATATTATCAAGTAATTATGTGTATGGAGAAATCCTGTTAAAACTCGGGGTGAGTTGAGAAATTTATACTTTTTATGGCACCAGGTGGATTAATATCGCTCAACCTAATTAAATATGATGCAAGTTTTGGAACCTTTTAATGAAAAGTACTTTTTGTTTTTGTTTATTCCTTTTTGTACCGGTGCTCTTTCCTATCTCAGGTTGGCTGCCATCAGGTCGATTTTCGTCAAACAGATTTTTTCTATGGTGAATATTGCACAAGAGTTGTAACTCCTTCTAACCGTCTGGATTCAGTGATATTATGACATCCCTAATTGGGTTATGCTGTGGCTTAATGTAGTGGGGAGGGGAAAGAGATGGGGAATAGGAAGGTTGGTAAGTACCTGACTATTCAGATCTGGTGACCATTTAGTCAAAAGGCACGGCCAAAGCCATTTTAAGCAACGTTTCGATTGCGAATGGTGGTCTTTCACTAGGGCCCTTACTATGAATGTCTACCACTGCCGGGATTTGAACTCTTGACATCTGGTTTCGTAATCGAGTGTCTTAACCACTAAACCTCGGAGGTCAATTGACTTTTTGACATTTAATATAACACGAAAGAAGTCATTATTCATGTCACATCGAGCGACGGTTGTTATTGTCTGAAATATCGTTATTTTTTTTCACTATTCTCTTATTTTTTTATTTTTTTTTTACTTTTATACTGTGTGTTCTCTCTCTGTATATACCCACATGTAACCCCACACTATTTATTTTTTGTTTAGTTTAATTTTGTACCTTGCTGATGCTTAGTCTAAGCAAAACTGGTCGGTCGTAAAAATTAACATAATATCTGTGGTCTTATACGAAGTTTTTATTTTTTCATTTAATTAAATACTAATATTATATTAATACATTTCATTTTTTGGTGTTTTATTAATATATATAACACTTAGGGATATAATGTATTATCTCGGTTTTGTATTATATGCAATTGTGTTTGATAAATAAATAAATATTTATTAAAAAACAGAAATGTTTTTTTTTTTTTAAATTTTGTATTTGCGGTTGAAAGGGTTATTCGTTTAGTAACTTATGGCAAACAAAACACCCATTAAACGGCCTGTATCTAAAGGAGGGAGAATAAGAAAGAAAAGAATATATTTTGATATTCTCTGGCAACCCTTTTAGCCAGGCTCTGGTTCTATATATCTATTGTTAAGGTCTAAAACTCAGGTGAAAAAATATAAATGTAATACGTAGAAAGATTTAGCGTACGCCTCCGATAATTTACAGATCCTGTGTTTCCTGTTCCCGTCCCAGGGGTGTAGTAACATTTCCGATGGTTGTAATTTATCGCCGCGTTTAAGACTCCGTCCCTGGAAGCAGAGAGGGTGAAAATTAAGGGCGAGTAGGCGAAAATAGTGGGTAAATATTTAACACTTTCTCAACTAGCGTGTGAAGATATGGCGATAGGTTGCTGTGTCCGTTTATATCGGAAAATCGTCCGTAGTCAACTTTCCTGTGTGTGTGTGCGAGTGGAAAGAAAACTTATCAGAGACTCGGGAATAAAACCGAGTATTTTTTTGGTTCAACGGCCTCCATGGTCGAGTGGTAAGACGCTCGACTATGAATCCAAAGGTCGCGGGTTCAAACCTGGCGTGCGCCAATAACTTTTATTTAATTAATATGTGTCATAACACATTTAAAAAATGTAAAGTTTATTTGCGGCACGTTCCAAAGTGGTAGATACTCCAAGTATTGCCCTGGTGAAAGACCACTATTCAGAATCGAAACGTTGCTTGAAATGGCTTTGGCCATGTTTGGTGGTGAGATCTGAATAGCCAGGTAATTTCCACCTTTCCTCTTCCTCATTTCCTTCCCCTCCTCACCTTTTAGTGTAAAAAAAACTAAATTAATCTCTTAAATTCCTGACTGTTAAAATGTAAAAGTAAAGAAAATGGTTAATTTTAATTTTATGTATGTACTTGGGACCTATAAATAATGTTTGAGATTAATTCAGTAAAAATGCACAATAATAGCTAAGCGTAGGTAATTAGAAGAGTTATATATGATGTCAAATTATATTATCATTTTTCACATTTTATTTACCTGGCAGGACAGTTGCAAGACAGTAACTACCAAATTATTGTGACAATTCTACTTCAACCTCACAATGTTATGCTCCTTTGCGACAAATTTAACATCTGGCAAATAAATACTCCGATACTGTTGATGTATTTAGTACATCAATATCCTTACTAAATAATGATAATAATATTTGGATAATTTGTACAGCGCCGTTTTTGCGAAAAATTACCTAAAGGGCGCCGTACAAATCTTAGTTTCCACTTAATATTGATTCTTAGTTTTTATAAATATACAGCAACATACTTACCTGTCAGGTCATTTCTGGCAGGACACAATCACCATATCATTATAACTTAAAATTCAGCTGATTCTTACATGTATTTTTAATTGTTTTTTTATTATTTTTTTTTTCATTTTTAGGGCATGAGAGCAAATTTAAAATATAGTATATCGGAGGTATTTTAAAAATGTTCGTAGTGTGGAACAGATAGTGGTGAAAATCTTCCAATGAATTTAAGAAATGAGAGTCTGAAAAGTTTGTGTTTGTTCGTCTGATAAATTCTTATTCAATACTATTTTTTAGTTCTTGTGCAATATGTTTGCACTGCTTATGAATTGATTTTTTTTAAAGTAATTATTCGTGTCAAAGCCTTTATTGGCCGTAATTTTTTTTTTCAAATATGTATATAAAATAATATATGCCATACTTCCGGCACGTCCCAAAATGGTAGGTACTCTCACTATCACCTTGGTAATTGGGGTATGTTGTGAGGCAGAATGGAGTGAGTAGAGAAAGAGATGGGCAAATGGAAGGTTAGAAAGAAGTACGTGGTTTTTTCAGATCTGGTCACCAAATACGGTGAAAGTCATTTCAAGCAATTTTTCGATTCTGAACGGTGGTCTTCCACCAGGGCCATACTTAGAGTATCTACCACTATGGAATACATAAAAACAACGTCACCCAATTGATCGTTCGGGGGAGATTTATGAAAGACGAAGCAGAAGGAGACGGTATGGTACTAACGTGGTTGGTGCTAGTGCAGTTCCGCAGAGTTGTTCCAGACTGCTTTTTTAAAGGTAAATATTACCGTATTATAGCCAACCTCCAATAAAAAAGGGGTACCAAAAGATTTTCAGACTTTCCAGAATAAATATCAAAACGTTTTTTATAACTCGAAAATAATAAAAAGGTAAATAATTTATTCAATTTAGGCTCACTTCATTTGTTGCGAAAGTGAATGGAAGAAGTCGAGGACGCCCGAGAAAGACACGGCACGATCAAGTGAATAAAATACTTGAATCGGGTCATGTGAAGTGTCAAAATAACAGAATAGTATGTATGAATTGGATTGAAAGTAGGAGTGTGTGCCAAGACAGAGTTGTATGACGGTCCGTTTTCTCTGCCTACTCCTGCGGAGAAACGGCGTGATGGTAAGTTAGTTAGTTGATTTGTTTTTTTTTTCTGAAATGTTTCCTTGAACAACATTATTTTTAATCAAAAATATTTTCCATTACAAATAAAACGTTAACCAGGCAAACGTGATAATGAATTTATATTTCTTTCTAGGAATAATAACCCAAATTAATTGGTTAACTCTTAATCTAGTCTAATACACAATAATTAGACTTAGTACATTGTGAAGTAATGGAATAATCAAACATGGCGAATTAATAATTAGATACTTCAACAAAGCGACTTGAGTGATGGATTAAATGCGACATCTTACCAAATTGAAAATAAATAATTTCCTTTGTGAGTACGTGCGTAGGTACTACGTACGAGTGTGAACTTTTTCAAAATTGAAACCGACGGATGTGTTCAGAAAATTATCGAATTTAAAGAGAAACTTTTCAAATCTCTGCGTACTTAATAAAGTACCTTCTTGTTACCTGAAATGTATTTTAGCAGACATTGTGCCATATTTGAAATGGGTTGATTAAAGCAACTTGTATTTTTTCTTTGCAAGTCAAGTTACATTACATCGGTACAAACCAAACTTAACGCAATGCAAAATATCTCTATGGATTGATTATTTTGTTGACAATGGACTATGGTTCATTTAAATATGCAAACAACAGTTTAAAAAAAAATAAAATAAAAACTCCAGAAAAGATAATGATAAATGCCCGGTGACTATTGGCACCTCCGGCACATTAGAGGTTAAGACATAAAAAAAGTCACAGGTTCGTCAACTGTCGCGAGCAAATTCTTCAACGATCTATATTTTTAATTTTAAATTTGTGTATCATGCAGTGCATTTTGTGGTACTTTTCTCGAGTGGGTCTGATATCAATAAAGACTAGTTTAGTCTTGATACACACGTCAAAAGGGACATAGTGAGTAAATCGTGATGTAGGATAGTCGATACAAAATTTCAAACTTTTTCACGTATGAGCGAAAATTACCAGTATTGTTTTTTGATACATTAGCGCCCCACACGGCGAGCTAACGAATCGTGAACAGATGTCGGCTTGGCGTATTAATACTATCACATATTATAGGGTATGAACATAACTAAACGGAATTATTATTTTCTCCGTCGTTTTTGACAGGCTTCATATCGCATAGTACAAAATTCCAAAGGCGTTTACCGCACAGTATTTCAGAGGTGGGTCTTTGTTTAACTTTCAAAGGATTTATTATGAAGTTTGTTAGTACTTACGAGTATTTAAACAAAACTAAGGCAAAGATTTAAGTCTTTCTGTCTGTCGGTGCCTCGCACCCCGCGCTTCGTGTACCAAGCGGCCGTAACAGGGCCGTATTTAGGCCTAGGCGACCTAGACAGCTGCCGAGGGCGGCATCTTTTAGGTGGCGGCTTTTGAGTGGATACGCGTGCACTTTGGTAACGTTGCTTGTTATTATTCATTTTAATTTTATATTTTACAACCATATTGCAACATACTTAGGGGTCTCGGGTTCAAATCCGGCTTGTGCAAATACATTTAATTTAATGAAAATGAAATAATTACTCTGTATGGGATCAAAAATTTTATTTTAATTTTTATGACCGGCCGGTTCCGAAATTGAACTAATTATATTTTTACCCCGATTAGCAAAACCTGTCAGTCATAAAAAAAAAACTGTGGTCTTATACAAAGTAATAAATTATTTTTCATTAAGCATATCAAACCACAAAGTTATTGCTTTCTACGAAAACATTATATTTAATTAATAAAATAAAATAAAGTATATTTGCAGCACGTTTCAGAGTAGTAGATACTTTAAGAATCGCCATGGTGAAAGACCACGATATAGAATCGAAACGTTGCTTGAAATGGTTTAAGCCGTGTTTGGTGACCAGATCTGAATAGCCAGGTACTTCCCCAACCTTTCTCTTCCCCATCTCCTTCCTTTCTCTACTACCTTCAGCCTCACAACATACCTCGATTGGGGATGCCATAGTCTCACTGGCTCTAGACAGTTGGGAGCAGTTGGAACTATTTATGCGGTATTCACTATTAAAAAAATATATGTATATACCAAAGTAGTCCTGTATTCTTTTACCAGTAGCCCTGGTCAAAGACCACCATTCAAAATTAAAACAATCTTGCCAACACAAGGTTGAGAAGTGCCTGGCTATTCAGATCTGATCACCAAACACGGCGGCTAAAGCCATTTCAAGCAACGTTCCAATTCTGAACGGTGGTCTTTCAGCAAGGCGACACTCACGAATATCTACTACTCTGGAACGTGCTGCAAATATACATTTTTTACATCAATTAAATGTGTTATGACACATTTTAATTTAATAAAATGTATTAGCGCACGCCGAGTTCGAACCCGCGATCTCTGGATTCGTAGTCGAGCGTATTACCACTCTACCATTCAGGTTGTCGTCCTTCCCCGCTCCACTACCCTCAGCCTCACAACATACCCAATTGGGAATGCCATAGTTCCACTGGCTCAAGACGGTTGAGAGCAGTTGGAACTATGATACAAAATAAAAATAAAACCGTCAAATTATTGCCAGTTGTATTTTCCGTCTGTATAACAATTACCTAGCGACCCTTTGACCGGTCGGTAGCTGAGTGGACAAACGCGTCAGATTCCCACCCGGGCGTCGTGCGTTCAATTCCTCTGCTGGCTAAGTCCTCCATCATTGCACAAGCAACATCTTACGCTTCTTATGATGGCAGTAGGAGTTTTTCAAATATTGTCAGGTTGTTCGTAACCCGGGAATGTTTGTCTTTCTTTTTAAAAAAAAGAAAAAAAAAATGGTGAAAGAGGAGGGCGCCCGAATTCCTAATTACGGCCCTGCCCTTGAGACAGTACCCACTCGGCTAGTTAGTGCGAAGTAAACGAGTCTACTTGTGTATTATTATGTAAATCGTATCAAAGCGGCGCCGAGTTGTAAACTTTGGATATGAAACCGTGTTCCGTCACGTCAGAAACCGAACCCGACCGACACGAATGGGATATTGCGATACACGACGCACAACCCCTGCCCTCGTAGCTCATATCGTCAAATCAGGGCTGCCCAACTATTCAAACTAACCTCGAAAGTCGATCAAAGTCAACGCAGGGTGGGAATGTTTCTTGTTTGTTTCAAGCATACCACTGTGGCTGTGGGGGATATTTATTCGAGATTCATGAGGATTACGATTGCCAATAATTTCACCCTGCTTAATCACATTTTTATTAATACCACCCTTTATAAGCACTGCTTGATGTATTGATCCTAACTATAAAAGAGAAAAAAATGTTCGTGTGATATCTGAGACCAGTGGCGGCTCGTGACTTTTTATTTTATTTTATTTTATTTTTTATTTTATTTTGTTTGGGAGACCAACAGTTTACATACATACTAGGTAAAATATTATATAAGTAGTATTAATATGACCATTTATAGGTTTCCACTTTAGTGTTTGTATATACAGGTGAACTGATACTGTAAGTGAATCTAATTTTAAAAATTAAACAAGAAATTAAGATATAAATTAAAAGAAATACAAATCAAATAAAAAATAAAAATTTTAGTGTGCTAGAGTGGTAAGATTGAAAAAAAACGTCATCGTTGATGTTGTTGTAACCAAAAACTTTTTTTTCGAAAGTTCAACTTTGTGTATGAAGATTTTTCAGAAATCCGTGCGGTGAACCACCAGAACTGAAAAATCCTGAAAATCTTCATACAAAAAAAAATCTGGAAAAAAAATAAAAATCATTTTCGGCTACAAAAACAGTAATAATGTCGTATTTTTCAATCTTAGTACTCTAGCACATTAAAAAATCACGAGCCGCCACTGTCTGAGACACAAAAATTTTCAATCTTTTTAATATTTTTAATAGTTGAAAAAGGTTTTTTTTCAGGGACATACGTGTAAGTTATTTGATAAAAATTTAAAAATTCCATTCCTTGTTTAATTTTGTTAGCGTTGGGAAAAAATTCAATGTGTTGTGAACGCTTCACGAACTGCTAGCTCTTTGGAATGAACCCTTCGCAGTGAACACTTCAATTGAAGTCGACCTCGCTAAAAAATAGTACTACTCGGTAGAGATTTTAAATCGAAAAGTACTAGCAAATCAGCAAAAATTCCTCCCCAAAATGTACTAGCACAACAAAAATTCCTCTCCGAAAAAAAAACCAATAGTCGATAGAGATTTAAAATCGACAAAAATTCCTCTTTAAAAACGTACTTGCAAATCAACAAAAAAAATGGAACTAGGGTAGAACCACTTCTTCGCCAGATCTTTGAAGTCGACCTTCAAAGTGTGCGCTACCGCAAAATGGACTAGTTATTTGTAGTCTTTAAAGTACTTGAAATGAAGTACTTATTCGTAGGCTTTGAAGTGAACTTGCAAATTAAAGTATTTGTTCAATGAAAAATGAATGATGTTTGATCTGCTGCAAAATGAAGTAGTTCCTCGAAATAGTTCTCACGGAGCGGTGAAGGCACAGAATGAGTCAATAAACGCAGATGTTCAGGAGAACCAAAACAAAATTAAAGAATTTTGTTTTTTGGATGTAATTATGTCATATATCTTATGTCATGTACTTTTTCAACAAATAATAATTTTATTTTCTGACATATTTCATTTTTCCTTGAAAGATATTTATCTAAGGAACAATTCTGCATACTAACTCACAACTTTTTTTTTTATTCCGTCATTTTTTTGGAACACATGTTCGTACATATAAATAATTCATCTGTATAAATGTATACTAATTCCTTCTATTAAAAGAAGGGTGAATGCAGGAAACCCCATTAATGGAGGACTGAACGCAAATGTACAAAGAAGCGAAGCTAGCAGTCCACAATGAAGTGCTTATACCAACCCTGATGTATGGCAGCGAGGCATGGGACTGGCAGAGGAAGGATGAAATTAGAATGAATATTATAGAAATGAGATCCCTGAGGCGTATGTACGGTAAAACCATGTATGACCGTGTTAAAAATATACATATCCGGAAAGAATGCAAGGCTGATATAAGCGTAATGAATAACATTAAGAAAGAGATGCCTGGATGATTTGGGCATGAATATCGGATGAACGAAGAAAGGAGTGTATGATGTGAAAGTGAATAGAAGAAGAAGTCGGGTACGCCTGAGGAAGACATGGCACGATGAAGTGAATCAAATATTTGAGTCGGGTCATGTCAAGAGTCAGAATAACAGAATAAGACGACGTATAAGTGTGAATGAAGCAAAGATTGTGTGGCAAGACAGAGTTGCATGGGGGCATTTCTGCCTACCCCTGCGGATAAACGGCGTGATGGTTAGTTAGTTAGTTCCTTTTCAGGACTGTTCTTGTTGACGATTTAGACCGAATTTAAACTAGCTGTACCCGACGTACCAAAGCACACAAGTAAACTGTATCGGTGGTGGTCCCAATCCACGAAGCACTCCAAATATCGATTCCGTCGTGGGCGAGATCTATTGGGTTATGACTGCGGGGTATCTGCTTCCAAGTGATGATGCTGTGGCGAGTCTGGTCTAGAGAGAGGGGTAGTCGGGTAGTCCAGGGGGGGTAGGCGATGGTCAAAAGAAAGTCAAGTGGTCAAGATGAAGGCGATGTCGAGAGCGAAGAGAAGTCAAGGTAGGTGATGCTGGCAGAGGGTGCTGGTGATCTGATTTCATCTCGTTTTTGCGTAATATTTGAATTACCGAGAAGCGCGATCCCGGGGTGTGGGAGTTTTGAATGGGAGATTTTCATCTCCCCTTTCCCGATCTCCCCGGCCGGGAAATATTTTTTTGGGATACTTTAATTTAATCTATCCCCTTTTCCTTTTCACCAGCTACCACTTTTTTTCTCAATTCACCTCTCCATCATTTTAATTAGGATTACTAACTAAATAACCGTCACGCCGTTTCCCCGCAGGGGTAGGCAGAGTGGACGGACCGCCATATAACTCTGTCTTGGCACACACTCCTTGCTTCATCTACATTCATACATACTCTTCTGTTATTCTGACTCTTTAAATGACCCGATTCAAGTATTTGATTTATTTGATCGTGCCATGTCTTTCTCGGGTGTCCTCGACTTCTTCTTCCATTCACATTAGCATCATATATTCTTTTCACACTCCTTTCTTCGTTCATTCGCTCTACATGCCCAAACCATCTAAGCATCCCTTTCTTGACCCTATTCATAACGTATCCTATGGATTACAATCAAAGATATAAAATATAACAAACTTATCATGCCCGCGTTTTGGGTCTTATAATCCTAATTACATGTTCATCTTAAGTGCTATATACATAAATTTACAATTGATATGTAGCGGGAAAACAGGCCGTCACAATGGTATAATTTATTGGTTTGTGCTACTAGCTTGATCCCCGCAATAAGGTTTACAAGGTCAATTTTATATGTTAAATTTAGTCTGGGTCTCACCGGGTCGGGCCGTGATTGGTCGGCCGCGGAGACTCGTAAGTGCGCACTCAGTTGGCCTACACTGGCTCCGTTTGCACCACCAGCTAATGACGTCATAATGACGCAATAAGCCGATGAGGAAGAAAAACTAGTCTAGCCTGTCATCTATTTTAATTATCGCGGCTCAGTACGTCTGATGCACTAGCTATGTTGTATAACACATCTTATTATTTTATCTAATCTTATCTAACCCTCATATCTTTTTATCTTTTATTTTATTCAATTACATTAATAGTTTTATTTCGATAATTAACAACATGTTAGCGCAATATGTCACGGCGTGATTAGTTTCTTAGAACTGGCATCTGCCTAGTTAAAAACCAATGTTGACTGGGCCATAATGTATTCACACTTGTATTGCAGTTTATCCTCGATACATACCTTGTTTACATTTGGTTTAAATAAATAAATACAAATGCGAGCAAAATTCAAAAGAGTCCAAGCATTTGAGGAATGAATTATTTTCAAATGAGTATTTATTTCAGGTTTAAATGTATGTAATTCATGATTTAATTATTATTTTTTAACCTTTATTTCACCAATTTTGATTAAGACCTGACTGGTTTTACCTTAAGACGGGCATCTTCAGACTGGTACAATTTTAAGTAAATCTATGGTATATTCATGGCCTGTTCAAAAGAAAAGGTGAATTTTGAATTTTCGCGGGCTGTGTACATTCGATTATCGATTCTTTTTTGTTATGTCGGTACACATATTTTTATTATATGTTAGCATTATCAGCCATTTTGGATTAGTGGTTTGTTTGCGACAACTGGAAAGGTTAGTCACGTTTTTGTGTGTTCTTCGATTTTTACTTTTGAAAAAATGGATCAAAAGAATAAAATCCATGATTTGTTTTTCCACAACTCCAGGACGCTCATCGTCATTTACATCTTCTCGGCCTTCTGTAAAGCGCTTGTACCACTTATAAACACTTTTTTGAGACAAAGTAGACTCGCCGAATGCCACAGTCAACATTTTAAGTGCGTTTGAGTACTTTATTCCATTTTAAACGCAAAGTTTAATACATATCTATTGATCCATTATTTTCAAAAGTAAAAAATCTAAGAACACACAAAAACGTGACTAACCTTTCCAGTTGTCAAAAACAAACCACCAATCCAAAATGGCTGATAATGCTAACATTCTGGATAAGTACCAAAAATAAGAAACTGTTTTTTTTTTAAAGAATCGTATTTTATTTCCATCATAAAAATACGATTCTGTAAAAAAAAAAGTTGTTAATTTTTTTGGCACTTAGAGCCTTAATTAACTCCAGTATTCATATGATAAAAACATATGTGTGCCAACATAACAACAACAAAAAAGATAATCGAATGTACACAGCCCGCGAAAATTCTAAATTCACCTTTTCTTTTGAACAAGCCTCGTATACTATTAATATCCGGAATGGACACTTCTTGAGTCTGTGACTTTGGGTTTCTTTTTTTATTTCCAATAGGAGTGGCTTTACAATAACATTCAAATAAACCTCAGGGTTAAGAACCTTCTGAGAGACGGGTTACATAGCGTTAGATGCATCTGTGGGTTTCTTTTCAATTTTTGAACCTATTTGATTTTCCAGTATCTGTTTGCTTTATGTATTTTATAGCAGGTATATTAAAATTGATAGATTGGTAAAATATCATATTATAATAATAACAGGTGAAACTGGTCACGTCTTAATAAAAAATGGTGGAATAAAGTTTTTTTTAAATTGGCATAATTAAATCATTAAAATGGAGTTCCACCACAAATTAACAGTTTCATAATAAGAATGTATGTAACTCTGTCAAAATATATGAAGAAGCTTAAAAAAATGTTTTTCGTAGGGAAATGTATGAATATCTCCAATATTAGGGAAACACTTTCGTAGCTTTTTGGGACTGTGTTTATGAACGTGACAGCGAAAAGGTTAATTGCCATGAAATATTTCACTTTTTTTTTTATGAATACCGCAGAAGAGTCTCAACTGCTCCCAACCGTCTAAAGCCAGTGAGACTATGGCATCCCCAAATAGGGTATGTTGTGAGGCTGAAGGTAGTGAGGGAGGGAAGGAGATTTTGAATAAGAAGGTTGGAAAGTATCTCGCTCTTCAAATCTGGTCACCAAACACGGCTAAAGCCATTTCAAGCAACGTTTCGATTCTGAATGGTGGTCTTTCACCAGGGCAATATTTAGAGTATCTCCCACTCTGAAACGTGCCGCAAATATACTTTTATTATTTTTATATGAATTAAATATGTTATGACACCTTTTAATTAAATAAAAGTTATTGGCGCACGCCGGGTTTGAACCCGCAACCTTTGGATTCGTAGTCGAGCGTCTTACCAGTCGACCATGGAGGCCGTCCTTTATCATTCAAATGAAATATTATACAATACATTTGAATCTTGCAAAACAATGGTGGACACTCTCAGTACCGCCTTTGTAAAAGACAATAATTTAAAATCGATTATTTGCTTGAAATAGCTAGGTTTCATGACCAGATCTAAATTTCCAAGTACTTTTCAACCACCCCTATTCCCATGTGGCGCCCCCTCTCACATTCTTCCAATATTTCTCGAAGTTAGAGTTATATATTTTTTTTATTTATTGAAATGAAAAAAAAACTTTTCATAAGATCACGGATATTATTTTGATTTTTATGACCAACCGGTTTCGCTTAGCCTAAACGTCATCAGGGTACAAAATAAATATGTAACCGCACACTAAGTATTTTTTGTTTAGTTTAGTTTTGTACCCTGATGATGCTTAGGCTAAGCAAAACTGGGCGGCCATATAAATTAAAATAATATCCGTGGTCTTATAAAAAGTTATTTTTTAATTTCTTTAAATATATTTTTTTGTGTAAACACCGCACAAGACTTCTAACTGCTCTCAACTGTCAGGAACCAGTGGAACTATTGCATTTTTAATTAGGGTATGTTGTGAGGGTGAAGGTAGAGTTTCTGTTTTAGTTTCGATTCAGAATCGAAACGTTGCTTGAGATGGCTTTAGCCGTGTTTGCCGACCAGATCTGAATAGTCAGGTACTTCTCGAACCATCCCCTTTCCCATCTTCTTTTCCTCTCTACTACCTTCAACCTCACAACATACCCTATTCGGGGATGCCATAGTTGCATTGGCTCTAGACGGTTGGGCGCAGTTGGGACTCATATGCAGTATTTAACTTGAAATAAATAAAAAAAGATAAGTGAAGAACGTTGGGAAATATCCGGCTATTCAAATCTAGTCCCTAAACATGGTTCTTGCCATTTCAAGCAAAATTTCAACTCTGAATGGCGAAATCACAAAAAAAACTTATGATGGTCTAATTTATTAAGGTCTGTGTGTTTTTACGTGTATAACTTATTAAAGTGTGTGTGTTTTTACGTGTATAACTTATTAATGTATGTGTGTTTTTACGTGTAAAACTTATATGGGTGTGTGTGTTTTTACGTGTATAACATATTAAGGTGTGTGTGTTTTTACGTGTACAACTTACTAAGGTTTGTGTGTTTTTACGTGTATAACTTACTAAGGTGTGTGTGTTTTTACGTGTATAACTCATTAAGGTGTGTATTTTTTACGTGTATAACTTATTAAGGTGTGGGTGTTTTTACGTGTATAACTTAGTTTGGTTTGCTTAGAGGTTTCCAAGCAAATGACTTCGGTTTCTTATCACTGGTGTACCCCCCCCCTTGCTCTCTCCTAAAGTAGTGGGGGGGCGGTGTTGAAAATTGGGCTAGAATTTCAGGAATGAATAACCCGGTGATTAATCTAACATACGACTTGGAATTTAATTAGATGACAGAATTAAGGAAGACACGCTGAAAGATTTAGCGCTGGGTGTCGTGAGGTGACAGAGGTATTTATCGCCGCACTTCGGATACAATTTGCGATAAATGATTCAATTACAATGTCATCATGCTTCAACTCAATTATGCTACGAAAATATTTACGAGTACTTGCATTTCAACAAATCCATTAACTTTTTCCTTAGCAGGTACTACCTTTTTATTTATAGTGAATACCGCACAAGAGTCCCAACTGCTCCAAGCCGTCTAGAGCCAGTGAGACTATGGCATCCATAGAATTGGTAGAGTAGTATCTATCCAAGGCAGTGAAGTCAGGTTTTGATGATTTTAAACTGACTCTGACTGACGCGCCTGGGCGTGGCTGAGACTAAGGCTACGGTATTTATGCATCCATTCATATCACATATCGACATAATGTTTTTGTGTATTCGTATAGCCACTTTATCACAGTATTTTTATCAGCAAAAATATAGCATATAACCTAAAAAACCGTTTAGTTGTGTCAAGTTTAGTGGAATCATAAAAAATATGGGCGGAGTCCCGCCGTGAACCAGGACCTTCAGATCATCCTTACAGTATATTGAAGCGGTCTAGGAAATTTGTTGCCTCTATCTCTCTCATGGTGTACGACGTAAAAACCCGGAGAAAGTGATTTATCGCAAGTTTGTGTAGGTTAAGTAAAAATAATTAGCTCTCCCTCCGTATATTGTTACTTCAAGATGGCGTCCCTAATTGTTTGTTCTGTTTTTGTATTTTTATTTAGATGTATGCAATTTTTTTTTTCACACGTTTAGTAAGATTTTTTTTTAACATTTCATAACAATAGAATAAAGCACATTAGGTTACTATACAGCAGATATAAATTGAAATCTTGGTAGTCTTGGGAATCATAGGTTTTTTTTAACAAATTCAGCACAAATCCTACGAAAAGTGCCAGGACTTGAGGCTTATTTTAAGGCATTTAGAAGACTATTAAAAAGTTTTTGACCTTTGTAAAACACGCTGTTTTGAGTACACGCAAGTTTCCTTTTGGGAAGCCTAAAATCATGACAACTTCTAGTAGGATAATTGTGAATATTAACATTATGTATACCTTTTTTTTAAATATGAATACCGCACAAAAGTCTCAACTGCTCCCAACCGTCTAGAGCCAGTGAGACTATGGCATCCCGAAATAGGGTATGTTGTGAGGCTGAAGGTAGTGGGGAGGGGAACTAGATAGTGAAGAGGAAGGTTATAAAGTACCTGGCTATTCAGATCTGGTCACCAAACACGGCTAATAAAGCCATTTCAAGCAACGTTTCGATTCTGAATGGTGGTCTTTCACCAGAGCGATACTTAGAGTATCTACCACTCTGGAACGTACCGCAAATATACTATATATTATTTCGAAATAAAAAAAATGTATTTGCACACGCCGGGCTCAAACCCGCGACCTATGGAATCGTAGTCGAGCACGGAGGCCGCCAAGGAAGTATTCAAACCAAATACAGAGGGGAGATGGGATCATGCGAGATGATTTTTGTATGCCCTGAGAGTTGCAATCTCCTTCTAGCCCATCCTGGAGCAAAAGTATTCAGCTCTCGAGAAAAGATGTTACGTAATGTTGGCACTACCGTATGTCACCCAAGTGAATCAGTAAGGTTGGCCGCTCTAGCACCTCACCTTTAATTAATATTTCGACTTATGATAATGCGTCAAAGTCGTTATCAGTGTTTTAATCTCTCGTAATCATTATCTCTAGTATTTAATAACATCGTAATAAGATCGATAGTGTTGTTAACATCACATGGCCAACAAAATATAAATATGTTAATATTGTTGATGATAGTGTTAATGTTTTGCTTTTGTCGACGATTTGAAAATCTTTAAGCTCATTCAAACATATGAAGACTGTATGTGCTTTTAACGTAATTTAATCTTATTACAAGATTGGTGTAACCTCAATAAACTTTTATTTAAAAGTAAGTACGGTAAATTCAGTATAATTCGTTTTTTTTCAGAACTAATTAGTATTTCGATTACCAATATAATCTCAACAATAGTCTACTTACTCCTGTCAATGAATTCAATGATCTTGACATAATTTTAGGTGCGAAATTCAAATTTCTTTTATATTTCAACTCAATTTTTACCAAAGGATTAAAAATGCTTGGCTTCATTCTTAGAAATGCCAGAGACTATTTCTACAATCGAAATATTGTATTCATCTTTAGTTTGTAGTCAAGTGGAATATAGTTCTTCTATATGGTCCCCTAACTATAAAATCCACTCTGATTCCTTCTAAAAAAATCTAGATAACTTTTTAGATATATAAACTGTGAACTTAATCTTCCCATTGAAAATATTAACTATAACTACTTGATGAAAGAATTAAATTTATTAAAACTTTCAGATCGAAGAATTATTTTTGACTTGACTTTTATTTATAAAATTGTCAATGGTGTTATAGAAAGACAGCCCTGAGTTATTGAACCTCATTTTATTTCACATACCAACGAGAACTACTCGATCCAAAATTCTATTTAGTTGTAACAATAACATCAGGACTGAGTCTTTCAGATACTCACTTGTACCTAGATTGCATGTAGTTGGTAATACATACGCAGAGGTGGCTGATGTATTTAACTGCATGGAATGTAGATACAAGAAGGCTATAACATCATATGTCTTTAATCAATAATATTTTTTATGTATTTAAACACTATTTTTACTACTCCACAACTATTCTTTATTTTGTTTGTGCATACAAATCTTATTTTTTCACTGTCAATTGTAAACCTTTATTGTAAAAGCCCTCTCGGGCGAATTCAATAAAATAAATAAATAAATTTATGACATGCCTCTGACATGGAACCCATAAACACGTGTGAATTGCATGCTCCTAGTGAATGTGTTACTGTTTTGATATTAACAAGGTCTTCGATCTACTGCTTAAAGTATTTCAATAGTTTTATGGTAAATTTAGCAATAGTTTATAAGTTTTAGAAAGCACCCTTGATGTGATATTTTACAAAATAGTAATTAGGGTTTTTTTTTTAGGGTTTTTTATCCAGTTAACCCCTTTTTCCTAAGAACTCACTAATGTAAACTTAAATTCAGTCAATTAAATACAACCATCAGATGATGGTGATAGTAATAAGGCCCAATGAGCCGCAGTACTAGTTAGATAGACATTATGAGGGGTATTTGAATAAGCCTCAGCTAGAATACATAAAATAGATTAAAAAAAAAACACACACACACAAAATTATAAATGAACTAAGTTTATTGTTATTTTTTAACAGTCGATACCGTGCAAGAGTCCCAACTGGTCCCAACCGTCTAGAGCCAGTGAGACTATGGCATTCCCAACTGGGGTATGTTGTGGGGTTAAAGGTTGTTGGGAGAGAAAATAGATGGGAAGAGAAAGGTTGTACCTGGGTATTCAAATCTGGCCACCAACACGGCTAAAGCCATTCCAAGCAACGTTTCAATTCTGAATGGTGGTCTTTCACCAGGGCGATAGTTTGAGTATCAACCACTCTGGAACGTGCCGCAAATAAACTATTCATTAAAAAAAAAATGTTTTATCGTGTACCGGGTGAATTTTTCTTATAAAGAGTTTCCCCGAAAATTCAAAAAAATAGGAATGATTAAGTTATAAATGATTTATTTATTTTGATAAACGTCTATTGGCCTTTACAGTAAGAGTACATAGTATAACAAAACAAGTGTAACATAACAAAGGTAATAAACATTTTTTTAGTAACAAGTGCTTGGATCAAGAAATGTTTTATTTTACTGTCAATCGTATTGTATTCAACTCTTGCAACATATTAAAAAGAAATATGTTAAAAATGCATTAATTTGGGAGTGAATTAGTAAGAGAGTGGTTGACGCCCACCGTCTACTCTGTATACCATTTTTTAAATCTCTGAAAGGCTTTTCAAAAAGTTTTTAACAACAATTCCTAGGTTAACAATTCTTGTGGCAGGAAAACGGGTATTGTTTCATTAAAACATAAATTTTTAAACCATGTTAGTGAATTACTTCAATAAAAAATGAAATTGAAAAAAGACAAAGAATATAATACCACCCAAAAGAATTATTCAGAGTTCTACGGAGTGAAAATTTAAATTTTAATATAAATAAAAAAATAAAAAAATCTTTAAAATAGTGAAAAAGTAGCTTTAGACAAACATATGCCATGTTAAATTTACTTGGTAGAATGAACAAATTCAATTAATATAATTTTGCCAAAAATATATTAGAAGGTCAAATCGTCAATGAAAAAAATATTTTACTTTTGTAAGCGAAAGATTATGAAAAATTTTCAACAGCTAGCTAGTTCATAGTATAGCAAGTGAAACAACAAAGTAAAACAGCAATAATTATCAATAGATTATTCCTAAAATAATTTTATAATAAGTCCGCTTAATCTATGTTAAGGGATCAAAGGGTTAAAAGATCCTAAAATCCCAACAACATAGTAGTTAAACATCATACACCAAAATTATCACTTTTGTGCGACATTGGCCCTTAAACATTTACCAGGTGCTTATTTACCCCCGTCTGAATGCGGCTTAAAGCCGTTTAGGCGTGCTGGCTTTTGTTCTCGCTTAGCCTTTAGGTTTATTCTCGCGAGGCTTATAAACGGTTCACAGCTCAATTGCACAGTTCAAGAAAAGCAGCTTTGTCGGCTGCCAACAATGGCGACGATTATGTTCACAGGCTCGTGAGAATGTAAAAACTATTTTTCGTCACGAGAACGCTCAATAAATGTGTCCAGAAACAGACATGGTGCTACAAACCAATTTGCTACAATTTCACAACACAGTTGATAACTTGGAGTAAAAATGTATGGAGAGAGCGCTAATTATTTTTACCCAACCTATACAAACTTGTGTTAAATCACTTTCTCAGGGTTTTTACGTCGTACACCATGAGAGAGAAAGAGACAACAAATATAATACCCCACTTCTATATACTGTCACAATGATCTTGGGCTCCTGGATCACCGCGGGACTCCGCCCAATATTTTTTTTTTGTTATGCCACTAAACTTGACACAACTAAACGGTTTTTTAGGTTATATGCTATTTTTTTGTTGACAAAAATACTGTGAAAAAGTGGTTATACGAATAAACAAAAACATTATGTCGATATGTGATATGAATGGATGTATAAATACCCTATCCTTAGTCTTAGCCACGCCCAAGTCCGCCGAGTCCGGTAAAAATCACCAAAAACTGACTCCACTATCTTGGATGGGTACCACTCTATATACTCTAAAGTTGATAATAATAATAGTACCATTACGGCCTGCGTGTTCAAGTGGTAAGTCGCTCGACTACGAATCCAAAGTTCGCGGGTTCAAACCAGGCGTGCGCAAATAACTATATATGTGTTATAAAACATATAATTAAAAAAATAATGCATAGTTTATTTGCGGCACGTTTCAGAGTGGTAGATACTTTGAGTATCGCTCTGGTGTAAGACCCCCATTCAGAATCGAAACGTTGCTTGAAATGGCTTTAGCTGTGTTTAGTGACTATATCTAAATAGCCAGGTACTCCTTAACCTTTTTCTTCCTCTTTCCATTTCCTTCCCTTCCCCACTACCTTCAACGTCCCAAAATACCCCGATTAGGGATGCCATAGTCTCACTGGGTCTAGACGGTTGGGAGCAATTGGGATTTTCGTATGGTATTAAATATAAAAAATAAAATAAAGTAAGATATAAAAAAAATAAATAAAAATACAAAAATTATATTTACTTATTTTTTGTCACAAAGTTGTTATGTCCCAGGGTTTTTACTGGCACTAACTTATGTAATATAATTATTGTATTACTTTGTGAATAGGATATTTACTTTCACCAAGCTATTCTTTATACCATCCGTTTTTTCAATCAGATATCAGGTCTTTTATTTCTTTTTCCGCAAGCTATTTGTTTTTTTTCTATATCTATTCGATAAAATGATTTTTGTTATTTTGATAATGATATGCTTCTTATCGCTATGCTATTACTGATAAAAAACAGACTTCCCATTTCTAAGGAAATAAATCTATTTTCATCTACTCCGTTTCATTTTGTGCAAAGATATGATTAAAATTTGGACGGAGATATCTATTCAGGGAAACGTTGATAAAAAACAATTACCTAATTATATTCGTTTCAATGATTAATTGTCTTTTGGTAAAAATATTTTACTATCTTATTAATAATAAGGAATTTGAGTCCATTTTTTTTATCAATATCCACTTTCAAACACAAATACCGGTATATTTTTATATATTTTTTAAAGTTCGTTTACATAGTTAAATTAATTTTCAAAGTTTGAATTTTTTAAACGCCGTCAAAACAGCAGATTCTCAGAGGTAGGGAGCAAGGGGTTGCGTGACGTCATCCGTACCGTCAGAAGGGCATTACACGGTATTTATATTTGACATCTCAAACTGTCGTTATCCAGCTGCCAGTCGCGTATTTTCTTAGTTTGTGTTTTTTCTTCAATTTTACCGCTTTTAGTTTAACAAAACCTCATAAAATGTCAGGAGATATTCCGTATTACTATTGTATCGTACTGATGTGTAAAAATACAAGCATTACTGCAAGTTATCATCATTTCAAAAAATGAAGTTTTACGTAAAAAATGGTGTAACGCTATGAAGGCGGCATTACATCGTACGCAAACGGTACATTTGTCGTAGGAGTTCGTTCGACTAATCATGAAGCGTTTCTATTTTGTGGCGTTTTAACCAATTTTCAAGAAGCATTTATTAATTCTAAGAATAATAATATGGAAATATATATATTCAGTATTAGTGTTTTTCGATCTACATGCACGTATTTTTTTGTCATTATATTTTTCACACAACTTCCTTATCGAGTATTGAAATAATATCAATAATCTTCAACATAAATATGAAACAGAAAAAGCCAGAAACTTAAAAGAATAACGGTCGTAACGGAGACTCGAACTCGGAACCTCTACTCTTTCTGGAAGTAACGTCCCTGCCAATTGAGCTACCGAGACCTAAATAGATATATAGTCCGTAAACCCGTCCAACTACTACCAACCTTCTGGAGCCAGTGAGACTTTGGCATCCCCGATTGGGGTAGGTTGTAAGGTTTAACGTAGTGGAGAGGGGAAGGAGATGAAGAAGAGAAATATTGGGAAGTACCTATGCACATCTAGTCACCAAACACGGCTTTAGATTATTTTACGGCAAGCAACGTTTAAGATTTTGAATGGTGGTATTTCATCAGGGCAATACTCATAGTATCTACCACTCTGGAGCAAACCACCTTGTTATAAATCTAGTCCGTAAACCCGTCCAACTGCTATCAAACGTCTAGAACCAGTGAGACATCCCCTAATTGGGGTATGTTACGAGGACGAAGGAAATGGGCAGGGGAAGGAGATGAGCAAGAGAAAGCTCGGGAAGTGTCTGGCTATTCACATTTGGTCACCAAACGCGGATTAAGCCATTTCAAGTAACGTTTAGATTCTGAATGTAAGAAGTATCTACCACTCTGGAGCGCGCCGCGAAAATATTATAAATCGTCGTCAACGCGAAAATACCTCCCGTATGTCAAAAACGTAAGATTTTTTTCTTACTAGAAAGTGTGAAAAAATTATTTGCCCACATCTAAATGAAAATACAAAAACAAAACAAACAAAACAATTTGAACCCGCAACCTTTGGATTCGTAGTCGAGCGCCTTACCACTCGACCACGCAGACCGTCAAAGCGTCTGCTTTTCTGTCTTCCTCGTTTCCACTTCTCCAAGCTCGAGTCCTCAGATTGGCAAGCAACGTGTCAAAGTTGTAGGCAGACAGGTTCAAATTAGCGCTGTATCAAAATATAACTAGCCGTTGGAAATAACAGCTAAATGCCGTCAACGTTCAACGCTTTTGACGAAATTTAGCACCAATAATTGTATATCAATGGCTACATACGAATATTATTCACCGCAACTCAGTCTCCATACTCCCTGAGTATGTACCTGCTACTTTTACTTAAAGGCGTAAGAGTGTATACTTCGTGAACGATATTATGCGTAATTTTGAATAATCTTTCGGTTGTATACTTCCTTACTAGACGTCTTTGTGAATTTCCCTATCCGAAACGGCCGACACGTAGCGCCTAGCGTCAAGTGAATCTACCGATGGCAAGTTATACTCGTATGTTATAAAATAACACCCCCAACGGCACCAACGATCCAACTGATTTAAAATCAATGACGTCGCGTCAACGTCGACGTTATTTCCAAACGGTTATATTCAACAGTTAACAATTGCCAACAATAATAACGGTGGCGTTGTTTCGAATAATCGTCAACGCCCAGTACCAGTTTGAATGTCCAACTCTGCCAGCATGGATAACTAACTAACTAACCATCACGTCGTTTCCCGCAAGGGTAGGAAGTGAAGATAGACCGCCATACAACTCTATCTCAACACACTCCTTTTTTCCAAGGCTGATGGGAGCGTAATGAATAGGATCAAAAGAGGGACGCTTCGATGGTTTGGGCATGTAGACCGAATGAACGAAGAAAGGAGTGTGAAAATAATATATGTTGCGAAAGTGAATGGAAGAAGAAATCGAGGTGGCTCGAGGAAGACATGGTACGATCAAGTAAATCAAATATTTGATAAGGGTCATGTGAAGAGTCAGAATAACGGAAGATTAGGTATGAGACGATTTATGAATGTGACTGAAGCAAGGAGTGTGTGCTAAGACAGAGTTGTGTGGTGGTCTGTCCTCTCTGCCTACCCCTGCAGGAGAAACTTCGTGATGTTCAGTTAGTTAGTTACTAAGTTACGTCTCAGGGATCTCATTTTCACAAAATTGAGTCTACTTTCATCCTTCCTCTGACAGTTCCATTTATCACTGCCATACATCAGGGTTGATATAAGCACTCCATTGTGGACTGCTAGTTTCACTTCTTTGGACAATTTCTTATTAGCGCCAACAGCGTTCAGTCCTCCATTAATTGAGCTCAACAATAATATCATTTAAATATATTAAAATATCTTGCGTTTTAGGAAGGTACACCCAGAGCGTTCCGCTCCAATGCAACATTAAAAGTGACTGAACTCAAGCTACCACAATTCAGTTCTTATCGCCCCTAACGAGGAATAGCCCCGACAGCAGCCGGGCGGCGGTGGGGGTGCGAATAATGTGCCTCATTTGGGAAAGGCTAATTCACAGATTTCATCAGATGATGCCATCTGCCCGCGGTCGGGCTAACGATCCGACAAAAGGATGCTGCCGTAGATGAGTCAAAAATGACGTGTGATGTTGGCGAAAGCAATTAGCGCAATTGCAGTTGAGGTTACCCCTAATTTGTTGCAATTCTAGGTGAATTCGGTTCAGTTTGACGATGGTAACGTGGCCAGTGTTTCAGAGTAATGGCGCTATCTTACCAGGGCGATACTAAATCACGCCATAAGCAGGATGGCAGTTGAAATTTCTATGGCAATTTTAGAATTTAATTTTAGAAAGAGAGAGCTGCATATTTTTACATGTGATAATCTACAAGAGAGAGCGCTGCTGTAGTCGGTTTTGATGAGTTTTTCTGGACTCGACTAGACCTGGGCGTGGTTAGGACTAAGGCTAGGGTATTTATACATCCATTCATGGCACATGTCGACATAATGTTTTTATTTATTCGTATAACCACTTTTTCACAGTATTGTTTTAAACAAAAATATACCATATAACCTAAAAAACCGTTGAGTTATGTCAATTTTTGTCGAAAATCAAAAACGTCTTGGCGGAATCAACGGAGACGCGAACACGACGAACACTCTTACAATACTTTAAAATTGGTGTGATAATTTGGGAAATTTAGTTGTCTCTTTCTTTCTCATGGTGTACGACGTAAAAACCCGGAGAAAGTGATTTATTTCAAGTTTGTATAGGTTGGGTAAAAAGAATTAGCTCTCTCTCCATATATTGTTCCTCCAAGATTAAAAGTGACATTTACGAGCTAGGTACGTTACCAAGGTAAATCCAACAGTGTCGAAGTAAATCACGTAGATTGCACAGTTTTTCTGCCCCATCAAATCCGTTAACATGTATTAGTCACTAGTTTATCGCTTAGCCCTAACCTTCGTTTTAGCTTAAGCTTGATAAGTTCAGATATAAGCAGTTTGAACCAACACCTTTATTCATGAATACTGCGCAAGCTACAGGCCAAAGCAAGAAAATAATATAATTTCCTAAAAATTTCAACTGCACTGCAAAGCTTTATTTCTGATTCATTATTTGTATGAAACCTCCACGTTGCGGTTGAATTTCAGAGTTCAGAATGCAAGGGAGAAAAGTGAGTTTATTTATTACGTTTCATTGTTTAAGTGACTTAAGCTGAAAATGTGAGTTAACTCAAAGGATGAAATCAAACAAAAACAGAAAAACTCAATGCACCTAATGGCGTCAACATTAATAAGTTTAAACCTTAAATGAATTAAATAATGCAGAAACGTTACAAACAACGTGCGTGAAACCACTAAACCGAGTCCGCGAGACATACCTGAGATTTACTGCGTTTAGTATCACACAAACATACATTCGTTTGACAGACAAGCTGTCACCAGCTATCACAAACGCGTCGTGGTAAACTCTTTTCTGAAATTAAATCCCTTGAGAGGTATAAAAATCATTCGAGGAGTAAAAAACATATCTCATAGAGTTTCTTTCCATTCATAATTACTTACAAATCACTTAATATTTCAATTCAATAAATGCAATTATTCACAAGGTTTTTAGCAACTCGAGAACAATGTGAGATAGCGAATGCAGAAATATATAAATGTGTGAAAGACAATCACGGCTAGTGGTGCGATACCCGATTATAACAGTAGCGTGGGACGTTCATATTGCTATCTCATCCGAACACACATATTCTTTTGAATGGCTATCCTTTTCATAAGCGGGTGAAACGGAATACAAGACGTTACTAGTTGTGCCACGTTTTTCGTAAGATTTGTATGAATATGACGTGTCTCGTATTTTATTTCTATGGTTTAAACATTGTTTGCAGTGGTAAAAACATCTCTATACGTGCATTGCTTGAAATGGAAAGGACTTAGAAGTTGACCAAAGTGTGAACGTGTATTTTGATGATGAATCATTCAATTAACAATCTGAAGGTATATTGCATGATGCTGATGATGCGGTGGTAATGGTAGATCAACCAGATATGTAGGTATGCAGAATCAGTTAGTGAGGAATGTAAGTAAGTCCAAAGTCATGGTGTTTGAAAGAGAGAGTACGAGAACAGCGTGCAATATAGTTGTAAATCATTAATACTTGGAGCATTGAATGAGTGTGTGTATTAGGGAAGTATGCTCACGAAAGATGGAAGGGCTGATATGGAAATTGAAAGAAGAGTTCATAAAAGTAACTCCATTGATGGAGGACTAAACGCTGTTGGCGCAAATGGAAAATTATCTAATGAAGCGAAGCTAGCAGTCCACAATGGAGTGCTTATATAAACCCTGACATATGGCAGTGAGGCATGCATCTGGCAGAGGAAAGATGAAAGTAGACTGAGTGCTGTAGAAATAATATCCCTGAGCCGTATGTGTGGTAAAATCATGAATGGCCGTGCTAAAAATACTAATATCCGCAAAATAATCCAAGACTGATGTGAGCGTAATGAATAGGATTAAGAAAGGGACGCTTTAATGGTTTGGGTATATAGAGCAGATGAACGAATAAAGGAGTGTGAGAAGAATATATGACGTGAAAGTAAATGGAAGAAGAAGTCGGTGACTCCCGAGGAAGACATGGAACGATCGAGTGAATCAAATACTTAAGTCAGGCCATGTCAAGACTTTGAATAACAAAAGAGTATATACTCGTATTTGTTTTGTTTTAGTATTTTTATTTGGATGTTTGTAAATATTTTTTTTCACACATCTAGTAAGAAAAACATTTATACATTTCACAATAATAAAACAAAGCACATAAGGTTCCTACTCCTATACAGCAGATATAAATTGAAATCTTGGTAATCTTAAGAATCATAGGGTTTTTTTTAACATATTCAGCACAAATCCTAGGAAAAGTGCCAGGACTTGAGGCTTCTTTTAAGGCATTTGGAAGACTATTAAAAAGTTTTTGACCTTTGTAAAACACGCTGTTTTGAGTACACACAAGTTTCGTTTTGGGAAGCCTAAAATGTGAGATGGTGTATGATTGTGAGTGAAGGGAGGGGTATGTGCCGAGACAGAGTTGTGTGGGGGTCCATCCTCTTTGCCTACCCCTGCATGATGGTTAGTTAGTTAGTGATTTAATGATGAATACATTTAAATGAAAATGAAATAGTAACTTTGTATGAGAACATAAATTTAATTTTTTTTTTATGATCGACTGGTTTCGCTTAGTCTAAGCATAATCATGGTACAAAATTAAACTATACATAAAATACACAGTGTGTGGTTATATTTACTCGACAATACAGAGGGAGAACACAATATAAAATAAAATAAGAAAACGGTAAGAAAACAAAAGAATAACATTTGAATTATGAGAAAGGAACAAAAATAAAGAGAAAGATAATAAGCGGAACCGCTCGGTCATAAAGTTTGTAATAAAATCTATGATCTTATATAAAGTTATTATTTAATTTTCATTAAATATTTGAAACCACACAGTGATTGCTTTCTACGAAAATATAATATGTTTACATGTACAGGTTCTAAATCAGGGTATTTGATGGGAATACTCCGAAAATACCATGCAATATAGTTTTGTGCATGATAATGAAGGTATAAATATATGACCTAAACATGAGAATTTATTTCTCTCCTGGGCTGGGTGGTGGGTAGTTAAAATGGGTTAAAAAAATCTTAATACCTTAACGCGAACCTCATGTATTGTTTATTTGGTATTATTAAAAAAAAAAGGTTTTTCTCTCCCTTTGATCGTGCCTCCGGAAAAATGCAGCGCTTACAATGAGCGAAACGTGAGGCTTTTCAATCATTTTATCTGCAAATTTTCTCTCTTTCAGCCGTCCACACGAATCACCCAAGCAAGCAATATGATTTTGTAGTAAAATGCATTAGTTTGGGTATAATGCTAGAAATATCCGCTCCGCTTGGCACGATATGGAACGCTGTGATGGGGTTTGAATGTGGCTTTAATTTCAGCCATTACCAGGATTATATTCTGAAATTCGGTTATGTGATTCAGGATTTTAACGGAAACTCAAAAGCGGGGAGATTTATTAATGTTCACATATTTTCATAGTACCTTTAGTCTAACCCATTTTATTTACAGTGCAAAACTTTAATTATTAAAATATAACATGTCAAACGAAGTAGTTTTTTTTTTTCTTACATTACCTACCTCACTAAGTCATAAGAACCCTTAGAGCAATAATATACAAGAGGTATAGCTGTAGATCGATCTGTAGTCAGTTTTTACTAGCTTTTACCTTGAAGTAACTGACTCGGTTGGAAAAGGGCGTGGCTAAGACTGGGGCTACGGTATTTGTATATATATCCATTCACAGCACATGTCGACATAATGATTTTTTTTATTCGTAAAGCCACTTTTTCACAGTATTTTTATCAACAAAAATATAGCATATAACCTAAAAAATCGTTTAGTGCCAAAGTAAAAAATGTGGGCGGAGTCCCGCGGTGGCCCAGTAGCTTAAGATCATTGCGTCACTACGTAAAAGCGGGGAATTAAATTTGTTGTCTCTTTCTCTTATATGGTGCGTAAAAACCCGGAGGAAGTGTTTTTTCGCAAGTTTGTGTAGGTTGGGTAAAAATAATTAGCTCCCCCTCCATATATTGTTACTTCAAGTTAGAACCCGTTCTGAGGTAGGTGACAGTGAGAACAAGTAGAATAATATTTAAAAAATGTTGATATTGGTTACACAATGCTAGATGATACAACAGATACTGACCGTAAAACTCACTTTTTTTATATATGAATACCGCACAAGAGTCTCAACTGCTCTCAACCGTCTAGAGTCAGTAAGACTATGGCATCCCCAAATAGGGTGTGTTGTAAAGCTGAAGGTACTGGGGAAGGAAAGGAGATGGGGAAGAGGAAGGTTGGGAAGTACCTGGCTATTCAGATCTGGTCACCAAACACGGCTAAAGCCACTTCAAGCAACGTTTCAATTCTGAATGGTGGTTTTTCACCAGGGCGATACTTAGAGTATCTACTACTCTGGAACGTGCCGCCAATATACTTTTTTTATTTTTTTTATAAGAATTAAATGTGTTGTGACACACGTTAATTAAGTAAAAGTTATTGGCGCGCGCCGGGTTTGAACCCGCGACCTTTAGATTCGTAGTCGAGCGTCTTACCACTCGACTATGGGGGCCGTCCTCTTGATACCATATATATAAAAAATAATAATAATAATAAAGATACATTGACAGAAGGTAAAGTTGCAAGGCACTAAATCCTGTAATTAAAAGACAGTGGATACGACACAAATATACGTACATTTTACGACGTAACAATCCTACAATAATTCACGCATAGCACATATCACCATCATGTTTGATTTATTTGTATCACCACTGCAAGTATTTTAACCAACGCAAATAAATAAAATAACCTCAAAATATGTTGACGTAAGTTATGCGACTCGATTATGTGAAGTTAGCGTGGACGGAGAACATCCTTACATACTTAGAAGTGCTGCAATATTATGTGACGACTTTTCTTGTCTTTTTTTCTCTCTGAGTGATTTATCGCACATTTGTATATTTAGCTTTCCTCCATATATATTTTTACTCCAAGTTGTTAGGTTTGAAAATATATTGTTGGACGCTAAATGTAAAATGTCAAATATAGTCTAGTCTCTTTATCTCGAGGAATGTCACATTGGTCATATTAGGAGGGATCCTTGGTTGTGAATACATTTTGTATTGTATGAGGTATTTTTTTTCCAAAATCGACTCGGTACAAATTATCCAAATATTATTATTTTTGACTACCTATTTGTGAACTGAACTTTGACACGAGTATTTAATTATCTTCCCAACCTTTATATACCCCATCTCCTCCCCTTCTCCACCACCTTCAGCCTCACAACAATGCACCTCACCCAATTGGGGGTGCCATAGTCTCACAGGCTCTAGACGGTTGGGAGCTGTTTATACTTTTGTGAGGTACCTATTCACTATAAAAATTACAAAAAAAGTTCTGCTTTTGGATAGAATTATCGATTTTTCATCTACAGTGGATGTTTAACGTTTTGCAAAGTTTAGAATCAAATTAATATTACAATATTTTTTTAACTTTATAAAATTTAATAAACAAAGAAATATAACACATAATTATTTTTTAATAATTTACTTATATAAGAAATAGTAATACGTGAAGAAAAAAGCGTGAATAATTTTTCAGATAATCGTTTAACCTTCCGCTTACTGTGATAAATTATTTTTTGCTTTTCGGTGCTGTGTAATCATTACACAGGAAAAAAATTGCGAATTTAAATCAGACAAATAATAATTTTCATACCCAATTGCTTAAATTAATAATATTTTAAGTCAACAGTGCCATTGAGGTGATTTTTCACAAAAACGGCGCTATAAAAATCGTCCAAATATTATTATTATTATTATTTATTATTAATAATTGAAATTTATGAGCTGAAAACATGAAAAACAACCATCAGCTGACGCTCACAAAAGGGGCAAACACCTCCAACGGATGCCCGAAAGCTACTGCCGATAGCTCCAGCTCATAGACGCTGTGTATCTAAAAGGAAAAAGCACAACTGCGAACTGAGATTCCATTTCTCGGGTCCCCATATAAAGCCGAGTAAGAGTGAGATAGCGGTTTTTTAGAATGTATATAACTACGTCACACACTAGCGCACGTTTAATTGTATTGGTGAATTTATTCCCGATTTTGGTTTTACAGATATTAAAGTTATTAGAAGCAAAGTGTAGTCGTTACACATCATAGTTAGGGAAAGGTTAATAATATACTTCATCAAAGATGTGTACAATTTAAACCGTTTCATTTAGTGTCGCATTACTCTGATAAAAAGTGGTGTTTATTGCCATTTTATTAGGCGATACAAACAGTATACGAGCCGATAAATATTATGAGCGGTCCATGGGAACCGAACTCCCCTAAAGCTGGTTACTCCCTTTTCATCTCTCGCAAGGAGTTGGCAGGGTTTACGACCTCGACTTACCCTTAGGAGTTAGTCACATCGTCTCGCAGATGCAGTTCAGCACTAAAGGATGTTCGACACTTCGATACGAATCGATTTATTAATTTCACCGAGTAAAAATAATTCGTTCACCATTAATTGATTCATTTTTATGACAACATTTAGAATAAATTAATTTTGCACTTTATTCCATTTTTAACGAAAAATTTAACACAAATTCTTTGATCCATTTTTTTCAAAAGTAAAAAATCGAAGAACACACAAAAACGTGACTAACCTTTCCAGTTGTCAAAAACAGACCACTTATCCAAAATGGCTGATAATGCTAACATATGATAAAAATGTGTGTACCAACACGACAAAAAAAAACGATAGTCGAATGTACACAGCCCATGAAAATTCACCTTTTCTATTGAACAGGCCATGTATATATATTTATTTCTTGCTATAACCATTTTATTTTGTTCATTTGTTTTTAAAGCAAAAAATGACAATGCCTTCGAGAGGCGAAACAGCTGTTACGCATAAAAAAAGACAGCATAATTTCCTCCTGAAAATGGGGAAAAACAGTAACCGCATCGTCAAATAAAACGGTTGCCACATTTCAAGGCGCAAATAAATAGTTCCATGAGGATAATGATGACAATACCACGTTTACTAATGTTACCACGTATTCTAATGTTATCACGTTTACTAATGTAACCACGTATTCTAATGTTAGCACCGTTTACTAATGTTATCACGTTTACTAATGTAACATCGACTGCCACGATTACTTATGTCACCACTTTTACTAATGTTACCACGTTTACTAATGTTACCACGTTTACTAATGTTACCACGTTTACTAATCTTACCACGTTTACTAATGTTACCACGTTTACCAATGTAACCACGTTAACTCATGTTACCACGTTTAATAATATTACCACGTTTATTAATGTTACCACGTTTATTAATGTTACCACGTTTACTAATTTAACCACTTCTCTGCGGTTTGTTTAAGCCAGATTGCTCGCTACCCACTTGTTTGGAATTACACCTTTCGTTATTGCACCTAACCAAATTTTTGTGCCCATGAAAAAAAGAAAGTATTTTTTTAAAAGCACCTTACACAATTTTATATTATTTTTTTAACCAGTTATTTTCTATGAAGCTATACATTTTAAGGGCCAGTTGTTTGACCGACCGTCATATTTGACTTTGTTACAATTCGACGATCAGCGTCGTGTAACCTTAGTGCATTTGCGAAACCTCAACGGCGTGGATCAATTCAAGCAGACTCTTTTTCTTAGGAAGAAGGATGTTGTGATGAGTCCATATCGGTCATATTGGGGGAGACCCTTGGTTGTAAACTAAATAACCATCACGCCGTTTCCCCGCAAGAGTAGGCAGGGAAAACGGACTGCCGTACAACTCTGTCTTGGCACACACACTCACTCCTTGCTTCACTCACATTCATACATCATCTCACACATACTCTTCTGTTATTCTGACTCTTCACATGGCCCGATTCAAGTATTTGATTCACTTCATCGTGCCGTGTCTTCTCGGGCGTCCCCGACTTCTCGTCATATATTCTTTCGACACTCTTTTCTTCTTTCATTCGCTCTATGTGCCCAAACCATAACAACGTAATTTTCTTGGCTCTTTTTCATTACGCGTACATCAGCCTTGCATTCTTTCCGGATATTCACATTTTTAACTCGGTTATTGATGGTTTTATCGCACATACGCCTCAGGGATCTCATTTATAGAGCATTCGGTCTACTTTCATCGTTCGTCTACCAGTTCCATGCCTCACTATCATACATCAGGGTTAGTATAACCACTCCATTACAGACTGCTAGCGTCGCTTCTTTGGACAACCCTTGGTTGTAATTAAAAAATATATTCCAATGTAGTAACACAATATATTTTCCAATATTCAAGAATTACTTGTTTAAAACTGAGTACTTCTGTATCCACTTACGGCTTCTGTGGTCGAGTGGTTAAGATGCTCGAAAATGAATCCAGAGGACGCGGGTTCGAATTCCGACGTACACTTATCAATGTTATTTAATCAATATGTGTTAGTTCACTTTTTAATTAAACATGTTGTATGTCATACATAATTGAATTTGTTGTTTCTTTCGCGTTATATTTGTTGTTTCCTTCTTATCAATTTTATAATTACTAACTTCAAATACAATTATTGCTAAATTACTTTATTGTTACACTTGCTATCCTAGTACTAGCTACCTGTTGAATTTTTTTCGTAATCTTTCGCTTAAAAAAGTAAAATATTATTTTCATTGCTGATTTGACCTTCTAATATATTTTTGGGAAAATTATATGTTATTAATTGAATTTATTTATTCTACTAAGTAAATTTAACATAGTATACGAGTATGTTTGTCTTACGCTACTTTTTTACTATTTTAAATATTTTTTTTTTCATGTTAAAATTTAATTTTTCACTCCGTAGAACTCTGAATAATTCTTTTGGGTGGTATTATATTCTTTGTCTTTTCAATTTCATTTTGTATTGAAGTAATTCACTAACATGGTTTAAAATTTATGTTTTAATGAAACACAATACCCGTTTTCCTGCCATAAGAATTATTAACCTAGGAATTGTTGATAAATATTTTTGAAAAGCCTTTGAGGGGTTTAAATAATACCTTCTTGAAATAATTTTATTGTTTTCCCTTTAGGGTATTCCGAATAGACTGTGGGTGGCAACCACTCTCTCTCTAAATCTCTCCCAAATTAATGCATTTTTGACATATCTCTATTTAATATGTAGCAAAAATTGAATACAATACGATTTATAGTAAAATAAAACATTTCTTGATCCGAGCACTTGTTACTAAAAATTGTTTATTACCTTTGTTATGTTACACTTATTTTGCTATACTATGTACTCTTACTGTAAAAGCCCAATGGGCGTTTATCAAATAAATAAATAAATAAAATAATACAATGTATATTTGCGGCACGTTCCAGAGTGGTAGATACTCCGAGTATCGTCCTGATGAAAGACCACTTTCAGCATCGAAAAGTTGCTTGAAATGGCTTTAGAAGTGTTTGGTTACCAGATCTGAAAACCCAGGTACTTTTTAACCTTCATTTCACCCATCTACCCCCCTTCCCTCTACCTTCAGCCTCACAATATAACCCAGTTGGGGATGCCATAGTCTCACTGCTTCCAGACAGTTGGGAGCAGTTGAGACTCTTGTGCAGTATTCACTATAAAAAATATAAAAAAATAAAATTATTGAAAATTGATCCCACTGACTGCTAGTCGGACATCACACCTACCGAGCTATGCTTTATACTAATTGAGGGGCTTAGAAGCAAAGGCAGCAATCTCCTTCATTTTACATTATTTTTTGTATAGTTGATTTAACGTTTAATGCGCTTTTCTTTTGTGAATATGTTGATAAATTTAAAGATAATTTTTTCAAATTGTTTCTAGTTTAATGTGCACTAACATTTTTGTACACTTTGTTACGTAGTTACCTTGAGTCCTTAACACCCAAGTAGATGTGTTTTAAGTTTGGAATGACATTCAGAGATTCACCACTTTATAATAGGAAATAACAAAAGTAATCAATTAATCGCGTGGGAATATGTTGCTAACGTCACGCTTCTGCGCTCGGGTTTCTTAACCTGAGTTCTGAATATCTGTATTCAGGGATGCCAATTCAACAGCCTCGGCATTTCGTACGGCCTTATGCGCACAGTATTACACTTCCCTTTCGACGGCCATACGGTTCAGACGCTATACATCTCGTAACTCCGCATCGTAGCGACACTTACCATTCGACTCGCAGACGGACCGGACGTCTCCGGCGGAGCTATATCTCCCCAATCTGCATCGGTTCCGTATTACATAACATTTTATATCGTGTTGTTATTCCTTTTGAACCGTATTGATTTGATAATTATTCAATTTAACGTGATAATTCTTTTCCGACGGCCCTACTGTTCAGGCGCTACATTTCATTACGCCACAGCGTACGGTATTGCATAATATTTTGTTTCATATCGTCATTTCCTTTTGAACCGTATTGTTTTGCTAACTATCTAGTTTAACGTGATAATTCTTTTCCGACGGCTCTGCTGTTCAGGCGCTACATTTCATTACGCCACAGCGTACTGTATTACATAATATTTGTATCATATTGTCATTCCTTTTGAATCGTATTAGCTTACTAATTATTCAGTTTAACGTGATACTTACCTTATTGCATAATATTTTGTTTCGTGTTGTCATTCATTTTGAACCGTATTAGTTTGCTAACTATTCAATTTAACGTGATAATTCTTTTCCGACGGCTCTACTGTTCAGGCGCCACATTTCATTACGCCACAGCGTACTGTATTACATAATATTTGTATCATATTGTCATTCCTTTTGAATCGTATTAGCTTACCAATTATTCAGTTTAACGTGATACTTACCTTATTGCATAATATTTTGTTTCGTGTTGTCATTCATTTTGAACCGTATTGATTTGCTAACTATTTAGTTTAACGTGATAATTCTTTTATTACGACCTGTTCGGGTACTACATTTTTCATTACGCCGCAGCGTTCCGTATTGCATAATACTTTGTTTAGTATCGTCATTCTTATTAAATCACATCGTTTTTGGATTAGTGAAATAAATACATAAACATGATATTACCACGAGATCGCCTCTAGGCCTTCTTTGTCGCGTTATCACACGTGCGGGCACATATCACGTCCTTTTCTCGTCCATGGTTACATACACGGGATATCACGATTCGTTAAGATCTTACACGTAGCCTCTGTGAGCCAGCTTGGTGTGCATCTATTAGCATGCCAGTTCGGCCGGGCCAGGCACATCGTGCCACACACGTAGCCTCTGTGAGCCAGCTTGGTGTGCATCTATTAGCATGCCAGTTCGGCCGGGCCAGGCACATCGTCCCATGTATTTCTTGTTCGTGGCTACGAGCTCAAGAAACATTACTCGTGGCGACGAGGAACGCGGGCAGTTTGGCCAACTGACCCGTGGGGACAATCAGTATCCCTGACCCGTGGGGACAATCAGTATCCCTGACCCGTGGGAACAATGGGACAATCAGTATCTCTGACCCGTGGGGACAATCAGTATCCCTGACCCGGGGGGATAATCAGTATCCTCACCCGGGGACTATCAATATCCCGGAAGCCGAATATACTCGGCTCGCACTATACTATTTACACACACACCCATACATAGTAGATACTCATAATACATTTTTCTTTGTACTTATATTAATAAATTGGGTTTTTTATGCCGAAAGGCTTTTTCCCAGAATATGATGTTTTTATTTCCTAAACTTGATCTAGTAACATTACCTTGATATACCAGCATTAATCCTTTTTATTTTTAGTTTCAGAATACACAAAATTGGGAGAGCGATTTACCCCTGAATCTTACTCTCTTCCGTACGACATTTATGTACTCTCACCGCAGACATAATACGTCGTACGCATACTACAAACCACACGTCATTCTCCATTTCTTTATAATAATCATTCAAAAGTTGACAATGCTACAGAACCGTTTTTGGAGATTGCTGCCTTTGCTTCTAAACCCCTCAATTAACAATACAACCGATACTTATCACAAATTTAACACTAGCAGTCTAAACTTTGACCGATTAGTAGCTGAGTGGACAAACGCGTCGGATTCCCACCCGGGCGTCGTGGGCTTAATTCCGTTGTTAGCTAAGTCCTCCATCATTGTACTAGAAACAATTTCCAATTTTCTTATTATGATGGAAGTAGGAGTTTTCAAATATTTTCAAGTTAGATAAATTAATAAAAATGAATAGTGACAACTGCGATACAGTCTAAGAAGAGATAAGGAATCATATAAATTGTTTATCATTAGTATTTCGGAGGCTTCTTTCTTCTCGATGATGGAGGCCAACATGCCGGAGTAATAAAACCTCAATAAGAGTTCAAGACACAGTCATAATAAATAATACTTACAGGGTAGAAACGGTAGTTAGGGTTTTATGGCGTATGGGAGTCTACTGACGGCCACGTGCCCAGCAGTAGTATACGGTATACTCCCATGATTTAAGGGCCAATCATGCGAACAGTTAGGGAAAGATAACCGCCATTATTGTACTGTATCATTTTCCTCGCAGATTATGCTCGGGATTCATTGGTCATAATACTATGACTACATTGTATTACTAACTAACTTACCATCACGCCGTTTCTCCGCAGGAGTAGGCAGAGAGAACAGACCGCCACACAACTCTGTCTTGGCACACACTCCTCGCTTCATTCACATCCATGCATCGTCTCATGCATACTCTTCTGTTATTCTGACTCTTCACATTACTCGATTCAAGTATTTGATTCATGCCATGTCTTTCACGGGCGTCCTCGACTTCTTCCATTCACTTTCGCATCATATATTCTTTTCACACTCCTTTCTTCGTTCATTTGCTCTACATGCCCAAACCATTTAAGCGTCCCTTTCTTTCTGACCAAGAAAATACTCGACCAGAGGGGTAGATATGTTATTTTATCTATTTATTTTACTTTTATTACTATCATTATTTTTATTTTTTTTGTTTTTTATGTTATCTTCATAGTTTTAAGTTTCTGATAAGTATTTTTACTTATATGGCAGACAGAGTATTGCACCCACCGCTCTGTTCCGCTGAAATAAAAAGCTATTATTATTATTATTATTGTATCGTCGGAAAGGCAAAAGGGCTTAAGCGACGCTTTGGTCGAAAATTAGGTAACTATGCAGTTTCGATCATTTTTTTTCTGCATCGAATACTCTGACTCTCGTTAGATTCTGAAGACTTGTGTGGCACTTCAGCCATTGAAAATATATTTACCATTTGGAAGAAGACTTGACTCAAGCGACACAAGTTTGGGAATTTTTAGGCTTTTTGTCGCTTCAGGTAACTCAGTGAGAGCATTGAGTTACCCGAAGACTTGTCCAAGCCCGGCGTGTGCCAATAAATTTTATTTAATGAATATGTGTCATTACACATTCAATTCATATAAAATAATAAAAAAGTATATTTGCGGCACGTTCCAGAGTGGATCTCTAAGTATCGCCCTGGTTAAAGTCCACCATTCAGAATCGAAACGTTGCTTAAAATGGCTTTAGCCGTGTTTGATGACCAGATCTGAATATCCAGGTACTTCCCAACCTTCCTCTTTGCCATATCTATCACCTACTTACTTTCTTCAACTTTAAAACAATCCGCATTTGGGGACGTCAGCATTTAACTGGCTCTGGACGGTTGGGAGCAGTTTGGACTATTATGCGATATTCACGATCAAAAAAATTTTATCATTTTCATAACTGGGATTAAAAATTTTCTCTGATAAAATTAAAAACAACTTTGTAAAAGACCTTAGAAATTATTTTATTTTTTTATGACTGATCGGTTTCGCTTAGCCTTAGCATCATCAGGGTACAAAATTAAACTTAACAAAAAAACCAAATGTGCGGTTATATATACATACAGAGGGAGAACACAATATGAAATAACATAAGAGAAAAATGAGAAACAAAAAAATTAATATTTAAATTATAACAAAGGAGCAAAAAGAAAGAGACAGATTAAATTAATCGAAATAGGCAAAACGTCAACTGAGAAGTAATAATGTGAAATTTTGTTAGTTTATTGGAAATTTATTTACTTATTTATTCTTGCTAAAATATTTAAAAAAACACATGGGTTTGGTCCATGTCTGTCTCACTAAGATATTCCTGTGATGAGACAGATGTAGTGTACATAAATTATATAATATTAAATGTAAATATTAATAAAAATAAAATAAAAAAATAAATAAAAAGGAGATGAAGAAAATAAATGAAAAATGACATTAAATGAAAATTAGATCAAAGTTATTACATAGAGGTGGGATTTTATAGATATTGTTTAGGTTGTGCACAATAGTAAAAAGTAATAAAAAGGTAAAAGAAACTAAAGGGAAAATAAGAGAGAGATAAAATTAAATAAATATTAGAATAAAGTTAATACTTGGAGGCAACATTTTATAGATATTGTTTTTTAAATATACCTTAAATTGAACTACTGGACAAATTTGACTGATCATTAAGAATATGTCCTTTAATTTTAAGGACTTTCTTTATTTCTAGTGCCTTTAAATTATGTTGTTTTTGACCATGATGATACAGGTGCTTTTATTGAAGGTATGATATTTTTATGTATGATTTTATTTACGCTTGGACTAAGCTAAACCGTTCTGGCCGTAAAAAAATTAAAAATTATCTGTCTTATACAAAGTCATTTTTCATTTCATTGAATATGTCAAACCATAAAGCTTTCCAAGAAAACAATAAAAATAATCTCATCTCAAATATTTATGATAATTATTATCAAAAATATCTACTTATCATTTGAAAAACTCGAGATAAGGCGGAGGCGGAGGCCAAAAAATACATTTCTAGGATAAATATATTTTTTAAGATTAAATATGTTAACGAGCAACAGAATCTCGTTCCAAACTGAAAACTTACTTTTTTAGACTCTCATATCCTTAAATTCATCAAAATAATCTCAACATAATCTGTTTCTCGACGAATCACCTTTAGATTTACAATGTTTTACCAAATCCTGTACTGTACGACAAATTCAGAAAGTCCATTTTTTTAATTTAGCTCCCATGCCTTTAATCGGAAAAAAGAACAATTATAATTTTAAGTTAATAAGTGTGTCTATCTGATGGGACCTGCCAGGTAAGTGTGTTCCTGTATATTTTTTTATTTAAACTAGGAAAAACTAACTAACCATTACGCCGTTTCCCCGCAGGGGTAGACAGAGAGGATGGACCGCCATATAACTCTGTCTTGGCAGACACTTCTTGCTTCATTCACATTTATACATCGTCTCATACATACTCTTCTGTTATTCTGACTTTTTCACATGAACCGATTCAAGTATTTGATTTACTTGATCGTGCCATGTCTTTCTTGGGCGTCCTCGACTTCTTCTTCCATTCATTTTTGCATCACATATTCTTTTCACACTTCTTTCTTCGTTCATTCGCTCTACATGCCCAAACCATCTAAGCGTCCCTTTTTTATTCTATTCATTATGCTCACATCAGCCTTGCATTCTTTCCGGATATCCGCATTTATTAATATGTAATAATAGAAAATAAGATCTGTACAGCGCCCTTGAGGTGATTTTTCACAAAAACGGCACTATACAAATCCTCCAAATATTATTATTATTGTTTGTGTCGAAGTCTAATCGAGAAATTTCTGATGTATCCTGAAAATCAGGAAGTTAAAATATTTATAAAATCAACACCAAATAAATCACTCCCGAAATTCGCAATATGGATTTTGCTTTTTGTAATTGAGGCTATAAATCAGTGGCACGGGGCATGTATTGTTCATCGTCACGCCACTGGTGGGAGGTATTGTCTATTTTCTAAGCATCAATCATCGAAATCGTCAGTCCAACTATTACCCCTTTTCAACCCCCACTCCACATTGGCTCTGTGAAAAAAAGGGTAAAGCAACGTCAGATTTTTTTTAGGACGAATATATTGATTTTAATATATACTCCGATTAATGATGATTGAGTAGGCGGCATATAAATTAAAAAGATTTATATCTCTTTTTCATTATATTTCTATTTTTATAGAGAATATTTTTTAGTTTTTTAAAGAAAGACAAACATTCCCGGGTTACGAATAACCTGACAATATTTGAAAAACTCCCACTGTCATCATAAGAAGCATAATGATGGAGGAATTAGCCAACAGAGGAATTGAACGTACGATGCCCGGGCGGGAATCCGACGCGTTTGTCCACTCAGCTACCGACCGGTTACATATATCAACATACAATATCGCACAAGATTTCCAAACTGCTCTCCCAACCGTCTGGAGCTAGAAGGAATATGGCATCATAAATTGGGGTAAATGGATGGGACAGGAGATGGGGAAGAATGAGGTTGATAAGTATCTGGTTATTCAGATCTGGTCACCAAACACGGCTAAAGCAATTTCAAGCAAAGTTTTGATTCTAAATGGTGGTCTTTCACCAGGACGATACTTAGAATTTCTGCCACTCTGGGACGTGCTGCAAACGTACCATATGTAATTCTATAATTTATGATAAATTGTATTTGCGCAGGCCGGGATTCGAACCCGCGACCTCTTAATCACTCGACCACGGAGGCCAACAGAAAAATAATAGATATGTAAAAAAATACGATGTTTATTCATCTTCTGAGAGACGGGTTAGATGAAACCCGTGATGAGACTAAATAAGTGTCCATTCCGGACACTAATAGTATGTATATACATGTATTATCTCGGGAATGCTGGGTATCTGCAGCCTTAGTTCGAGGAGAGATATAGCATTACTGCTTTTTGCTCATAAACTCCGGAACGGTGTATTATTAATACCTGACATCCTGGCGGAAATTGGATTTCCCTGAATGTCCCTGATAATTTCACGCGAAGCCGCTAACACAGGCTTCTGTTTCTTCCTAGGTGCAGAACTAACTTACCAATGATGATGCCCCTGGGAAGACCAACTAGGTCAATTATCTGTCTCGCAGGAAATTTGGATATTTTTCACACGAGCTACAACAAGTTTAAGCAAGAACTAGCTATTAAGTTCTAACTATATTATGTACTTCTTGAAAACCATTTTTTTGTTTTAAACTTATTTTACCTTTAATCTTTGTATGATTATGATTACCATTTTGTTTGTGTTTTTTTCAATGTTTGGTGAAAAATAGTTTTGGCAAATATAAAATAAATAAATATTTATTTATTTATAAATTAACGGAGTAAAGTCCAATTACAAAAAATACATATTATAAAACACGAAATGGAAAAAAGAGCAACAGAGAAGGAATAGCATTTACATGAAAATAAATGAAGCGATGACAAAAATAAGGCAAAATAAACATAAGAGAGAGCATTCAAGCCATGGTCTATATAAATATAATATAAATATAAATGAAAATATGCCATAGATTTACTTAAAATTGAACCAATCTAAAGGTGCCCGTCATAAGTTGAAACCGGTCAGGTCTCGAATAAAAAATAGTGAAATAAAGTAAAAAATTGGTATTAATAAAATCATTTGAATGGAGTTCCACCACGAATTAACAGTTCCGAAATTAGAAATAATAAAATAACGTTTTTTCGCAGAAAGCAATCACTTTGTGGTTTGACATATTTAATGAAAATAAAATAATAACTTTGTAAAAGACCACAGATTTAATATGAGCACCATCTAAGTATGTTTGGTGAAGGTATTATCATAATCATGGCATCTGTTTTTAAGTGTCTAATTCAAAAAGTTCGGTTTTTGTTTAATCCGCCAATGTTATCATAAGGGTACCGTTTTACTTGAATAATATAGCTTCATGTATCTCATCATTGGCTTCTTCGTCTCTTATATCTTTGAATCGTGTGATGTTATCAATTCGGTTCTTTGAAATTAAATTTGATATGTTTTTCAAGCACTTTTTCAGTCTTATCAAAATACTACGATAAATTGGTGTTTTACTTTTAGCACAAAGCCACAGATTAGTTTTTTTCGTCAGTTTTTAAGTAAAGATTATATAAACAGAAATCGTCCACACCAACACGAGCTCCAACAAACGCTACAGAGTAAATATAATTATGTCGTATTAACTATTGGCCTTCGTATTATTATCATAGTAAACACAATTACATTCCATCTGTCGAAGTTATAAATAAAAACACATTGGTGCAACGTAAACAGCTTTCACCTCAAGATCAACAGTAAAAAAATAACGCGATTTACCTGTGGACTACACACAAGTATGTAAGAGGTAAACATTTGCTTTTAGATTTATGAATCATTGTTTTCGCCGCTTGATTCGAGGAAATAAAAAGGTGTTTTTATCTCGCGAAACATTCAACACCGATAAAGCGAAGAAAAGCATTTGAGACTGATTCAGTTGCAGTGAAATTATATCAGAAGACGGTGTCGTGTGTCGAGTCATATCACAAGATATAATATTATGTGTTGGCTTTATCACCACCACGCAGTGTTTGTATAATTTTCCTGATAGCGATAATCATGGCATCTGTTTTTCCTTTTCATTTATTCGTTCGGGAGGTGAAGGCTTCTTCTGTAAAGAACCTATTTCCAAGGGGATTCCAACTACTTTCCATTCAAACACACCTTTGTTAAGCATGCAGATTAACCTTTCGACAGACACTATTACAATAGGATAAAACACGGAGGTTATTATACAATGCTTAAATTTATGTAATATACTATTGGAAGGTAACAAGTTTTGACGGCCTCTGTCGACGAGTGGTTAGGATTCTCGACAAGAAATCCAGAGGTAACGGTTTTATATCCTGGCGATACAATTTCATTTCATTAATTTGTGTTATTTTTAATTAATTTAATATATATATTGTATATTTGCTGTACGTTCCAGAACGGTAGATGCTCTCTGCATCGCCATGGTGAAAGACCACCATTCAAAATCGAAACGTTAAAATCGATTTGAGTCTAGTTTGGTGACTAGATCTAAATATCCAGGTACTTATCAACCTTCCCAATACTCTTCTTTGTCTCCTTACCTTCCCTACTACCTTCAGCCTGACAACAAACCCCGATTGGGGATACCACGGTTTTACTGCCTCTAGACGGTTGGGGGCAGTTGGGACTATTGTGTCCTATTAACCTTTTTTTATTTAAAAACCTGGAATTGACGCTATTAGCTCTAAAGGCTGTTCAATATTATAATATTCCATAGATTCATTTTAAATTGTACCAGTCTGAAGATGCCCGTTACATGGTGAAACCATTCGAGTGGAGTCAGTCGGAGAGCGTGCTGCAGGAGTGTCAGGTCCTAAAGCCTGTAATATACTACCGCATGATCTGAGAATGATAAAATACTCGACAGAGTTCAGAGCTAAACTCAAAACTCCCTCTTCAAAAAAGCAAATCTATAAATAACGGAATAATAAAAAAATGTACGATTATACTGTTTATAGCTAATCTACCCCGTTAGAATCTAAGCTTACTGCTAAACAAAATGCCAGAAACTTTTTCAAACCCCCGACAAATGTAAATAATTAATGATATGTATTTTTAAATAAGAATTAAATTTATGTATTCGTAAAAAGCATTAACTTTGTGGCTTGCCATATTTATAAATAGAACATATATACTTTGTTTTTAACCACTTTTTATTTAATATTTTGTCTACCGGTTTCGGAAGTACCCTTCCATCATCAGGACAATATTAAATTAATCTGAAATACAAAATACTGAGATAAATATACATATTTAGGAGTTGGAAGGAGAAGGAGTAATTGATGAAATTATGGGAATAACAGAGCGGTTTATTGGAAAAATATTTAGGATAGGACTATAAGATAAATTAATTTGATTGTTTAAAATATTGCATTTACTGTTTAATGATTTTCTAATTTCTAGTGCTTCTAAGTTATCTAATTTTATCCCTTTATTGCAACGGTGAAGAATTTTAACCCCTGTATCTCTATTAAAATCATGATTAGTAGTAATGAGGTGATTGGCGAACTCTGAAAAATTATTGTTTTTTAAGCATCTTAGATGTTCACTTATTCTAATGTTTACACTGCGAGATGTCTTACCTATATAATATGAAGCACAATTATTACAAGAAATTTTATAAATGCCAGAATGACTTAATTTATTATCTATCTTTAGCATTTTTCAATAATATACCTATGCTATTATTTTGTATAGAACGCGAATTTAATGTGGGTAATAAATTTTAATAAATTTGCCTACCCACATTAAACCCGCGTTCTATACAAATAATAGCATATGTATATTATTGAAAAATGCTAAAGATAGAGATAATAAATTAAGTCATTCTGGCATTTATAAAATTTCTTGTAATAATGGAAGGGTACTTCCGAAACCGGTAGACAAAATATTAAATAAAAAGTGGTTAAAAACAAAGTATATATGTTCTATTTATTAAATTTATGCTTTTAAATTTTATATTAATTGTAGAAATAATAATAATAACTTTCAACGTAAAAACAGGAAAAGCCAGAAACTGGAAAGAACATCGGTCACCACTGAGACAGAATTTGAAACCTATATTCTATCCGGGAGTCTTGAAAATTATTAATATTATTTATTTCAATTTCTACCGATAAATACTGCCATCTTTCTAACGGAGTGCAAACTCCCTACCGCAGCACATATTGTATACCTAGATGGTGCCTTGAATAAACCATCCATTTTTATTTGCGGATGATCTTTTGACTTCTAAACCGGAATTTAATCAATCTCATACCTCCTTTAAAATTATTAATATAATTTATTTCAATTTCTACCGGTAAAGACTGCCACCTTTGTAACGGTGTGCAAACCCCCACCGGAGCACATATTGTATACCTAGATGGTTTCTTGGATAAGCAATCCATTTTTATTTGCGGAAGATCTTTTTGACTTCTTATAAAGTCTACAATTAATATGTATAAAGTAGAATTTACTTAATAAATTAAATTAGCCGATTATTATAATTATTGTTGGATGTATTTTTCCATTTAAAATCGTGCGGTTTTACACCCCTCTATCCTCTCGTTTACTTCCCCTTTCCTAACTCTTTTTCTAAATTATTCATTTATCTAGTAATATTCTTTACTCTGTGGAAAATAAGCTGTATCGTTAATTGTAATTAAGGGTGGTGTCTTGGATAAAACATCCATTTTTATTTGCGGAAGATCTTTTGAATTCTTATAAAGTCTACAATTAATAATATGTTTAATGTAGAATTTACTTAAAATTAAATTAGCCGATTATTATAATTATTGTTGGATGTATTTTTCCATCAATAATCGTGCGGTTTTACACCCCGCCATCCCCTCCTGTTGTTCCCCTCTCCTCACCGTATTTCTAAATTATTCATTTATCTAGTAAAATTCTTTACTTTGTGGAAAGGAAGCCGAATCGTAAATTGTATTATGCGATCCTTACAACAATATTTTATCAGCTTCAAGCTCGTAAGGTAGGATGAAATGTCTGCTTTCTTTGTATAAAATTGCCTGCGGTTTGAGAGGAATAGTTAATATAATATACAAAGGTAATATTTCAAGTTCCACCGAACAAAAAAAAAACACAAAAAATAACATAAGGATGTTTAGAAATTATAATTCGAATCTGAGAAGAGATAAATTTTAAACATAATGGAATTAATTTTTAAAATATTTTTTTATGACGAATACCGCACAAGAGTCCTAACTGTCTGAACTGCGGTATTTTGTGCGGCTTAGGAAAGTGGACAGGGGAAAGAGATGAGGAGGAGGAAGTACCTGGCTATTCAAATCTGGTCACCAAACAAGGCTCAAACCATTTCAAGCAACGTTTTTGATTCTGAATGGTGGTCTTTCACCAGGGCCACACTTAGAGTTTCTCCCACTCTGGTGCGTGCTGCAAATATACTATTTGTTATTTTATATTACACCTATTGATTAATTAAAAATTATTTGCGCATGCCGGGATTTAAGCCCGCGACCTCTGTATTCGTAGTCGAGCGTCTTAACCATTTGTCCACGGAGGGCCTGGATTAGTACGACTAAATTTGAGAAATCACACAAGAAATAGTAGTGATAAGATTTTTTTACACACCTCCTTAATTAATCATTATTTTCTTGTGTACATCCCTGCGTTCCGTTATAGTCCAATAGTACACAACTGCTGAGCTTGTACAAATCGCAAGTACGCCCCACTGTTTAATTTGGCAGCCACCTCTGGTCTGTAGCCCCTAAATACCTGAAAAAAACCCTTGACTGTGTGCAGAAACAGGCGGTCCGTTTGATAGATTTTCCTATCTTTACAAACGAACTGCAAACTTTGGAGCACAGACGTCAGGTGGGAATACTGTCCTTGTTCTACAGGTGTTTCAATGGAAGATGCTCCAAGAAAATTGCGTCATTGATCCCTTCGGCACCGGTGCGTTGTCGGGAAATTCGCCAAACGCACGCCCAACATTTGTACACAGTTGACATTAAATACATGAGAACGGGTTCGCTTTTACGACTCGTTGTTATGTTCAACAGCTCGGCGATGGAACGATTTGCCGGACTCTGTGTTTCCTCCCTCCTTCAACATGGGTTCTTTAAGAGCCAAGTTCACTTCTTTCTTTCGTCAAAAAGACCCTTCACACAGCATCTCCAAAGATGACATAGGTCCTGAGAGAAATTATTTCCCTCAAGGCATTCTGTGTGGAGTTATTGTAAAAAAATATATATATTTATTTTAATTTTCATTGCATTTTGTTTTTATATTATTTTATTCAGCGTCATCCATGGGCTGCATTAAATTGCACTACCCGTGCATACTTTCCGAAAATCGTTTTTACTTAATTTTTCAACAACAACAAAAATTATGTGATTTTTCCAAAAACTTATACTTTTTTTTTTAAATTGACTTACCTCTTAGTATAAAAATTGTAACAAAACTTCTCCAAGGATTGGTTGAACCGTTATTCCAATTAGGTTCAGCCCTGAGCCAAGCGGCGCCTGGCGCAGGTTAAATTTTTGGCGCCCCTTGTCAAAACCTTAATTTAAAAACCAAATTTTCAAAAAACTCTTTCTACATCTAATAAAATAGCTTATTGCAATCTAATTTTCTTAGCTATATTCTAGTTGGACTATTTACCAAAAGCTTCATTTTTATAAAAAATTTCGTCACCGTTAACCACTCGTTTTTGGCAGGTTTCCCATCTGAAAATATTAATCATAATAATAACAGTGAACTTATATAGCGCAGTTTTGTAATATTTCACCTCAAGTGTGCTTCATACTAAATTAATTATGCTAATACGACTAACTAACAAGGAGAAAATAATATATAATATGTACACAAATTAAAACTATCTAAAATCATGATCGTTATCATAAATCATGAGAGAAAAAGGGTAAGATACGGGTATAACAGTATTTGTGTACATCAAGAGATTAAAAAAAAACAATTTATCAGAAGATAAGGGTATAAAAATCCAGATGAAACGTATGAATTCATATTAACATATTTGTTAAATCAATGAAAATGAACTTAGATTGAGGACAGTTAATATGTTGGTACTTAAAAAATAATATTCAAGTATTATAAGTAAGCGATTCTAAAAATGCAAACAGTGTTAATATAACAAGTAACGAGTATATGGTTTTCAATAGATAGTGAGGACATTATGTTATAATGATAGAAGTAAGGAGAAAATCGAAACAAAGCAAATTAAGGACGTTTTTAAAGAAATTAAATTTTAATAAGTTACGTTTTGTATGTAGGATTTTTAAACAATTTGGTTTTTAACACCTGTTTGAACTCTGCTAGGTTCTGTATGTTGGCAAGTTTTATGGGGAAGCTTTTGAATGTTTTGTTAATTATGCTGTAAAGCGCCCTTGAGGTGATCTTTATATCACGAAAACGGTGTTATATTATAAATCAGCCAATTATTATTATTGGGTAAGGTGTGAATGTTTTGCCCTATCAAACTTGCAGAGTGGTATTATGATTGGTATATTGTTTAAGCAAATCAGCACCTTGGCAATCAAATTTGCAGAGTGGTATTATGATTGGTATATTGTTTAAGCAAATCAGCACCTTGGCAATCAAATTTGCAGAGTGATATTATGATTGGTATATTGTTTAAGCAAATCAGCACCTTGGCAATTCGCTGCCTGGAGCGGACTGCTCCAATTGCGCCTGAACAAGACCGGCCCTGGCTTCAATTCTCGCCGCAAGCATGTAAGGCAATTTCAAAGTGCTTTTTGATATGCCGAGGTCTTAAAACTTTTACAGCCCGTCCCGTCGTAAGTTATCTCTCGAACATTGCAGAAACCTGTATTGTATAGTCCTCAGGGGAGCGCTCGATTTTAAAATGGACACATCTCTTTGCATTACAACAGTGTGGAGTTTTGTAGAACGTCACGTGGATTAGAAATAAATATTTACACGTTAGGTATTTATAAACAAAATCGTGTAAATCCAATTTATTTATTCTTGCTAAAATATAAAGATGCATGGGTTTGGTTCATGTCTGTCTCATTAGGAAATTCCTGCGTCGAGACAGACAAAGTGTACATAAATTATATAATATGAAATTTAAATATTAATAAACATAAAATAAAAAAGAAAAAAAAAAGAAAAAAAAAAAAAAAAAAAATGAAAGATGAAATAAATTAAAATTAGAATAAAGTTATTAACAGGAGGTTGCATTTTATAGATATTGTTTAGGTTGTGCACAATAATAAAAAGGAAAAAGAAATAAAAGGGAAAAGAAGAGAAAGATGAAATGAAATAAATATAAGAATAAAGTTTTTACGCAGAGATAACATTTTTAAGTTTATAATGTTTTTGGATGTTTTATGATCTAGGTAAAGGTTAATACAGATTATATAAAATAGGATTGTATAAGCCTAGAGATAAAAATAGGTTGAAAATCGAAGTAAGCACGTCTAGGTAGGTGTTTCACAGTAGTTAGCAATATTTGAGCGACCTACTTTATAAATCCAATGTTTTATTTCATGTTTGAATTTGGTCATTGTTTTTAATTGTCTAATTGTAGCAGGTAGTAGGTTGTATAATTTGCAGGCTATGTATTTAAAGTGTCTTTGTCCAAAAGCAGTATTAACAAAAGGAGTTTGGAGTAGTGCTATATTTTTGGTTCGTGTTTTATATAGAGTTTGTGTTGATTTGTATTCAGTTTTATCGTTTTTTGCAAATTGATCAAAATGTTTCGTGCAAAGAGCTGCTTTTAAGTCCATTTGGGTGGGTGGTATAGGTAACTCAACTAGAGTTGATTGAGGCATACAATACATGCTCAGCGTAGGGTGTATTATGTATGAGTGTACGCTTCAGTGGCGATGTATTTGCGACGCGCCATAAAGTAAGAGCCTTTTGTCTTTTCTAAATGTAAATTCTTTCTTGAGCAAATAAACAACGTAAGATTGTCTGGGGCCTAGGAGCTGAAAGGCCTTGCAAATTCACGACATCAGTTTTCTTTTAAATCGCTTAACATAACATTTCTAGAGAATATTTGTTCAGTATAGGCTGTCGGTACCTGCACTAGAAAAATAAATAAAAATAAATTTATTTAACAAGATCTCATAAAAACAGTTGTTCACCAAATACATTTAGAGATGGATGAAATAAAAAATATTGTAGATACATGCATAGTGTAAAAAAAGAAATTAAACATTTATGTACATCTCACATTTAGACAAGGTATTATATTTCCAAAGGAGTTATATAAGTACAATCTGAAGTAGTGTGACGCACTATTTATGATATAATAACGCAATTAAGGTAAGCAATGAAAAACAAAAAAAAACATAAGATATAAGAGAGGTTCATTCTTATACACATATTATGAGATAATCGTTGAATTGGCAAGTGTAAAAAGGTGTGTAAAAAAAATTATTTATTTTATTTAAGATTATGTAGATCGTTATGTACCTAACGGTCACTCTTGCACGTACATCGAGAGATAATGACAGAACTCTATATATGTGCATCTAAATATATCTAAAGTAGATGCAGCTTCATTTATAATTGTGTAAATCACCTAAAATTTTAAATTTATTTTAATAAAGTGATTGTGTCCTGCCAGAAGTGACCTACCAGGTTAGTATGTTGCGGTATATTTGTATAAACTATGACTATATTAACTAGAAATTAAGATTTGTACAGCACCCTTGAGGTGATTTTTCACAAAAATGGCGCTATACAAAATATCCTAATGTTATTACATATGAAGTTTCTTTTAAATACCGATAAGTTTCGGTTTTCTCCTTTCTTCTATCATTATAACTCAATGTCCTCACTATCTACTGAAAACCATATACTCATTGTCATAAAATATTTATTTTCTTTTGTTACTTGCTATATTTACACTGTTTGCATTTTTAGAATCGTTTACTTTTAATACTTGAATATTAATGTTTTAAGTGCCAAAATATGAACTGTCCTCAATCATATTTCCTTTTCTTTGATTTGACAAATGTGTTTATATGAATTCATATGTTTCATCTGCATTTTTATACCCTTAGCTCCTGGTAAATTGTTTTTTAATCTGTTGATGTACACACACACTGTTATACCCATATCTGAACCTTTTCTCTCGTGATTTATGATGACGATCATTATTTTAGATAGTTTTAATTTGTATACATATTATGTATTATTTTTCTCCTTGTTAGTTAATCTTATTAGCATAATTAATTTAGCATGAAGCGCACTTGAGGTGAAATATCACAAAACTGCGCTATATAAGTTCACTGTTATTATTATTATTATTATTATATATAAATAATAAACACTTATAGCTCGTGCCTATGATTTTCTAAATCATTCGATTGAATTAAAATTCATGGTGTATTTTGATAACAAAACTGTTTCGAATAATAATTCCAAAACTCCCATCACACTAAACTAGATGCATTTTTTATAAATTCGAACAGATGCCCCAAGAACCGTTCATATAACAGGTTGTTGTTGCACTGGTGAGAAATAGCCAGGATTCCTAGGAACATATATCTCCTTCCCTTTTACGTTTCCCCTCCCATTCGAACGTGCAGCAGCACCGGATAAGGCCACGTGACCAGACTGCAGATAGTCTAATTCTTATCGGAGGTCGTTGAGCGAGACAAATGGAGCGAATCTATAACGATGCAATAACATTTTTAGATGGTGACGTAAATATACGATGCTCTGTTTTTTTTTTCTAATGGAGTCACAGATACGTGTTTTTATTACCATAAAATTATTTAAATGGTCGATAGATAGCCAAGGGGGCAAGACGCTCGACTTGCAGTCTATCAAAACAAACTTGATGCTCGCAACGGGTACCGACTCCAAGTTTTCTTAAATTAAGGGTCTGTACTATAAATCTTAAGGTTGGTGGCTTCATCAACTCCCCAATGGATTTTTACATGCGAAGTATTTTTACTTCTTCTGGCGCCCTTTATTATCGGAGGTCGGCAGTCATCAGGGCAATCTTGAAGTAACAATATATGGAGGGAGAGCTAATTATTTTTACCCAACCAATACAAACTTGCGATAGATCCCTTTCTCCGGGTTTTCACGTCGTACACCATGAGAGACAAAGAGGTAACAAATATAATACACCGCTTCTATGTACTGTCACGACGATCTTGGTCTCCTGGGTCACCGCGGGACTCTGCCCACATTTTTACTATGCCACTAAACTCGACACAACCAAACGGTTTTTTAGGTTATATACTATATTTTTGTTGATAACAATACTGTGAAAAGGTGGTTGTACGAATAAACAACAACATTATGTCGATATGTGCTATGAATGGATGTATAAATACCCTAGCCTTAGTCTTAGCCACGCCCAGGTCTGCCGAGTTCGGTAAAAATCATCATAAACTTTCTACACTGCCTTGGATAGGTACCACTCTATGTTTTCTAAGAGGGCAATCTTATCTCGTTTTAATCTGAATACCGCAGACGAGTTTCAACTGGTCCCAACCGTCTGGAGCCAGTGGGACTATGGCATCCCCTATGGGGGTATGTTGTGAGGCTGAAAATAATATAGAGGGGAAGAAGATGTGGAAACGTTGCTTGAAATGGTTTTAGCCGCGTTTGGTGACCAGATTCTTCGCCACTTTCATCTTCTCCATCTCCTTTCCCTTCCCACTACCTTCAGCCTTGCAACATACTGCGATTGGGGATGACATAGTCTCACTGGCTCCAGACGGTTGCAAGCAGTTTTGACTTTTGTGCGGTATTTGCTATAAAAAGGTGAAATATTACAATCATTATGAATTAAATAATTATGAAATGATAATAAACTCAAAAAACGTTGATTTCTTCAATCGGACAAGAAAGAAGGATACTCAAGTCGAAAATGAGTCGACAGGTCGAGTTGCTTTCAACTGGTTACTGACGCGTTACTGACTGGTCAGTAACAAGTGGCGCCGTCTGCGGTGTGTGTTAGTGATTTGCGTCGGTAAACAGTTTCTTTTGAGTATCTTCGTATGCACACGGCCTAACCCTAATCATTTCGCGTAACTTGCATCAAATATCGTGACCGGAAAGGCAAAAAGGGCTGAAGCGCCATTTTGGGAAGTTTACACCAGAGCACTTTAAAGTTTTGTGTTTTACAATAAAATGCACAAGTCTTCAGCATCTGGATGGATTTTGAAAAAAAAATTGAGTTAGGTAACTCAATGCGCTCACTGAGTTAAATGAAGCGACACAAAGCTAAAAAAGCCTCAAACTTGTGTCGCTTGATTCAAGCCTTCTCCCAAATGGTAAACATATCGACCGTTCGGAAGCTGAGTGGACAAACGCGTCGGATTCCCACCCGGGCGTCGTGCTTTCAATTCCTCTGCTACCTAAGTCCTCCATCATTGCACAAGCCACATCTTCCGCTTGTTGTGATGGCAGTGGGAGTTTTTCAAATTTTGTCAGGTTATTCGTAACCCGGAAATGTTTGTCTTTCTTAAAAAAAATTATGATAAAATTGTATTTTAGATTGTTGAAGGGCCATAAAAGTCTTAAGAATCTAACGAGAGTCAGAGCATTCGATGCAACAAAAAAAACTGATTAAAACTGCATATTTAACATTTTTTTCAGCATAATGTCCCTTAAGCCCCTCTGCCTTTCCAGCGATGATATGTTCTTTACTTAATCGTGCCAGGTCTTTTTAAAACGTAATAGAATCTTATTTAATCAATCTAACCCATGGCGATTTGTCAGTTTTTTTACATACGTTTGATTAATAATGCACGAAATTTTGGATATTACGTTTTCATACATTATACATGTCATTTTATGGTCTGTACTTTGGCTGAAGGTTTTTTTTCATAATGGCTGCCATTACCACGCCATGGTGCGTGACTCTTGAGAAGGTTTTCGGGGGTCACCGTATTGTTTATGCGCTTACTTATTTTAAGATTAGCCCCGTGGTTCTAAATCAATTCTTCAACCTTCAAATTACGGCGGTCCAGCTATTAAAATCAAACTGCTCTTTAGGAAATGGTGCCCGCGAGTTTGGCGACGCAAATTATAAGAATCGTTACCATTATTTAAAAGCAGTAAAAAATGTTTCCTTGTACAGCGAGCACGTATTTTGTAGGTTATTAGAAAAACGTATCTTTGGAATTCTGTAAATATTTGTGAACAGTTTTAGAAAGGTTACTTTGATAATATTATAATGAAAATTTAGCATGACGGAAATTTGTCGAAATTTATTAAGATACGACGTCAAATAGACATGAAATATTCGCTGTAGCAATGCGTGCAAATGTTTAGCCAGAAATCAAACAAATGAAAAATTTTGCAGCTTTTTTTTACAATAACTCCACACAGGAGGCCTTGAGAGAAATAATTTCCCTCAGGGCCTATGTCATCTCTGGGGATGCTGTGTGGAGGGTCTTTTTGAGGAAAGGAAGGAGTGAACTTGGGTCTTGAAGGAGGGAGGAAACACGGAGGCCGGCTAATTGTTCCATAGCCGAGCTGTTGAACATAAGAACGAGTCGTAAAAGCGACCCGTTCTCATGTTTATTTTGAATGCCGCACAAGAAACCCAACAGCCCCAACCGTCTGGAGCCAGTGAGACTATGATATCCTCGATCGGGGCATATTGTGAGGTTAAATGTAGTGGGAAGGGAAAGGAGATGGGGAAGACGAAGGTTGGACAGTACCTAGCTCTTCAGATCTGGTCACCAAACACGGCTAAAGCAATTTCAAGCAACGTTTCAATTCTGAATAGTAGTCTTTCACCAGGGCGATACTTAGAGTATAGCGGCAAATAAACTATTTATTATTTTATACGAATTAAATGTGTTATGAAACAATTTAAATAAAATTTATTTGCGCACACCGAGCTTGAAATCGCCACCTCTGGATTCGTAGTCAAGCCTCTTACCACTCGACCACGCAGGTCCCCAATTGGGGAATGTTGTGAGGTCAAAGGTAGTGGGAGGGGAAGAAGAAGGAAAAGGTTCGAAAGTACCTGGTTATTGAGATCTGGTCACCAAACACCAACAATGCCGGTCTATTTTACCAGGGCGATACGTAGAGTGTCTACTAGTCTAGAACGCGTCGTAAATATTATATGTTTATATATATATATATATATATATATATATACATATAATATTTACCCCCACCCCCTCCACCATCAATCACCTTCAACCCGGGTACTTCGTTCGAGACATAAGTAGTGACTTGCACTCACTTAAGTTTTAGCTTCTGGACCAAACAGACGTGCGAAAGCTATCAGTTTGAGACAGAAACTCAAGACATAAGGCCTCTGAAGATGGACAGTGTGATCTGTCCGAAACGTCAGGAGTTAAAAAGTCCTTTTAAGGACTACGTTACGCGGGTAAACCGAGAAAATTGTTCTACATATATATATTTATATATATATATATATATATTATTTTACATAAATTAAATGTGTAATAACACATGTAGTTTTTTTGCAAACGCAGATTTTTTTAAATCCAAGTAGGTAGGTACTAAATTTCCAAGAACAAAAAAATTATAAAAATATTTTCACTATCAAAAAAAAAAAGAAGCTTAATGCTAAAAGAATTGTAGTGAAGATACTTAGTTTATTTTCATTGCATAACTATGATATCAATCAATGAAGTAGAAATCCGTAAGCTTCAACACTAAGCACGCAGAAAAAATCATTGATAAAGTTACAAAAATATGATTATTATAATTTTTATTTTTTAAAGAAAGACAGTAAGTAATTATTTGCAATTTGATAAAAAAAAAAACTCAATTTAAGTCATCCCATTTGTCTATGGTATTTTGAAAATACCAAATGAAGCTTTAAAATGTTGTTGGTTGTTTTTTATAACTATCTCTTTCTGTAAAACATTTAAAATAGAATACATCGTCGCCGGAAAGACGAAAGGACTGAAGCCCTATTTTGCGAAGTTTATATTAGAGCCCTTAAAAGTTTTTTTTTTTTTTTACAATAAAGTCTGGTTGGATTTAACTCAAAAAGCTAAAAACAAGTCCCAAAATGGTGTCGCTTGAGTCAAGCCCTCAGTGGTGAATATATTTTAAGTGGCTGAAGGGCCACAAAGGTCTTCAGAATCAAACGATATTCAGAGCATTTAATGCAGAAAACTTGAAGAATATAAAGACCCTAAAAATTCTTTACTGCTTATTAGTTCGCCCTCATCTAGATTATGCCAGTGTCATTTGGTCCCTTTCTATGCTGTTCATATTCATTATATCAAATCCATATAACATCGCTTCTTACGTCGAATTGCATGCAGATTAGGGCGAGAAAGAGGCGATTATTCCTATGATGAAATTGAACAAACATTCTTAAAAAAAATCATTAGAAAAGCGTAGGAAAGACTTCATATAAATATTTATTTTATAATTTACTCACTTTCTTTGTTGCAGCTCATCCAGTTCAGCATCCCTTGCCGTAGACTCAGAAACAATAAATTGCTGTTCCTCAATCATCGCTCCACTAATTATGCGTATCATTTTCCACTGTCCAGAATGTCGAGACTTGTCAACTCAAACTATGGTCTTGAAATTTATGGTACCAGTCCAAATGATTTTTGTCATAATACGACACTACCAAAACTTTGATTTGACCTTGGCTTTGATTTGAATGTTCTTTCTTATGTATATTTTGTCTGATTTTTGTCATTGCTTCATTAAAATATTATGTATGTACTTTTCTTTTACTGTTGCTCTTTTTTTTTCATTTCGTGTTATATATTTTTTTGTAATTGGACAAAAGTCCGTTAGTTTATAAATAAATAAAAATAAACTCAGTTACTTGTAGTGACAAAAAGCTTAAAAAAACGTCTTAAATTTGAGTCCATTGAGTCAACCCTTCTCCTAAATGGTAAATATATTTTAGATGGCTGAAGGGCCACAAAAGTCTTCAGAATCAAACGAGAGTCGGAGCATTCAATTTAGAAAAAAAATAATCATTTATTTATTTATTTACGCCCGTTTTAGGCTTTTAAATACATTTTAATATTTATTTTTTTTCAAAACAGTAACCTCATTAGTGCAAAAATTGTGTAAATTAGAAAAAAATAAAAAAAAGTATTGAATAGCAGATACAAAAATAACTAATAACATGTTCAAAAATATTGTAAGAGAAAGGAAATAATTAATATTAAGTCATAGGTCCAACTATTAGTTTAACTCTACCAGATAACAACAACTGTACTAAATTAAACTACTTGTAGTTGGATATTGACGTGTTAAATATATCAGTGACATCGGAGTATATGTTTCCCAGATGCAACATTCGTCGCATAGGCGTGTTAAATTGTGAGATTGAAGCAGAATTGCTACAGTAGTACGGTAGGTACTGCCTTGTAATCGTCTTGCTAGGAACATGAAATTAAATCAAGTTTAATAGTTCAGGGCATTAAATTTATAATTTTGTATAAGCAAATCAAGTCGGTAATTATTCTCCGTAAATTTATTTATTATTTAAAACCATAACTGAATATTAAACTAATTTTTGCTTAAGCTCTTTTGCCTTTCCAGCAACGATATTTTTTTTGATTTTTTTGTTGTCGAAAGAAATGGCAAAAACTAGTTTTGTTTTAATGTTATTTTTGTTATCCTCGTTCACAAATATTTCTCCCAAAACAGAAAAAACAAGCAGCGCTATAAAGATAGACTGTCTCAACAGTTACAGCAAGTCCCATTCCATCGCATTAAAACAATACTTTATTATGCGAAAAATAATAATTGAAATGTGAGATTTTTACCTCCGATAACTTTCTGGCCTCTCTGTGTCTGCCCCACCGTTTCTTCGGAAAATTTCCGCAGACATTCTAAAAAATAATGTAACTTTGTAGGGGAAATTTATCATTGCTCCGCCGCAGGGCACAAAGAGGGAGAATAAAACAATTGAATAAAGTTAATGACAGATGGAAAATTTATAAGCGAAATAAATTCCACGTTTCCCAAACTCGCCTCCCTCCTCTGGGATATCGGATTGACGAAAAATAATTGAAATCTCTCCTTTTCGTGTTTCTATTGCTCTCGGACAAGTTTTGTTTTTTTTTTGGTTTGTTTGGCCGTGTTGTTTTTTTTATTTCGCGAAAGACAAAATGTTTGGAAAATAATGCTGGAATTGATAGGTGTTTTTGGGGAAACGTGTTTTTTGTTTTACACTCGGAGTGAAAGCTTTTTTAAAGTGTTTTTTTTATATTTAAAACTGCACAAGAGTCCCCACTGCTCCCAAACGTTTGGAGCCATTGGCATTGTAGCATCCCCAATTGGGGAATGTTGTTAGGTTTGTAGGTCGAAAGATGGGGAGTGAGATGGGTAAGAGGATGGTTAAGAAATACCAGGCTATTCAGATTTGGTAACCAAACACGCTTGAAGCCTAATTTTGTAAGTGTTAATTTGTTATATCGTTTAGTTATAAATTTGTTTTGTTAAATCACGCTTGAGGCCATTTTAAGCAACGTCTCGATTCCTAATGGTAGTCTTTCACCGGGGCGATACTTAAAGTATTTACCACTCTGCAGCGTGCCGCAAATAAACTAACATATTTATTGAAATTAGAAATAGCTTTAAAGCACTAAGCTTTTTTATATATTGAAATGATTTCAATAATCTAAAACACATATATGAAACAGAAAAAGGCAGACAATAAAAAAACAATGTATTGAGTAGAGGATCCGAAATCGAGTCTCGGTTGTGACCATTATTTTTTTTAATTTTTTTGTGGCTTTTTCTGTTTCATATTTGTCTTTAAGATTTTTGATATTATTTAAATAAATGATTTAAAGATTGATCAAATAATGTGAAATAACAAATGAAGCTGGATAATTAATGATTAGTAAAAATATTATTTAGTGATAAAAAAATGGTTTTTGAAAAAAAAAAATCTGCGATGTTAGTATTTTTACTGCCACACAAATTTGTCTTGGCACATACTCCTTGATTGATATTCATACCATATCAATAAGTTTTCTTGCGGAACAATATCGTCACTGAGCGGAACCGGACGTTGGTGTAAATCGGGCTTTACGGTGACCTTTATCAGTGCCAGGATAGGTGTGTAGTGTGTAGAGAAAATATAATTTATTTATGTAAAAGTGTAATAGCTGTAAGTTGTCCCCTTTTGTTGTTTCCTACGGTTGTTTTTGTTAAACCCCTTCCTGTTTATTGTACCTTCAGACCAATAATATACCAGGAGGGATAGCTTTGCGAAACACTGTAGTCAGGATTGTTATTTTTTTCCTGACTCGGGCGGGGCTAGGGTCTTCATGGACACACCTTTTTAACATTCATTCATAGCACATGTCGATATAATGTAGCGTTTATTTGTATAGCCACTATTTCACAGTATTGTTTTCAACAAAAATATAGGATATAACCTAAAAAACCGTTGAGTTATGTCAATTTATGTCGCATATCAAAACGCGTGGGGAGTCAACGGAGACCCGGGACACGAAGAACATTCTAAGAATACTTTTAAAGCGGTGTGATAATTTGAGAAATTTGCTGTCTCTTTCTTTCTCATGGCGTACGACGTAAAAACCCGGAGAAAGTTATTTATCCCAAATTTATATAGGTTGGTTAAAAAGAATTAGCTCTCTCTTCATATATTGTTTCTGCAAGATTTTACTTTACTCTAGTTTGAAGAAAGATATAGTTTTGCACTCCGAGCAAATAATTTTGACACGATTGTCTCATTACAAAACGTAGTGGGCGGAGTCGCCGAAGACGTGGGAGACGGAAAACAAAAGTAAAGAAAAGAAAACAATAAAATTGCTGCAGTATTATGTGACAACTTGTCTTGTCTCTTTCACGGTTTACGGCGTAAAAACCAGGAGAGTGATTTATAGTAAATTTGTATAGGTTGAGTAAAAATATTTGGCTCTCTCTCCATATACGCGTCCTGTTCAAAAAGAAAGGTGAATTTTGAATTTTTGCGGGCTGTGTACATTCGATTATTGATTTTTTTTTTGTTATGTTGGTTTTACACATGTTTATCATATTATGTTAGCATTATCAGCCATTTTGGATTAGTGGTTTTTTTTCAACAACTGGAAAGGTTAGTCACGTTTTTGTGTGTTCTTTGATTTTTTACTTTTGAAAAAAAATGATCAAAGAATACGTATTAAATTTTGCGTTAAAAATGGAAAAAAAACTCCAACGCACTTAAAATGTTGACTGCGGCATTCGGCGAGTCTACTTTGTCTCAAAAAAGTGTTTATAAGTGGTACAAGCGCTTTACAGAAGGCCGAGAAGATGTTAATGACGATGAGCGTCCTGGAGTTGTGGTAAAACAAATCATGGATTTTATTTTTTGATCCATTTTTTTCAAAAGTAAAAGATCGAAGAACACACAAAAACGTGACTAACCTTTCCAGAGTTCAAAAACAAACCACTAATCCAAAATGGTTGATGATGCCAACATATGATAAACATATGTGTACCAACATAACAAACAAAAAATCGATAATCGAATGTACACAGCCCGCGAAAATTCAAAATTCACCTTTTCTTTTGAACAAGCTATGTATATTCTTCTAATATTTTACGTATATTAATGTTTTCCATTTCCCGTGTCCTTCACTTGTTAAAAAAATCTATTTTAGTGTAGGGAAAAGCTTACCAAAAACGTATATTAAAAAAAACATTTCCATAACAGTATTTTCCTCAAATTAGGTAAATTCATTAAAGCGAAATAATGCCAGTTTAAAATAATGACAATGGCGAAGCTCCGAGGCGACCTAGCAAAGGAAATCTCATTAGCGTAACCAGAAATACAAGTCCGCAATAGACAGAGGGAAGTTACCGCTAACAGAACGGAATGCCAAGACAAGAGAAACACATGAAATGGGTGAATTACTCGTACTTCTGCTGAATAAGCTTTCGAGGGATAAAAATACAGTAACAACTATGCACAGAGAATCGAAGGAGAACGTTGTTTGCTGCTAAATTATTAACTTAACAAAGGAGATTTCTTTTTGTTTCTCACTAACTTTTGACGGCCTCCATGGTCGAGTGGTAAGACGCCCAACTACGAATCTAAAGGTCGCGGGTTCGAACCCGGCGTGCGCCAATGACTCTTATTGATTAACATGTGTCATAATACATTTAATTCATATAAAAAGTATATTCGCAGCACGTTCCAGAGTGGTAGATACTCTAAGTATCGCCTTGGTGAAAGACTACCATTCAGAATCGAAACGTTCTTTGAAATGGCTTTAGTCGTGTTTGGTGACCAGATCTGAATAGCCAGGTACTTATCGACCTTCCTCTTCCCAATCTTCTTCCCTTCCCCCTACCTTCAGCCTCACAAAATACCCCATTTGGGATGCCATAGTCTCACTGGCTCTAGACGGTTTGGAGCAGTTGAGACTCTTGTGCGGTATTCATATAAAAAAAACGATTCTTGAACGGTTAACTAACTACTTAATTAACCATCACGCCGTTTCTCTGCAAGGGTGGGCAGAGAAGACGGACTACCATATAAGTCTGTCTTGGCACATTCGTTTTTTCACATTCAAATATACTCTTCTGTTATTCTGACTGTTCACGTGACCCGATTCAAGTATTTGATTCACTTGATCGTGCCATGTCTTCCTCGGGTGACTTCTTCTTCCACTCACTTTCGCATCATATATTATTCTCACAATCCTTTCTTCGTCCATTCGCTTTACATGCCCAAACCATCTTAACATACCTTTCTTGATCCTATGTATTACGCTTGCATCAGCCTTGCATTCTTTCCGGATATCCACATTCTTAACAGGGTCATACATGGTTTTATGCACATACGTCTCAGAATCAGTCTACTTTCATCCTTCTTCTGCCAGTTCCATGCCTCACTGTCATACATCAGGGTTGTTTTAAGCACTCCATTGTGGACTGCTAGCTTCGCTTCTTTGGACAATTTCTTATTAGCGCGAACAACGTTTAGTTCTCCATTAATGAAGCTCCCTCGAACGGTGATTTCATGAAATGTGTAGGTAAAAAAATAAAATAAAATACACCTGTCTTAAAATAAAAAATAAAGTCCACAGGTGTAATTCGATTGCTACATTTTTCAAAGTAAGAACCGCACAAAAGATACCTTATTGCCCGGAACCAGTGAGACTATAGCATCCAATCGAGGTATGTTTTAAGGGTGAGAAGAAAAAGAAAGGTTGGGAAGTGGTAGATAGCTCTAAGTACGCCCTGGTGAAAGACCACCATTCAGAATCAAAACGTTGCTTAAAAAGGCTTATGCCGTTTTGGTGATCAGATCTGAATAGCCAGGCACTTCTTATCTAATTCTCCCCCCAATACATTTAATCTCACAACATACCCCGATCGGAGAAGACAGATGGTTGGGAGCAGTTGGAAACTCTTGTGCGGTATTTCCAAAAAATAACAATTGAAGAATATTTATCTGAGCATTTGGTAGATGTATGAATTTGCACAAATCAAGAAGTATGGACCAGGGCAGAGTTAGGTAAAGTTACATCCTCTCTGTCTATCAGAGAACAACCTGTTCAGTTTTCTTATATTCTCAGGAATAAAGTTCTTATTTTAAAAAATCTTACGAGGTTAATTGCCAGTAATTGAGTATAACCATGAAATTATAAAAAAATAAAAAAAAGTTCAATCTAAAATCATTTCAGATTAAGCCGAAGTTTTCTGGCGCAAGTTTGGCAATCATAATCAATAATGTAATAAAAAATACTGCCCTCATTAAAACTACGATAGTCTAAATGCAAATGGATCACTACAAGTTTTATTCCCGGAATAAATTGGTTTTTATGCTGCTCGAGATTTATTAACGCAAGTTTTCTTCTAATGAAAATATCTTTAAAAAAGTGCAATCTTAAATTCAAAACATGCGCTTCTCGCGTGATTTCATGCCAAACACATTAAGCATACCTATATTCCAAAAGGATATTTATTTTATTTTATTTATTAACTTTTTGTTTCTTACATTACCTACCTCACTAGGTCATTACAACCTGTTCTGAGGTATGATACGGACCAGCGGAACTAGGTCCTGAATGAGGACTTTTAGATATCTTTAATAAGTACTTACGCCATGCTAGCTTTTTTGGAGAGCGTCATCGTGTTGGAAGTTCGTTAGATAGGGGTGAGAAACTTGACCTTCTTTTTGGTAGGGGAGGATTACAAATAATATATAAGGAAGGAAATACAGAAATGAAAACTCTTTCTCTTTTGCTTAAGGAAGGTGCCTTTGGTGAAAGGCTTATATTTTAGCAAAGGAATTTACGCTACTAGGAAAAGCTTTAATTATTTGTGGACACCGTGAGCTTGAATGAAGTTAGGGGTATTATTTAAATCAAATTATAGTAAACGATAACCTGGGCGAGCGTTGTAGGCTCGATTTGCAGATGTCCTGATGTTAGCGCGGGAGCGCTGGTAGTTCGGGGATGGGCACGTCCGTTCGGCAAAACTGTCTCAGACCAAGAGGCTGGTAACCGCGCGCGAGACCCCCGGGTCAACTTCGGCCTTGAGTCTATTCCCTTTTTGGGGTTGCCCGTACGTAATAAAATAGAATGAATTTAATATTAGGTTGAGTACCTCAAAATATTAACAGACGGGGCTAACGGTTTACGACAATATCGTTACATAACAGGTAGGTGACAGTGAGTGCAAGTAGAATATATAAAATATGTTGATATTTGTCACACAATGCTAGATGATACAACAGATACTGACTGTAAAACTATCTTGATACCATATAAGATACATTGACAGTAGGTAAAGTCGCAAGGAACTAAATCCCTTAATTAAAGACAGTGGATACGATACAAATATACGTACATTTTACATCGTAACAATCCTACAATATAGTGAATACATTACCTAAAGAAAGAAAGGATGCAAATTTTAAACTAGGATTTAATAATAGTGAAGTTAAAACAATTAAAAGAATGAAAACAATATTGAAAGAAGGGTGCATGTAGGAAACTCCATTAATAGAGGACTGAACGCTGTCGGCGTAAATAAGAAATTGTCCAAAGAAGCGAAGCAACAGTCCACAATGGAGTGCTTGTACCAAACCTGATGTATGGCAGTGAGGCATGGAACTGGCAGAGGAAGGATGAAAGTAGACTGAATACTGTGGACATGAGGTCCCTTGAGATGTATGTGCGGTAAAACCATGTATGACCGTATTAAAAATTTGGATATCCGGAAAGAATGCAAGGCTGATGTGAGCGTAATGAATAGAAACAAAAAAGGGACGCTAAGATGGTTTGGGCATGTAGAGCGAATGAACGAAGAAATGAGTGTGAAAAGAATATATGATGTGAAAGTGAATGGAAGAAGAAGTCGAGGACGCCCGAGAATGACATGCACGATCAAGAAAATCAAATACATATTTAAATCGGGTCATGTGAAGAGTCAGAATAACAGAGGTGTATGTATGAGACGACGTATGAATGTGAATGAAGCAAGGAGTGTGTGCCAAGACAGAGTTATATGGCAATCCATCCCTATCTGCCTACCTCTGCGGGGAAACGGCGTCATGGTTAGTTAGTTAATTAATTTTATAAAAATCAAGTTTTGAGAATTGTTCCTTAAACACATATCTAGCAAGGAAAATTGAGATGAATCAGAAAATATAATAATATGCGATTATTTTTTTGAAAAGGACATTTGACATGATTACATAAAAAAAACAATATTTCAAAATTTTGTTTTGGCTCTCCTGAAAATATGCGTTTTTTGACTCATTCCGTTCTTCCTTTCGCCCACAGAAATACATCAGCCACCTCTGTGTATATTACCAACTACATGGAATCTAGGTACAAGGTTACATTTTTTATTGTCACAAGATTATACTTTTGTATATTATCTCTGTACATAATGCAAATAAATATTGATATGCCATCGATTATATGTAGTCAGTGATAAGATAGGAACTAAGAATTTAAATTTGTACAATGTCCTTGAGACGATTTTTCACATTTAAAAAATTAGTTAATAGTTCCAAGACTAAAATATCCATTCACCCTCTTCCAAGCCTTCCCCTACCTCCCTCCCTTTCTTTCAATATGTCCGGTCACCTTGCAATAATCCCAAAACAACAAAAAATCTTTTTTTTTTTAAGAAAGACAAACATTCCCGGGTTGCGAATAACCTGACAATATTTGAAAAACTGTTACTGCCATCATAATAAGCGGAAAATGTTCCTTGTGCAATGACGGAGGACTTAGCCAGCAGAGGAATCGAACGCACGACGCCCGGGTGGGAATCCAACGCGTTTGTTTACTCAGCTACCGACAGGTCGGCTAAATATTTTATATTACAATATTTGATATTATTTCTCAAAGTTCCATTGCTCGTGTTGTAAATGACAATTCTGATAAATACCGTTGCTCTATAAATCTCAAACAGAATTGTTGTAGAAAATTCTTTAACAATTCAAACTTTTTGAGAGGGTTTAATGCTTCAAGCAAGAGAATTGATTTCCACTTTTTGATTAAGATTTGTTAAAAAATGCGTTGTACAACTCTAAGTCCCCAAACAAAAGCTACTAGATCAATTAATTGCTTATTATTTCTCATGTTGAGAGTGTTAATTCGTGGTGGAACTTCGTTTTGACGATTTAATGATACTAAATTTTAAACTTTATTCCACTATTTTTTTTTATTTAAGACCGGACCGGTTTCACCTTATGACGGGAATCTTCAGACTGGTACAATTTTTAGTTAATCTATCGTACATATACTATTAATGTCCGGAATGGACGCTTATTGAGTCCACATCATAGTGAACGTCTGTGACTAAAGATTTTGTTTTATTGCTGAGCTGACAGGGGCGGCTTTACAATAACATTTAAAAATACCTTCGGGTAGTTTTATAACCTTCTGAAAACGCACACATATACCAGATTCAAATGTCATCTCGATTTTTTATCGCAGACATCTAAAGGGAAATCTAGAAAATATAATGCGCTGATGCATACCTATTATTACTGTTATACGATATTTTACCAAACCACCAATGTAAATATACCTTCTATAAAATACATTAACCAAACAGAGACGGAAAAATCAGACAGGAAATTCAAATCCTGCCAACTGTTAAAAATAAAGCAAACAACAATAAATGTTTTATAAAAATGTATTTAAAACCCACAGACGCGTCTTACGCATCACTATGTAACCCGTCTCTCAGAAGGCAATAAAACTACCCGAATTCATTTTTGAATGTTATTGTGAAGCCGCCTATGTCAGCAATAAAACGAAACCCAAGGTCACAGATGTTCACTATGAGATTTAATAGGCGTCCATTCCGGACATTAGTAATAAACCATGGATTTACTTTAAATTGTACCAGTCTGAAAATGATGGTCATAAGGCGAAACCGGTCAGGGTTTTAATAATAAACAGTGGAATAAAGCTTAAGAAATTGCTTTTATTCAATCATTGATCTTTTTAGTTCCACCATATTATTTTTCCAACCACTACTTGTTGATAACTGCTGTTGTCACAGTCTATCCAACTAATTACTAATTAGATGATGTTCGGGATGTATAGAAAAAACAATCATGATAGTAAATGGCGATAAGCATATCTCAAAAACTAGCAAAGCTATAAATATCCACCGCAGAAGGTTTCACGGCAACCAAACAGCCTTTCTGACTTTCAAGTGGTAAAATCGATTTTAAGGTTTTTTCATTAATTTTATGTAAACGCGTCAGAATCTTCTCAGAACCTAAAAAATATGGTTATATTTAAAATCAAATTTTTAATATCTATGGTTTTTGAAACTGCACATTTATTGACTTGGATAATTTATTTTGTGAATACCTACGACCTTACGAGTGTGAACTTTTCAAATTTAGAACTGATGCCTTGACGGCCTCCATGGTCGAGTGGTAAGACGCTCGACTACGAATCCAAAGGACGCGGGCTCAAACCCGGCGTGCGCCAATAACTTTTATTTAATGAATATGTGTCATAAACACATTTAATTCATATAACGTAACAAAAAAAGTATATTTGCGGCACGTTCCAGAGTGGTATCGCCCCGGTGAGATGCCGCCATTCAGAATCAAAGCATTGCTTTAAATGGCTTTAGCCGTGTTTGGTGACCAAATCTGAATAGCCAGGTACTTCTTAACCTTACACTTCCCCATCTTCTTTCCCTCCTCACTAACTTTAGCCTCACAACATCCCCATTGGGTATGCCTTAGTCTAACTGGCTTTAGACGGTTAGGAGCAGTTGGTACTCTTGTGCAGTTCACTATAAAAAATAAAATATTTAAATATATACATTCATAAATTAATAACTTAGCGGCGGTACATAATATCGACAAATTATTAATTCTAAGCAATACGTCCACTCGCCCTTTTCGCTGTAGTCTACTATGACTTATGGAGCACAGCGCCCTTGAGGTGACTTGAAAAACGGCGCTATACAAATTATCCAAATATCATTATACAAGTATACCGTTCCATACATCCGAAAACTCAGTCCCGTTCCTTGTAATGTTTGTCACGAAATCCCGTTTGCAGTTGGCCAGATCCAATAATCTCCGACACACGAATTACTTGGTGTTCACAGGAATTCCTTAATAAGTGCCCTAAATCACTCGGACAGTGGCGTCACTACCGGCCTGGCCACCTGGCAGCCGCCGGGGTCAACAACTATCTTCAGTTAGGCCACAAATCCGTTCGTTTTTCAGAAATAAGATGTGTGGAGCAATGACGTTACGTATATATATATATATATATATATATATATATATATATATTGACACGTTGTAGAGCTCTCAAAGTGGCAAGCAATAATCACGCTAGTTGGTGTGATCGGTGTTTAAGCCGATTTAGTACTAAACGGTCACGCGTCGCTTGAGGTCGTTTCAAGCAAGTATGGAACGCGGTCCGAATTTCGGATGTGTTTCGTTCATACACATATATTCTATGAATGTCTATCTTTGTCATACATGACCGATATTTGAATGATGAATTTACTGGTAACGTGTGTGTTTTGCTTGCCACATTTTGTGTTATTATTCTAAGGCTGTAGCGTGTCTATATATGTAACGTCATTGGCGTGAAGTATTAGAATTGATAAATTGTCAAATATTTGAAATAATTATTTTTTATATTTAAATATTTTTTTTAAAGAAAGACTCTCATTTCCTAGTTACGAATTCCTTGATAATATTTGAAAAACTCCTTTTGCCATCATAATAAGTGGAAGATGTTGAATGTCCAATGACGGAGGACTTAGCCAGCAGAGGAATTAAACCCACGACGCCCGAGTACAAAATCCGACGCGTTTGTCCAATGAGCTACCGACCGGTCACACAATACTGGTAATATCTTCAACTAACAATATGTGGAGAGAGAGCTAATTCTTTTTATTCAACCTATACAGATTTGGTATAAATCACTTTCTCTAGGTTTTTACGTCGTACACCACGAGAAAGAAAGAGACAACTTTTTCCAAATTATCACACCGCTTTAAAGTGTTGTTATAATGTTCTTTGTGTCCCTCGTCTCCGTTGACTCCGCTCACACGTTTTGATACGCGAAACAAATTGACATAACTCAACGGTTTATTAGGTTACATGTTATATGCATGTATATATATATTTGACAATACTGTGAAAAACAACGAATTGCTGTTCCTCAATCATCACTCTACTAATTATGGGTATCATTCTTCACTATCCAGAATGTCGAGACTTGTTAACTCAAGTCATGGTCTTGATATTTTTGGTACCAGTCTAAATGATTTTTGTCATTCTTTACGATAATAATCATCGAAGAATACAATTTTTTGTGTCTAACATCAATGACTATCAAAACCTTGTTCAGGCTTCGACTTAAATGTTCTATCAAATGTATATTTTTGTCGTTGCTTTATTCAATTATAATGTATGTTCTGTTCTTTCTTTGTTACTCTTTTTCTTTCATTTCGTGTTGTGTATTTTTTTTTAATTAGACATGGGTCCGTTAATACATTTTTTTTTTTAATCAGTTAATTTGAAGAAATTAAATGCATGGAGCATGCAGATTGGCATATTGTCAAAACATCACGTTTTCATGATTTAGATTTGTCATTTTCAACTACATAATATAATATTGTACTACCTACGTTTATCTATTTTACGTAAAAACAAAAAAAAAAACAATTAGAGCTTTTTGACTTTAGCTTTTCAGTTGTAATATAAATCTGTTCTCTTTCTGAAATTTTATGGGACGTTTGTATTGGTACAACACAAAACATGTTAGACTCATTATTTAACTTAATGTTTTTCTTCATCTATCTATCTAATTTATTGAGATTGTCTGAACGGAGAATAATTACCGACTTGATTTGCCTATACAAAATTATAAATTCAATAATTGACAGCCCTGAGCTATTAAACTTGGTTTCATTTCATGTTCCTTGCAAGACGGTTACAAGGCAGTACCTACCGTACTATTGTAGCAATTCTGCTTCAACCTCACAATTCAACACGCCTTTGCGACGAATGCAACAGCTGGGAAACACATACTCCGATGTCGCTGATATATTTAACAAGTCAATATCAAACTATTAGTCCAATTTAGTACAGTTGTCGTCATCTGGTAGAGCTAAACTAATAGTTGGACCTGTTACTAAATATTATTTTTTTCTTTTCTTTTACAATATTTTTGAACCTGTTATTAATTAAATATTATTAGTTATTTTTTTATCTGCTATTCAATACTCTTTTTTATTTTATTTAACACTTTTTTTGCACTTATGAGGTTATAGGTTTTTTTTAGATGAATATGTTAACATGTTTGTAAAAGCCTATAACGGGCGTAAATAAATAAATACATAACAAAAAAAAAAAAAACAAAAAACTATTTCCATCTACTAATATAGATATACATGTATATAACTTTAATACGTTTACCTGTTTTACTGTTACTGTTGTGTATATATACAAAAGCTTACCAGAAAAAGCTTGCATATGCGTTATTTGACAAAAGGTTTTATGTTTTTTCGCATAAATAAAGCTGTTCATTTTTAAAAATGAAATGCATAAAATATGTGTGAATTTCCGAAACGTCAAATAATTATAAAACATGTTGTTATTGTCAAAATATATACGTTTCCATCATATTAAATAACATAATTTGGTATGCGGCTAATACTATATTTATAAAGTTAGGAAAGAGCTTTAACATAAGTTCTTTATAAATGGCTTTTCAAATTTTTCAGTTCACAAAACAGTTTGAATTTTTTCAAAATAATCAATGTGTTATGATTGCACCAACATAGCCAGGAGAACTCTTTTCCAGGTGAGGCCGTTATACTAGAAGGTAATATATTAAAAGGATGTAACCCCTAGTGTGCCGGAGGTGCCAATAGTCACCGGGCATTTATCATTTTCTTTTTAGGAGTTTCTTATCCTTTAAAACCTGTTGTCCGTATATTTGAATGGATCGTAATCGCTTGTCAATAAAATAATTAATTCATAGAGATATTTTTCAATACGTTCAACTAGGTACAAGTCAAGACATAAATACATAATGTTTACTTACGTCAGTGTGGCGGAAAAAATATGATTTTCAAAGAGATATTACTGTATGTATTTTTAGGAAAACTATTCAACTTTGTTATTTATTTTAAAGGAAATGTATTCAACCATATAAATATAGAATAAAATTACAAAATAATCTTCACATGTCTTTACCAAACTTTTTTTAGTGACATGTGGGGGAAAAAAACGATTCTTCTAATACAAGTAGCTTTTCCAAAAAACCTACTTATACCATTAACATACAATTTTAAAAAAATACTTAAGTACATCATCTGAAAAGATAGCACAATTAACAAAAACATCATTTTGTCAAACACAAGTGAGTTATTACGAATTTACAGTCAGCAAGGTAAGACGGAAATTGTACCTTGCTGGAATCCGGCATTCCAAAGGTTAAAGAACTTGATTTAAGGATGGGAAGGAAGTTAGTTCTTAAGCAGCCGATAAACATAGCAACCTTTAACCAATATAGAGACTAAAGATTGACAGCGAACAAGGGAAAGAAAAAAAACCCTGTGTAGCCAAAGAAAAAAAATTGAACAAAAATAAAAGTTTTTAGTAATCGTTTATATTTAATTTTGAGAAATTCAATCGTTTTTTTTATATGTTCACCTTTCACGAACGTTTGAATTAATTTTATTAAAAAAAAAAAAATTAAGTAAAATTTTCAAACAAATCGTCATAGTAAAAGTAGTACAGAAACTTTATACGGTAACTACGTCAACGTTTACATTGTTACCACATCAACCCCCTGCACAGCATCCCCAAAGATGACATAGGTCATGAGAGAAATTATTTCCGTCGAGGCCTCCTGTGTGGAGTTAATTTAAAAATGTATTATTTTGCAATTACATCTGTTTAAATTGTGTTTATTAAATATCGACCGAATTCAAATAATGACTGAGAAATTTCTCCAGCTGTTAAATGCTGTGAAAATATTTAAAATAATCAGGGGCTAATGATATATTTGAATATACCGATTAGTTTAGCCATTGATAATCTATTATCTACATCAGGAAGTGCGCTAAGATCGAGGAATGATCAATTAAATATCTTATTATGAATGGAGCGCTAATCATTTCCCCAAAATAATCGTGAAAAATAAAACGTTTGGTTTCTCCAGCGTTTATTTTCACAATCCCATCACCACAAAACATAAACATGAGACATCTGTTATATTTAGAATTTTCTTCTAACGGTTAGTGTTATAGACAGGACGCATTTGGACCACCACAATTAATGTTCATCAGTTTGAACCAATACAAATGTTTGTGAAGACAATATTAGCGTCTAAACAAAATCCGTCTTAACGAAATCCGTCTAAACAAAATCTAAATAACTGTCTAAACGTTCACTTGCAGCGTCTTTTGTCTATTATAAAAATTAGCCTTCTAAGGCAAGCTTTCTAATTATGTAACTGATCATCAGAGATGTGCACTCCGCATAGACACATAAGAACTGCCTACCCTGCTATATTCGCATAAAAATGTTAGGTATATTGGATTGAATAACACGAAAGCATTGCTAAAAATAAATCTACTCTTACAAAAATAAGCGCGAAGCGTTAATTGCACCGCCTCGAGCGCCCCACTGACCGTTCTACTATAACGTGTCAAAAGCAGTAACTAATTACGCCCATACGCCGCCAACGTCCGAGTAGATTATTGGACTACACAAAATATGTATGCGTGTATGCTGCGAGCTATATGCGCGTTCAAGTGGCTCAGCTGGGTTAGTATCTTTGATAGTGTTTAGGTAGTGCTTTTAGAGAACAAATGCAAAAACAGTCAGTGACATCTGTTGGTATCTATCTGTTGGATTCGAAGCTGTGATAAAACAACAAATGTGTTTTCAGCTTTAGATGAATTCGGAAAATAGTCGACTGTAAAATGACAAAACTATACTACTTGATGGAAGTGTCTAATTATGGATGTAGAGAGATTATGGAATGAAGGAAGTAAGGAAACCAAATCATTCACCGATGAAGTTGATGTTAAAGTTGTTGATTATTCTTACACATTAAATTTTTAACGAACACACATACTTTAATATTATTTGAATAACAACAACAAAACGAATGACCAAACGAGACACCAACGAACGAACACGTGTTTTCTCATAACTCTCTTCCGTTTTTTGATTATCGCCTGTTTTCAAAATCGGTGTTGTTGAATACGGAATTGAATATACTGAAATGGTTGGATAAGGTAAGAACTGGATGAAAAACAAGAAGGTAAGAACCTTAAAAATTGTTTCTTTTAAATCCAACACTTTCTTTATAATCAATTATTCCACTTTTTTTTCCTATTGCCTATCCTGATCAAAAGCTCTGACCACGCCCACTGCTAATAAGATACATCCCTAATTCTGTATAAATTTATACCTAAAATTTGTAATCTTATTTTTTCTTCTGAATTTCTACGAAAAGCTTAATGTAGAAAACATGCTGCGAATTTTAGCAGGCCTCGGAACCCGGGCATTTATCATTGCGCCACTGAATTAAGGCCTAGTTTAATCAAACCATTTACCGTTCGACTGCCCATTTGGGAGCGCCTTGTACGATGTGTACGGTACCTACGTGTACACGTGTACTACCTCCTTTAGTGTACACGTGTACCCGTACAGCCTCCTTTGGTGTGATAACTGTTCCGGCAAAGTAATTTAAACTTTGACAGCTGGGGAGCATTTGAGTGCTGTGTGATACAAGTCTAATTACTTGGAACAACTTCTGCTATTACTGTTTTTCATCACACACACGATAATTTTCCGTCTTTCCTCAACCGTTGACTAAAACAGATAATAATAAAAATAATTAATAAAAATAATTTCTTTATTAAATTCCTTATATATAGCCTGTTCAAAAGAAAAGGTGAATTTTGAATTTTCGCGGGCTGTGTTCATTCGATTATCGATTGTTTGTTCTGTTATGTTGGTACACATATGTTTATCATATGTTAGTATTATCAGCCATTTTGGATTAGTGGTTTGTTTTTGACAACTGGAAAGGTTTGTCACGTTTTTGTGTGCTCTTCGAATTTTTACTTTGAAAAAAAAATGGAGCATTAAATTTTGCGTCAAAAATAGAATAAAGGGCTCCAACGAACTTAAAATGTTGACTGTGGCATTCGGCGAGTCTACTTTGTCTCAAAAAAATGTATATAAGTGGTATAAGCGCTTTACAGAAGGCCGAGAAGATGTTGATGACGATGAGCATCCTGGAGTTGTGGAAAAACAAATCATGGATTTTATTCCTTGATCCATTTTTTTCAAAAGTAAAAAATCAAAGAACACACAAAAACGTGACTAACCTTTCCAGTTGTCAAAAAACAAACTACTAATCCAAAACGGCTGATAATGCTAACATATGATAAACATGCGTGTACCAACATAACAAAAAAAAACGACAGTCGAATGTACACAGCCCGGGAAAATTCAAAATTCACCTTTTCTTTTGAACAGGTCTCGTACATGATAAACTTTTAAATTTAATGCATTTCAAAAAATACAAATTAAGGTAACGTATAGATACGCAAGAAAAGAAAATAAAAACAATTTACAAAAAAAAGAAATTTCAGACAGTGGTGATGATCAGGTCAATGAGGAGAAACTCTTTCAAGAATCAATAGGATTCCACTTCTGAATCTCTCCTCACTGACATGAAATAAGTCGATATCGGAAGAGATTTTGTACAGAAGCAATATACTCCTCCCCACCGGCAGAACCATTGGCAGGTTGGTCTTACAGGCAGGAAGATAGAATAATCTATGAAGACGCTGTCTTAGATAGTCATCAGGAACATAGAGACTTACGCGCTCCAAAATAGCAGGGTTTACAATATAGCCTCGCAGCAGTCTGAAGAAGTGATTTGTGGCATACCCCTCTCTTCTGAGCTGTAAGGAGTGAAGTCCGAGCGTGTCCAGGAGAAAGTTTGTCGGGTAGAGCCACGGCTAGTGGCCGTACTCCCTCATGTAAAGAAATCTCAGAAACTTTTTCTGGACCTCTCCAACATGAATAAGTACCCCACCTAATGAGGATCTTAAATAATTGAGACACTCTCCAGCCTAATGTGGATTAAAGAGAAGTAGAGTATTCTCAGAGTTCGGGTATCTTGAAAAACTCTGACGGTTCGAAGAACAAACTTTAAAATTTTAATGCCGACTGGCACACCCGAAGTACAACCACGTAATGCCAGTTAACTTTCATCTCAAAATACCGCTTTTTTCATCAAAATAACTGTCATTTTTACGTGGAAAGTGATTATTTCAGAAGGATAAAGTTATTCTGTAAAGATTCACAGTTTATAAAATTCAACTTTAGGTATAAAATTCTATGAAAAGGAAGGAGCACCACATTAGATTCGCATCAAAACTACAAGAATGCAACTCTATCAAATGTTTTGAAAAAATTTGATCAATTTTTTTTTTAATGCATCTATCTCAGTAGCAGTGTCCTTTAGCTGCTTGTTTAGGACCTAGGAAAACTTTTTTTATATGCTTGGCTCTCACTCGCGCCTGTGACGCTACTGGTTTGCTGCATTTTTTAACAAGATGTTGACTGACTGGTGACGGTGATATGAGTGCAGATAGTGTCCATAAAGTCGAAATATAATGAAAAGGGATTACCTAAAAGTCTAGAGACATTTCTTCCATTGCTTCTCCTCGAAAACAGCAAAAAGACAGACTTGTCGCACGCAATGCGGCTGCGCGCCCGTCGGTGGGTTAAGTACTTAGAGTACATATAGTGGTACCTACCCAAGGCCGTGCAGTCAGTTTTTGATGATTTTATGCCGGACTCGGTAGACCTGGGCGTGGCTAGGACCAGGGCTAGGGTATTTACACATCCATTCATAGCACACGTCGACATAATGTTGTTGTTTATTCGTATAACCACTTTTTCACAGCATTGTTATCAACAAAAATAAAGCATATAACCTAAAAAACCGTTTAGTTGTGTCCAGCTTAGTCGCATAATAAAACATGTGGGCGGAGTCCCCGAAGATGCGGGAGACCAAAATCATTCTTGAAAAAATCATCCTTAATAAAAGTTGTGTGTTATTTTTGTTATCTCTTTCTCTCTCGTGGTGTACGACGTAACAACCCGGAGAAAGTGATTTATCGCAAGTTTGTATAGGTTGGGTGAAAATAATTAGCTCTCTACATACATTGTTACTCCAAGGTTAAAAATAGGTAGGTGGGTACCCAACAATAATTAATTCGGTCCGGGTAACGACGGACTGGTTTTTCTAGGGGAAATATAATGTATTTTAAAAAAAGCTTTTGCAATACAGCTTCATAAGTGGATAACGATAAGATTGTAAATCAATATACATCAGGAATTCTTGACCCAAATTATATCTGAATTAATCAATATTATGATATCTCTTAATGGCACAAGTTTAGTTTTATTCAGATAACTGAAAAAATATATATCTCACAACAAACGTATTTGAAATTACCGTCCAAATTCAGTGAAGCGATTTTTAAAGATTTTTTTATTTATGTACTTAACTTCATGTTTATTTACAATATTTTATATACATTTTTCGAATTACATGATAAAACAATAGATAACACAATTAAAATTAAAAAAAAGAAAATATAGAAGAAAATAAAAAACAAGATATATAAAAAAAGATATACAAAAAGAAAAGAAGATATATAAAAGAAAAAAATATATAAAAGAAAAGAAAATATAAAAAGAAAAGAAAATATAATAAAAACAAAATTGAAACAAAATAGAGCCACTTTAAAACAAACAAAAAAAATTATACAAATAAATAAAATTATGTAGCACTATTATTATTACTGTATATAATTAAAAATTAGGAGGATTCGTATCGTGTATGTGTTGATAAGAAATATACCTAAAATATGCAAGACTTCTTATCGTCTGTTTGAAAAGATTACGATTAAAAACATATAATGGTTTGAATTTTGTAAATAGGGGGCTTTTCTTTTCGTTTGGTCAAAATTTAATCAATAAATAGATAACCTCCAGAATTTTTAAATCAGTCCTGCATAGATTTTGGAAGACGTCGTGAGTTTATTGTATTTGTGCTGTTTTTATTTTCATTTGTGAACAGTTCGCGAAATTCGATTGGTAAACTAATCATTTGTTTTTAGTTGGTACCTTAAAAAATCGTCCGGCTTATCAAATTATTTAAAGTTTTTTTTTGTTACAGGTTCATAAAAAAACTATGTTTATTGATTAATCTTGAGTTATATCACATCGTGGTGTTCAACCATTAAAAAAAATGTTACAAATTAAAGATTATTGCTAAGACATAAGATGTACCTATATAAATGATTATTACTATTATTACTAATCAAACTTTTTAAAATTTATTGTTTATATTTTTAATTTCAGACGAGCCAATGATTTAAATTATTTGTTCAATACAGTATTTTAATATTTGAAAATGTTTAATTAATTTCACCAAAATAATGAAAAAATTGAGTTTACTTCGGACACACGAACACACTAATACGCCCACAAGGCACTCGAAATGTTCAAAGATTTTTTTAATTCTTCGAATTACTTAAATTCTGTAAAATATGTGTTTTAACTAATTCTTATTTTTCTCGAATACAATATCATGTATGATACTCGGTTTTTATTTTTATTTAAACGATTACATTTATATCGTAAGATAGAAAAAAAAAACAATATAAAAAAAAAATTAATATTACATAATTTATCAAAACCAATAACGATTTACCACAGACATTACAAACAAAATTGACACCATAAAACAACATTATTTAACTACTATGATTTTATACGCGATGTGATGTGACGTGATGTACGTAACGTTTTTAAATACGTAAATACGTCATTCTTATTTTTGCCACATATTATAAATATACGCCGTCGTTTTTGCTGTAGTTGATGGTGTAATGGTCAGCATAGTTAATTTCCAAGCAGTTTATTGGGGTTCGATTATTGGCCGTGAAAATTAAAAAAAAGCTTTCATTTTCAAAAATTTAAATTACATTTTTATTTTACTTTAATTGTTACTAAAACTAAATCCAAGCTTCGAAAATCTTTTGCTAGTATCATAATAAATTTAAAAATATGACTGGCATTTAAAAAAAAAGTGACGAATCTTATTCTTTGCCTCTTCTTCATGTGCTTCCTATTTGGAATTTGTAAGTCTTTGTAAAAATATATTTTTATTTTTGTTTTATAATGTTGCCCTTCCCAGAATGAGTTTTTTTTAACTCCTTGGGATTAATATATCAAATGATTTTGTATGTTAATATTTTAATAAATAAATAAACAATATATTATTGATTTATCAATAAAAATAACATTGCATTTACATTGGGAATATAAGCGATAGTTACACGACTGTTGTTTATATATTATCGATAATAAAATTGATAAAAGCGTTAAAAATGTCGATAGGTACTTATTCACTGACGAAATATTTCTGTGAAATCCGAGATTTTTCTCACTGGCAATGTTTTTTGACACTTGGAATGCGTTCGATCATCAACTTCAGTGGATTTCCCCGGTTAGCGGCCTGGCTAGTTCTTTCGCTCGCAATGTTCCGAGTTCCGATAGCTTAGTTTTCGACAGTTCCATCGTTCTGTGAGATCATTTAATAATCTGCCTCCGTCGATTCGACTATTCGACATTCATCCGCTTTCGACAGTTCTGATAACTGCTAAATACTTGTTGATTGTGCATTGCACTGAGTTGTGCCTTCTAGAGTTTGAAGAATTGTTCTGTGCCGTGTTGAGTTAGCAAACAATTGCGTTTTAATTGTGATCTACAGGTAATTATTACATATTATAACATAACAGATAAGTTATCTGTCGCGTCAATTGTCATATGTGAAACTTTTAATTTATAAAATCATCAATTGAAGCTGTGATTTTGATTATCCTTTTAGTGTTAATCTTTCGTATTTGCTTTTGACCTTGAACGAATTGCTATTGCCAATAACGCCACTAACACTTGCAAACATTCTGCATTCTGTAATGCTTATTAATAACTTCGGGTTTCAAATGTGTTTAATTTTGTATGTAGTTATATTTTGCCTACTTTCATATGGATAACTAGTCTAATTTTATTACATCTACTGGTATAACGTGTTTGACAGTGTAAATATGTTGTTATTTATTATGGTGAGTAAGTGAATGTAAGAAGTCAATCAAATCAAATAATACTCGAATCAAGCCGTGTCAGGCATCGACCACTAACCTAACCTAAGTAACCTATTTGCTCACCACTCCAGAAAAATAGCAACTGATAATTAATTTATTCTTTTAAAATTACATATCTACCCAATAAGATCCATATAAAATATTTTATCCAGTATACAACCTAACCTATCATTCCAAAATTGTCTCAATTTCCAATTACGCTCAAAATCTTTGAGTACAATTTGTGTAGTGAGAAAAAAGATGTAGACAATCCTAAATAATTCATTTTTTCTGACCAATATTGGGGGATTCTGCTATAAAATAACAAAAAAATATTTCTCACCACTCGAATTAAAAAAATATACTAATTAAATAAAAACACACGTTGTTTTAATCCACTTTTATTTTGGTACAAGTCATATACCATATGACATGTACCAAAATAAAAGTGGATTAAAACGACGTGTGTTTTTATTTAAATAATCATGCCGATTCACAAAGTGTTTGCTTATTGTGATAATTAAAAATATATATTTAACCTTTTTTATTTCATGACAAATTATCAACAGAAATAGTGAATTCTTGGCGCCGCCAATATGGATGGTCGCGTGGTTAAATATATTGTGGTTTCATTCGGGAATAAATCGTTGATATTATATTATCAAGTTATTTTTTTGTAACCGCAACACCTATTGTTAGATATTATCTTCAAGAATTTAAATCCACCTTACCTGAATGAAAAAGTAAGGAAAACCACGGATTTTATTTCATACAAAATGATTGTGTATTATTGAGGTTATTATTTGATATACAAGATCCCGCTGCAAGATCAGCAGTAATTTTATTGTTATTGAAGACAGAAAGCGAGGTTAAGTATAGGAAACTCCAATATCGATTTTATTTGATCAACTTCGACTTTAAAAGTTATATTTCAACGATTAGAGCCATTTCAATGAAGTATTACATCCTACACCCAAGTTAACACGCGATATTTACAATTAACACACTTCACGCTGTACTTTTCCGATAATAATAATATTTAAAAAATGAAGATCTGGAAAAAATAGGAATAACACATAAATCTTGGAACAGCTGTTTTCTGTTGGTTCAGTTTGCAGTCATTTAGTTTTGTTATTTTTTTAGCCTAGCAACACTCCCCTTAGACGTCAGTCAGATATTTCTCAATACTCGATATTATTCTTTTCTGACAATCGCTTTCCCACTATAATTCTCACGTGTGACAGCTGTTATAATTTAATTTTAATATCACTATCTCTTTTAGTAATCGTTATCGGCATTTATTCAGTGTCTTGAGTCCAGAGAGTTCATTTGTGATGCAATATCCGTGTTTTGACGCGCAATAATATTTGGTGTTTGGTTTTGTGCCTATTTTTTAATAATGTGAAGTGCATTGCCGACATTGTGCTAATAATTTGTGTTCTGTGATAGTTGCAGTCGATTTTGGGTATGTTTTTCATTGTTTCAATAGCTGAATCACAACTAACTGTGTTTTTTTCGTATTGTAGATTTTATAACCTATAAATGCTAGATTTACTCTCTATTTTTCTTCCAATGGATATTCTTTGTGTAGTTGTTGTTATAATATTACTGGTGTTTTGTGTTGAAAACTTTCTGTTGGGAGTATTGCAATATAATTTGCTACAGTACTTATGTTTTACACATTGTTCACTGAATAATCAGCCATTCACAAATGTAGGTTAATAAAATAGGAATTGATATTAACTAGAAATTAAGATTTGTACAGCGCCCTTGAGGTGATTTTTCACAAAAACGTTGCTATATTAATTATCTAAATATTATTATTAGGTTATTTTTCAAATGTCCCCATCACTTTATTAAATTAATTATATACTGCAGTATCAAAATACCAGCAATCTGGCGAAGTTTCTCTCATTGGCAATGATAAATTAACATCATGTTTTATTTTTTTGGACTCGTTATTTGTAGCCACAATTCATTGCCAGCTCAAAAATATATATATAATTTAAAAAGTAACCTAGCCGAAATACGTGAGGTTATTATAAAGTAGGGCTGAGTAATTTGTATGGTTTAAGGGTTATAACTTATAATTTAATTGGTTTCATAATAATTTAAATATATTTTTGAGCTAGCACAGAAATGACTCAGAATAACAGGAAAATACCCATTATATTAATTACGACTGCTATTTCTGTGTTTTAATATTTAACCAAAGTTATTTTGTCATTCGTATATCTAGGTAGACAAGCTTATCCAATAAATCTAACACCACTATAAAGTTCTGCGTGGAAACAAGATCATTAATTCTCTGTATAAACAGTATCGGCCGTAGCCATTCACCTAGCCACTGTTTTCACGCTGTCTATTTTCCTATGGACCCAAACGTATATTAGGTTTACGTGACTACAACCAATAACATCTTCGCAGCACGTTTTGTTTATGCCGACCTTTAATTGGCAAGAAGAACTGAAATGTCAAATTTGTCACCGATATCGACAACTGTGCTAGCAAAATCGAGCTTAATCATTTTTTTCACTGTGATCTATGTCTTAAATCTAACATGTGATATTGAAAACTAGCATGAACGGACTTTCATCCATGTCGACACACTAGTTAACACATCGTCGCTGGAAAGGCAAAAGGGCTTAAGCGACACTTTAGTCGAAAATGACTTAAATATGCAGCTTTGATCATTTTTTTTACATCCAATTTTCTGACTTAAGACTTTTGAAGCCCTTCAGTCATCTAAAATATATTTACCATTTGAGAGGAGGCTTGACTCAAGCGACACAAGTTTGGGACATTCTTTTTTAGCTTTTTGTCGCTTCAGGTAACTCAGTAAGAACATTGAGTTACCTGAGTCAACTTTTTTCCAAAATCCAACCAGGTACTGAAGACTTATAAATTCTATTGTAAAACAAAAAAAAACTTTAAAGTGCTCTGGTGTAAACTTCCCAAAATGGCGCTTTAGCCCTTTTGCCTCTCCGGCGATTGGAAGAATTTACTGCCTGGCATTAAGCCTGCTTTGATATAATATGTAATAAATTAATGTATATTATAAAGTGTCAATGAATATATGAAATCGTCTCACAGGTACAGCTACAACCTTGAATTTTATATAATTGTTTAATCAATATTTTTCTTTCTTGTACAGATTCTCCGTTTCTTTGTGTGTACATTCTCTTTAATTTTGGAAAAAAACTATAATGTGAGTTCTTTTATGATTTTTATTATTTATTTTTGTCTATTTAAAACCTTTATAATTTCTCTATATTTATTATGTGATGCAACGATTCTTCCTTTGGACAATTTTGTGACAGGAAATAGTGGGACTGTGTTTTATTCTTTATTAAAATAGGCCCACTATGATGAGATGATTTTTTTTATTAGAATTTTTATATACAATGGTACTTTTACTATTGAGTCATTGATGATAAAATTTTTGAAAAATAATGAATTACCTTTGATCTGAATGAAAACTGATATCGCCAATTTATACAAGACCTTTCGACTCTTAGGTCCTAGACTATACAGGCCAATTAAATTGGTTATCTGTTTTAGAAAGAGTTACGATATTTGAAAAATTTTGATCAATTTTACCAGAAGAAGGAAAACTTTACCCTACTTACGTGTGCTTGTTTTGTGTATCTGTTTATTTCTTCAGTGATTTTTATAGATTATTATAACTTATAGTTTACATGCTCTGTTTTGAAATCGTTTGTTTTTGAAAAATTAATCTTATTGTTTATTTTTATGTCCTGCCAAATGTTCCGAAAACGATTGCTTTAATTTTTTTCTAGGGATCCATCCAATGCGTCCACGTCGGAGCCTGTGAGCTCAATTATTACAGCCAGAGAAATTCAACAGGATTACATGGAAGTATTTGGCTGTACAGACTGGAATAAGTTAGTATTTTCTGTAAATGTGTCCAAGCCATAGAAGGTTCAATTTAGATCCTCTTCGGGCCCATGCATTTTTTAATAATTAGAATCTCTTCTCAAGTATTTTCTACCACATAACACAATTAGATGACATTTACTAACTTCAACTCAGCACAAATGCTCCCGGTCGGTAAGATAGGAATTTTCATTATCAGATACTTTGGGCCTCTATCAGAAATAATGACAAAGAAATATTTTTTGAGCATAAAACAGCAAGTATCATATGTGATACCTGGGGCCCGAAGAGGTTAAAGTTGTGATTTAAAAAAAATATATGTATTAGTCATAGATCGTGGTGGATGAAGGCTTCATGAGTTATGTTCCATTTTCTTTTTAATATAACTTCATGATTCAAATGATAATTTTTATCTCCCATGTTATTTTAGATTCGAGAAGTCCAACATATTTCTGATCAAGCAGAAAATCGCCTTTGCGATATTTGGCTCACCGAGTACTGAATCAGGGGATTTGTCTTTGGCGACAGCCGATTCTACTTACGGCTACAGCGCCGAGCAGTTGGAAAGAGTCCTGCCAATATATGAAAAGATATGCCAGTTTCGTAAGTGTTCACATGCAACATACCATTAATCAAAATTGTACCGCTAATATCTGTTACGTGATAGTGTTTTATTTAACCCATCTTATATTATTTACAGAGAAGTATTCAGCAGACCACAAGTCAATCTTTATGTCGATTGTATTTGTTTGCTGCGTACCGATGAAGAAAGAAGTGACTGACATACACGCGTATGACAAAGTTAAGTCCGACCAAATAAACGTCAGTCCAGTGTTCAGAATTAGAAAATGCATCAAAGTGAGCATGTCAGGTAAGAAACAATATTTACGTTTTTCTCTCATAACCGTGTTATAAATGATTGCACTAGCTAGAGCTAGTGAAAAAATGCAGTTATCAATAACTCGATAGGGGAAATTGCTTCCCATTGGTTCGTACTAATTTTTTTGATAATCTCGTATAAACTCCTTTAATAATGAGTACACAAAATGACACCGGTCCTAAATTTTGATGCAATTTAAAACAAGTTCACCTCAATCTCAAACTTTGCAGCAGAATATTATATTAATATTGTTTTAATGGCTTTATTTTAGATAGCCGCACTGGCTGTTGTATTTTCGTTGATGACATTGGCAGAGTCTACCAAAGTTGGTCGCTTTACTTGCTGAACAACAAACAACCAAAAGGCGTTATCGTGGCACCCGCTAATGGACGCTACCACGGGCTCATCTGCGACGTAAGTCCATAACTTTTATTACGTGAGTGTGTTACTTGAAATTGCTTTTGTCATGTTTGATTACCAGATCTGAATAGCCAGGAACTTCTCAACCTTTCTCTTCGCCATCTTGTTCCTTTCCAAAGTGATTTTAAGAAATGAGCAGGGTAAAACTTCGTTTAATCCTTAATGTAACTTTGTAAGATTTTAAACTTGCTTTATTTTAGAATTACTCAGATATCAATATATATATAATGTTTGCAACACGTGTTTTCAAAATGCGTACTACAGCTGTCATCTATTTTCAACAGTTGCACACATATTCGTATCAGAAGAACTCCACCATAAGGTAGGTTTGAAATATTCAGGTTAAATAAATAGTCGAGCCTTCTCCCAAGTGGTAAATATATTTTAGATGGCTGAAGCGCCACAAAAGTTTTCAGAATCAAACAAGTTGGAATAGTTGTAACTGTTGAAACTGTTATTTTATAGTGACAACAGTTATATTTAACTTGTTACCGGTAGATTCGCTCGACGCCACATATTGATCGTATTGGATAGAAAAATATACAAAGTTGTCCAGTAGAAAAGTAAATAACCGAATGACCATTCCAAATTACGCATAATATCATTCACAAAGTATATACTGTTACACCTTTTTGTTTATTTTGCGCCAAGCTAATAGAATACAGAGTCAATTTTTTTTTTTTTTTTTTTTACATGAATACCGCACAAGAGTCTCAACTGCTCCCAACCGTCTAGAGCCAGTGAGACTATGGCATCCCCAAATTGGGTATGTTGTGAGGCTGAAGGTAGTGGGGAGGGGAAGGAGATCGGGAAGAGGAAGGTTGGGAAGTACCTGGCTATTCAGATCTGGTCACCAAACACGGCTTAAGCCATTTCAAGCAACGTTTCGATTCTGAATGGTGGTCTTTCACCAGGGCGATACTTGGAGTATCTACCACTCTGGACTGATGAATTGACTGTTGCGTTGAATAATATTCAAATACAGTACTGAATTTTTGTCAACAGCGCTGGGCGTTGACTGCATCTAACTGTTATTTCCAACGGCTAGTTATATTTTGATACCGCGCTAGTTATATTTTGATACCGCGCTAGTTATATTTTGATACCGCGCTAGTTATATTTTGATACCGCGCTAGTTATATTTTGATACCGCGCTAGTTATATTTTGATACCGCGCTAGTTATATTTTGATACCGCGCTAGTTATATTTTTGATACCGCGCTAGTTATATTTTGATACCGCGCTAGTTATATTTTGATACCGCGCTAGTTATATTTTGATACCGCGCTAGTTATATTTTGATACCGCGCTAGTTATATTTTGATACCGCGCTAGTTATATTTTGATACCGCGCTAGTTATATTTTGATACCGCGCTAGTTATATTTTGATACCGCGCTAGTTATATTTTGATACCGCGCTAGTTATATTTTGATACCGCGCTAGTTATATTTTGATACCGCGCTAGTTATATTTTGATACCGCGCTAGTTACATTTTGATACCGCGCTAGTTACATTTTGATACCGCGCTAGTTATATTTTGATACCGCGCTAGTTATATTTTGATACCGCGCTAGTTATATTTTGATACCGCGCTAGTTATATTTTGATACCGCGCTAGTTATATTTTGATACCGCGCTAGTTATATTTTGATACCATGTTAGTTCCAACTTTGAATCCTGGGTGTATCAAATTCTATATTCTTTTCTCGTTTGTTTTTTAACGTGTGTTTTTTTGGTTTTCAATATCATAATTTGTATCCCAGGATTTTGTCCACGTGGATCTGGATGTGGCCCTGTCCCCCGCTTCTTCGGTGTCCAGCCAGGTGCGTGAGGTGGGCGACTATGTGTGCACCGGCGTGGCCGTGGGCGCCGTAGGGGTGCTGGCCGTGTCAGTGTTTGCGCCCGTCACGGCCGGCGTGGCCTTGTTCACGGGCGTAGCCACTGGTGTCACCGGCCTCTACGGCATGGTCACCTCTTCCGGACATCTTGTCGACAGGAATAAACATGACCAGGTATTTAAAAATTTATAACTGAATCATCTCTTCTGTTTCCCCTTGATTCGAATCAGGGACCCATGGGCATTTTATTTGAAGATATATTCCCTCGTATTCTTGCTTTTACACATCCATCAAAATGTAATCAGACCCAAATTCAGAAAATTTCTACTTTGTTTATTTGTCGGTAAGTTATGTGAGACAGTGCGTCCTCTCTTCAGTATGTGATGAATTTTTCTAGAGTGTCAGCCTAGCAGACCCGGAAGCCAGGAGTTGCTGGTTGAACTTGGGGGCCAGTGCCACTGGAATGATAGCCGGAGCTTCTTCCAGAATCTTGGCCAAAGCGGCCAGCAACGGGGCCACCATCGCAACGGTAAGCACCAAGTTCCGTAGTGACACTCTAATTTAAATTACTTGACAATTACAATAGTTATTTATTGTTTACTTTTTTCTTTTCTTATTTAGGGTTTCCGTTTGGCTCACGATACTGCCATCGTCATGGCAGCCCTGACCAGCGGAGCAGGTTTGGCCAACACCATTACCAACTGCGTCATTAAGGTAAAATAAAAACAAACTAAATTATGTAACAATTCTTAAAAACTTTAAACGATCTTTCTATATATGTATTTTTTTCTTTGTCAACAGTATAACAAGACAAATGAGGGTCCCACTTCTCTAGAAATATTCCAGATAGCTTCTTCTATTTTCTTCTTGACCAACTCCATAGTGTCCAACAAAATGGCCCACACCATCATTGAAGAGACTCAGAATTCGCAGATATCCACCTACAGAGATTCGCTGCGTTCCAACCGCCAAAGGTGAGATTCATCTTTCCTGCCATGTTTCAGTTTAATAGAACCTGTAACGATATAACTTCAAGGTGTGGTGATGAATTACCTTCACAAAAATGATGTGTAGGTCAATTTAGAAACAACCTAAGTCAAAAAAAATTATTGAGCAATCCATTCCTTTTTTTTTTTGTAGGAAAATTTACGATAAGATGGTAGCTGAAACTCGCAGAATCAACGGCAAGGCTAGGGGCAACTCTGAAGTGATCAAGGGCATTCTGAAGATTGAAAATAAGGATCAATTCTTCCAGGATGCCTTGCGGCTGAACAAGCAGCTGAACCAACATAAAGTCAGGATCGCCATGAAAGACGGGCAAGCTCTGCTGAACGGAGAACACATCATCAACCCTCAAGAGTTCTATAACCTCAACGTGCAGGATAGGGCTACCTACCTGAGCAGTATCGGGCCTGCGAACCTGTCGGTCAGCAACGTGCCCACAAACCTTACAGTCGACGTTAAATCTCCATCGAACGCCTTCCAAATCCCGGTCTTGACGACAATAATGACTGTTAATAAATTGATCAAAGATTTCCCTGATCTGTCGGTTGCTTCAAACGAAGATATCTTACAATACGTTGCGATGAAAATCTGCGCATTTGCTAAAGATTTGAAAATCTACAGTTATTTCGTAATGATTTTGAAAACTCTGGAAAATAATCTCAACTTGTACATGCACGAGCAGCTTCAAGCTTTGGGTGTTTATGGAAACGATTTGTTCTATCGGCTCTTTGTTTTCGTTTACGATTATTTAAAGAACATTTGCGGCGACGATAGTGGTATCGCTAGCGTGGTCGAGAGTATATTCATCAACGGTGAGTTGAATCCCATTTTCGTTAAGGATTTGTTGAAGTACTTCCAGAATAAGTTGACTATCGATTACCAAAACAGTGTTGCAAATGAAGACGAAACCAGATGTCTCGTTTGCAATGGGCTGACCTTTTCCAAAGATTAATTTTTGTTCAAATTTTATCCTCTTTACAAGCACAACACAGTATTGAAATCGTAAGTTATCCTATTTTTTACGTATATTGATGGAATTAACAATGTGAGCTCTTTGCTAGTAAATGGTTGTCCTCAATGGCACTACAGTTTTGGCTGTCTCTAGAAAATACCCCCCTCTACTGTCGATCTCTCGCTGGATCTCTTCAATTTCTTAAACCGAAAGACGTGGTGTTGGCCTCTACACTGTCCAATTAGTTTACGCCGCTTTGGTAATGACCAATGGACCATCTTCTATTCTTGCAAGATTTTATAATTCTTGCTATGAATGACTTCTAATGGTTGGAATAGCTCATGTTTCTTCATAGAATATGTATTTTACATGAGGGCCCGGAGCGTGATACCGACATTATGAGTTCAAGTGCTTATATTTAGCTTTTATTTGATAGAAGTTTCGATTTATATTGTCTTAAACAACACAGACCACAGTAATATTTGCTGGCCAAAGTGATTCTTACTAGGAAATAGTTAAATATTTTTCATATTCCTAACTTAGCAAAAAGTACTACAATATTTCAAAGGTACGTTGATGCCGAATGATGACATCAATAATGTCGACATTGCAAAAGATCACTGTTTGGAGCTTTAACGTTGTTTGTGCTATGTTTAGTGACTGGATCTGAACACCTGGAGTCTCCAAACCTTTCTGTTTCCCCTCCCCTCTCCCTTTTTTCCACCATGCAATATTGCCCAATTACGGGGGGTATCATAGTACCGCAATGATACCAGACAGTAAAACTTTGTGTGTATTTGCATTTTTTTTTAAATCATTTCTTCACGACTTGCAACAAACTCTTCATCACATAAAAGAGCTATTTTCTTGACATTTTTACCAATCTAATTGATGGTGGTTTTTTTGGTGTCGAAGAAGCCGATTTGTATATTCTGTATCAATGTTCACATAGTTTTAATTACTCACAATTTTTATATTTATATCATAATCACTTCCGTCTATTTGTCTAAAATTGAACAGTATTTAGAAATGAGTTTAGTTAGTAGTTACTTAATTAAATCAATATGTATCCATCATTTCAGAGCTGAATTTTTTTTCCAAAAATTATTACCTATATTTAAAAAAAAAATCTGCAATAATTTTATACTTTTTTTATGTTAAGTAATTTAAATTTTATAAAAAAATTATTTAACTTTTAGGTTTTACATTAATCATAAATAAATTTTGAGGTTTATATTCCAATTGTTTTTTAAACCGTTAACTTATATTCAGCAATGTAGAGATGTGTAATTTTTAGCAATAATTTTACTTCTTCATAATAATGTCCCTAATGGTTTAGTTTTATATATTTATTTTTTAATTTACATGTTGGTGAATAATACATTATGTTTTTACTATTGACTTTTTACCTTTTTTATCTATAAATTTATAAAAGAGCAATAATGCTGTGATACCACTGATAATACATATCGTTTTTGTGCCTTGTGACTTGTTCGTACTTTGAATAGCGGTGCTTGTTAATAATTAGCATTTTATCGTTCAATAAATGATATTATTTTTAATAAAAGAATCTTTTTTTTTCCAAAAACTACCATTTTTTCCCATCACACTTTCTAAACCAGTGTTGATTTGAATAACATAAAATTGGTTTACTTTTATTCGTGTTTTTTTTTTTTTTTTAATAGCTGAAAATTTCCGACGTCATTTGAAAATGTTCAAATTCCAAAATCAAGGCTGTAAGATCTTTGCTGAGTGCATAGAAAAACCTAAGATTGACATAAAGCACATACTTTAAGTCTGCACATCGAATGCGGATTCAGAGTGATAGTTACTCTAAGTATCGCCCTGGTGAAAGACCATAACTCAGAATCGAAACGTTGGTTGAAATGGCTTAGCCGTGTTTGGTGACCAAATCTAAATATCCAGGCACTTTCCAACCTTCCTCCTCACTATCTCCTACCCATCCCTACTACATTGAGCCTCACAACATACCCCAATTGGGAATGCCATAGTCCCACTGGCTCCCGACTGTTGGGAGAAAAATGAACTCAATATTCAAACCTAAAAAAGCAATTGTCAAAATATTTATAGTTTTTCTGTTCAATTTGTGAAACTCTATATTATTTTTGGAATAAATTTTAAATGTGAAAAAAAGTTTGCTTTTGGCCGAAACGGGTGTCACATTAAAAACAAACTTTTAACTAAAGAACTTAGTAGTAACATTTGTTAAATTTAAATTGTGTTTATTTAAAAATGGCCTGAATTATAGTTACCGGTACAAGCTTCTTAAAATAATTTATCACCCTAAGCCAAACGGCGCACGTAATTTTTTTGACGCCCCTTGTAAAAACCTAATTTTACCGATATTTTCGTTTTATTTTTATTTTTATAAGTCTAATAAAATAAGTTATTGTGTAATTATGTAAAGAACGTATCTTCGCTATTTGCCACGTGGACCCATGAGTATTATACACAAAAAGCATCACTTTTATATTTTATAGAAATGTCGTCACTGTTAACCACTTATTTTTGGCAGGTTTTCCCCTTAAAATATCTAAATATAAACCAACAGATCCAAAAAATTCTAAAATGTAAATGTTTTGTTACGTTAAATTAGCAGAGTGTCATATTGATTCGTTTATTGTTAAAAAAATATCAAAACACAATAAAAATACCACATGCGTCATAAATTCCAAAATAATGATTTTCAAGTAGATAGATGTTTCTATTGCATTGTTTCTATATCTTAACTCAACATTTATATCGGCTTTAAATACATTTCAAATTCGTGTGCATTCACAATGTGAAAAAACGTCGCAAGTCGTAAGTCAAAGTGACTGAAATCGCTGTAAGGATGCGACAGCAGTATAAATTGATGTTGAGATTTCTCATTATTTCTTTAAACTAAATTCGCGCCAATTGCTCTCTCATTTTCACTACTTGTTTCACCACTTTAAAATGCAAGTCTTAGGGTCGAAAATAAGATGCCGTTTTCTCAGACATAATAATAATTGAATTTGGAAACTAAGATCACTTTATTTTGAAATATTGTAAAAAAATAATTACAGAACAAAAATGTCGACGTGCGTTATAAATTCGAAAATGATTTGCAAGTAGCTAAATGTTTGTATCGGATTGTTTCTATATCTTAAAACTTATCAATTATATCAGTATGCAAACATAAACAAATATTTTCACTGCTTTAAATACGTTTCAAATTCGTGTGCATTAACATTTACTGGTTTTGTTGAAAGAATGCAACAGCACTGTGAATTTATATAGCGCTATCTCATTATTTCATCCAACTAAATTTGCGCCAATTTCCTCTCATTTGCACTGCTTGTTTCTGCATTAATTTGTTGCTTTTTGAGAGGCGCGGATAGAAAATCTGATTCGACTGCCTTCGATGAGTAGTTTGGTTATTTCATTTTATATGACATTTAAAGGCGCCAGGCACATTAAAAAGCACTGTAATTAGGTACTATCAGCGCCTTAGCAATTCTCATTGCTGCAATTCTCATTGCTGCAATTCCGCCTGTACAGGACCGGCCCTGTTAATCACAACACGAACTACAGATGAGTGTTGCCATTTCTTTACTAGTAGAAATAGTTCTGAGCGAGAATGCTTACTCTCAACAGTATTTAACCAACCCCAAATTTTACACAGATTAAAATGGTCTTTCCTCGGTAAATAAAGCGTTAAAACAATACTAAACATCCCGGTTTAAATTACACCGCGGTGTCTAATATGTACACAATTATAATGCTTTTTACTTGCGGCGAAGCCTTCGTTAGCCCTTCGATTTTTTCGTGTTTTCCGGTGATTTTTTAAGCAAACAAACCTGACAGCAGCCCTTAATTAGGGTAGCGCAGAACTACCCTCTGCCAATCCCACTGATTGGGGTTTCCTACCGGATTACGACTGCCCTACGGTCACTTGCTACGTCACATCCCTTTGAATTTGAATTTACAAACGAGATCTGTACACCTCTGCAACGTTGTTGGGTAAAGCTCTAAAGACCCCCAAAAATGCTTGAAATATTAACTTGGAATTGAAACTGATTCAAGATTTATTACCATTTGAATTATTGACATGGAAAAATAACAATATGCTTAATATCTCGATACCAAATATTGACTCTGAAAGAAAAACGGACCCCTGATATTTTCATCGAAAATTCAAAAAAAAAATTGACGGCGTCTGTGGTCGAGTGGTAAGATGCTCGACTACGACTCCAGAAGTCGCGGGTTCAAACCCGGCGTGCGCGAATAAATTTTGTTTAATCAATATTTGACATTACACATTTACTTCATGTAAAAAAGTATATATAGTATATTTGCGGCACATTCCAGTGTGGTCGATACTGTAAGTATCGCCTCGGTGAAAGTTCACCATTCAGAATCGAAATGTTGCTTGAAATGGCTCTAGCCGTGTTTGGTGACAAGATCTAAATTGCCATGTAGTTCCCGACCTTCCTCTTCCCAATCTCTTCCACTTTCCCACTACCATCAGTCTCACAACATACCCCAATTGGGGATGCCATAGTCCTGCTGGCTATAGACGGTTGAGAGCAGCTAACGAGACTCCCTTGTGCGGTATTTACTGTTAAAAAAATAATGTATTTTTTAATGTCTTTTTTTTTCTAAGGAAACATTTGCTTGTATAGAAAAACACATTTCCACAACACCACATTAAATAATATATTTTTATTTGATGTATAAACATACTGCTATTATACAAACAATATTTTCATCTTATGAAAATGTGTCAAGTTTAATATTTTGTCATTTTTTGATCATTTAAAAAACAAAGTTAAATGGTTATTAGTCAAAATTTTGATTTTTCTTAACGGGCGTGGCTAGAAAGTGGCGAGCTTAAAACAATATGCATCCATTAAAACCCCATTAGAACACGAACAAAAATATAGGATATAAACGCTTTTTAGTGAAAATGTTCCCGTCACGCAAAATTGTAATTTGGTGGGGCTATTAAACACTTTATACGTCGGACGGTGATTTATTGAACAATTGCTCTGAGACAGCTAAATTTCCCAAAGTATCACACCGCTCTAAAGTATTGACTCCGCCCACACGTTTTGATATGCGACATAAATGGACATAACTCGACGGTTTTTTAGTTTATATGCTATATTTTGCTTATAACAATATTGTGAAAAAGTGGTTATACGAATGGATGTATAAATACCCCACGCCCAGGTCAAATATATTTTTACGAATCGGTAACCCAATTGATCTCCGCTTTCTACTGAAATTTAAAGAACAAAGTTAAATGGTTATTACAAAACTTTGTTTTCCTTAAAACAATGAAAGTGGCGAGCGGAAAACCCCTTTCGCCTTGAATTCAAATGAAACACGAAGAGAATAAACGCTCGGTGAAAATGTTCCCGTCACGCAAAATTGTAATTTACATAAACACTTTATACGTCGGACGGTAATTGAACAATTAGACAGGCGACATTTATTAACTCTTCTCTTCGAAACATTCGATAATATTACATCACATTTTATTTCTGCAACAAGCAAAGTGTTTGACGGTCTCTCAGATGTATATATTTTTATTATTTTCATGTTAGTTTCCTATGAAAAGGCACGGCCCTGAGCCAAACTGAGCCTGGCGCAGGTTGCAAGGGTCAGCACCAAAAAATACACCCTTTTTGGCTTTCTAGAACAAGCAAAAATACACATGATTCATCTTTTAATTCTAAATGGGTAGTTAGAAAAATATATTCGTAAAAAGCATTAACTTTGTGGCTTGCCATATTTATAAATAGAACACATACACTTTGTTTTTAACCACTTTTCATTTAATATTTTGTCTACCGGTTTCGGAAGTACCCTTCAATACCTTTTTTTTTACTCAATAAAGGGATAAAATTAGATAACTTAGAAGCACTAGAAATTAGAAAATCATTAAACAATAAATGCAATATTTTAAACAATCAAATTAATTTATCTTATAGTCCCATCCTAAATATTTTTCCAATAAACCGCTCGGTTATTCCTATAATCTCCTCAATTACTCCTTCTCCTTCCAACTCATAAATATGTATATTTATCTCAGTATTTTGTATTTCAGATTAATTTAATATTGTCCTGATGATGGAAGGGTACTTCCGAAACCGGTAGACAAAATATTAAATAAAAAGTGGTTAAAAACAAAGTGTATGTGTTCTATTTATAGTTGGAAAAATGTCTAAGGTTTCCAATGAATACACTTCTTAAACAGTAATCATTTACATCATTTATGAAATAAATACAAGGGCTTTGTGTGTTCCCATCGCTTTATATAGTTTTTGTTTATGCTTTTATTTTGTGTGTAAAAAAATATTATTAAACTTTTTTGGCTGTTATTTAGAAGATATTTTCTCGAATTTTATTATTTTTTTTTTGTTAACTTTTTTTTCTTCTATTTTTTTTACATGACCTACCTCACTAGGTTATTAGAACCTGTTCGGAGGTAGGTGACAGTGAATGCATATAAATAAAGATAATGTTATAGCAAAACTTATGTACATATACCAACGGATTTTAAGATTGTTTTTTAAGTTTTAAGAAATATTACAAACATGTGTATGAATATAAATAGGGCATTATTTAAAATGAAAACAATAAAAGCAAATTTTAGAATTGTAATAAAAAATAATACATATACACTACCTAAATACATAAAATGTATAAAACGTGATGTTGATAAATTTTGCCTAGTAGAATAATATAAAATTTACTTGGTTCGTCTTATTTTGTTAGGAATACGTGCGCTATTATTTTTTTTTTAATTTTGGAACTGTTAGTTCGCGGTGGAAATCCATTTGAATGACTTTAAAATACCAATTTTCTAACTTTATTCCACACTTTTTTCTTAGACCGGACCGGTTTCACCTTATAACGGTCCGGTCTTGATAAAAATATAAATGGAATAAAGTGAGAAATTTGGTATTATTAAATCATTCAAATGGAGTTCCACCACGAATAAACAGTTTCAAAATTAGAAAAATTTAAAAACGCATGTATTTCTAACAAAATAAGATGAACCAGCTAGATTTTATCATGTTATTAATTTACGAACTGAATATGAGCAGAATTCACGCTCTAGGATTAAATTCACCACCTTCCTAACCAAACACTCACAGCTTCTGTCGCCCTTTTCAAACATAAGTCTACAAAGCTATATACGAACTTTTGAAAATTAATAGAATCTCAAAATAAGCTTTTAATTTTCTAGCTCATCTAAGAGACCCTAGCACGAGACATCCACATAGATTTTATCGACAATGTCGGTAATTTAGATTCGTTCCCGAACCCGACTGCAGATCGTCAACGAACAAACCACAGTTCACATCGAATATATTAAGCATATAGTAGCAGTTTAGTCGACTTGTGTTGTCGTTTGTTCGTTGGCGATGTGTAGTCGGGTTTGGAAACGATTCCAAATTACCGACATTGATAAAATCTATATCAATTTTTCGTGCTAGGGCCCAAGGTAAGTTAAAACCCTGGCCCCGTACGCAAAAATAATACACCACTGACTAACTGAATATTATAAAAAAATGGAATAATAAATTTTAAAAACATGTTATTTATTCTCCATGCAAACGTCAATCCCTCCTCATTCATAAGCGCGATATGAGGTTGCACTCAAATAAATGTCGACATTTTTCTAGTTGGCATTTGTCAAATTCGTCAGCTGACTGATGGAGAGATTAAAGCTTGATTCACACCAACGTCCGGATCCGCTCAGTGCCGATATTGTTCCGCAAGAGAGCTTATTGATATTGTATGAATATCAATCAAGGAGTATGTGCCAAGACAAATTTGTATGGCAGTATATCCTTCTGCCCACCCTTGTGATATTTAACTACTTATTTAGTTAAATAATTATTTTGAAGTGTAAAAATACTTACGACGCAGATTATTTTTTTTAAACCATTTTTTATCACTATATAATATGTTTAATAATTAATAAAAATATTATTTAGTGATAAAATAATGGTTTTTGATAAAAAAAAATCTGCGATGTTAGTATTTTTACAATTCAAAATAATTATTTAACTAAGTAGTTAAATATCACAAGGGTGGGCAGAAGGATATACTGCCACACAACTTTGTCTTGGCACATACTCCTTGATCGATATTCATACCATATCAATAAGCTCTCATGCGGAACAATATCGGCACTGAGCGGATCCGGACGTTGGTGTGAATCAGCCTTAATGGCATTTTGGTTGGTACCTCAGTGCAATAATATACCAGGAGAGAGCACTAGTGTAATCAGTATTGAGGATTTTTGCCTGACTGGGGTGTGACTAAGGCTAGGGCTAGAGCTAGGGTATTATATATCCATTCATAGCACATTTAGACATAATGCTTTTGTTTATTTGTATAACCACTTTTTCACAGTATTGTAATAAATAAAAATGTAGGGTATAACCTCAAAAACAGTTGAGTTCTGTCCTGTTATGCCGCATAACAAAACGTAGTGGGTGGAGTTTCCGGAGACGCGGGAGACGGAGAACATGCTTACATACCTAAAAGCGGAGCTATTTTGTGTGAGAACTTGTCTTATCTCTTTCTCTTTCACGGTTTACGACGGACAAACCCGGAGAAAGTGATTTATCGTAAATTTGTATAGGTTGGGTAAAAATTTTTAGGTCTCTCGATATATATTTTTACTCTGAGGTTGGTACTTTGTTTTGTTTGACAGTTGATTTATGTCGGTAATGCACGAAGTAGGTAGAGTCAAATTTTGTGAAAACTGACTGTTAAAACATACTGGGAAGTGTGGGACACTGTCGTAGTTATTTTCGGGAAATGAAACCCACATTTAACTTTGACCCAGGCTTTTAGTTTTCAGAGCGCGCTTACGTTACCTATATTCGCGGCAGTACTGCGCGGTTTGCTTTACCCGACTTTTGTACTCTCTCCAGGCAATTATTGGTGGCACTACCCTAACTGATATTGCCATATTCTAAAGAAGATTGCACAAGTGCACATTAAACTTTCCTTAGTTGTTTTTTTTTAAATATTTAATGTGTCATTTTGTTTTAATTTTAAATGAGTTTCCTCAGTTTCGTTATTAGATTTGTGACATGAAGTTTCCATTTTAGGAGATCATCTTTATATAAATATGCCAAGGTATTTTATGTGCTCAGCCCTATTTACTGAAGGACAAGTACATGTATTTAACAATGAGCTACAGCTATGTAATTTGAGGTTATGTTATAGTGGTAATGGATTGCTTGTTATTCCAAAAATTAGGATTTTGGTTTTTTTTCTTTATTTAGAGTAAACATGTGTGAATCAAGCCAAAATTTGATGGTGTTTAAACCATTTTCAGCCATAGTGAAAACTTCATTCCAAGATTTAGCATTTAATAGTAACACAGTGTCATCGGCGTTTATGATTATATGGGAGTTTAGGTCTTCCTAGTCCTTCTTCAATAAACGTTTCGGACAATCTTGCTGTGTATATCATCAGAGCAAATATAACTGCGAAGCATTCAACAGCGGATTTCGTTATCGTTTTGATATTCCTCCTTCTTGTGCAGTCAAAGACAATCGTCACTTTAAAAAAACTTTTTAGGGACGGCCTGCATGGTCGAGTGGTAAGACGCTCGACTACGAAACCAGAGGTCGCGGGTTTGAACCCGGCGTGCGCAAACACATTTTATTTGATTAATATGCGTCATGACACATTTAATTGATATAAAATAATATATAGTATATTTGCGGTAGGTTCCAGAATGGTAGATACTCTAAGTATCGCCCTGGTGAAATACCACCATTGAGAATTCAAACTTTGCTTGAAATGGCTTTAGCCGTGTTTGGTGACGAGATCTGAATAGCCAGCCACTTCCCAACCTTCCCCTACTTCACCTCCTCCTCCCTCTCCTTTACTTTCAGTCTCACAAAATACCCCAATTGGGGCTGTCATAGTCCCACTGGCTCTAGACGGTTGGGAGCAGTTAAGACTCTTGTACGGTATTCACTGTAAAAATAAAAAAATACATCTCTCGGCTCTATTTTTATAAACTTAACGATGGTACTTCTTCAACAAACTAAAAGCCTCTGACCATTTCTGTAAAAGCTTTAGTTAGGTGAGCTAGCAGAGTTATTGGTACCAGCAGAATAAAGCCTGAGATCTCATCTATCGCTTATTTAGAGCTTTACTAATCGGTGTTGTTAAAAGCTGGGATTCAACCATAAAATTTGTCGATTTTCGTAATTTTGCAGTAAAATGTGCACAGCGCAGGTGTATTTCACATGTTCTTCTATTTGCCTCGGATTTCCAACAGCCGTTTTTGACCGAAATATGTATTGTATTATTCCGGAACAGGGCGACGCGCGGCGGAACACTTCGGCAGTGGCGGCACGTGGGGGCTTTATCGCGGACGTGTCCCTGTCGGGCGCGGCGGGCCCGGCCACGCGTGGGGCACGTGCTCTATGCAAAACGCCACCGATCTCTGTACAGGCATTAGGATGCAGCGGAAAGATGGCAATAATATACTACTAACCTTGGACTAACAATATATGGAGAGAGAGCTAATTACTTTTACCCAACCCATACAAATTTGGGATAAATCACTTTGCACCATGAGAAAGAACGAGACAGCAACATTTCCCAAATTATCACACCGCTTAAAAGTCTTTTTTTTAATTTTATTTTTTTACTAACTTTTTGTTTTTTACATTATTTTTTTACATTACCTACCTCACTAGGTCATAAAAAGCTGTTCTGAGGTAGGTGACCGTGAGTACAAGTAGAATAATATAAAATATGTTGATATTTGTTACACAATGCTAGATGATGCAACAGATACTGACCGTAAAACTCTCTTGATAGTATATTGGTAGATTCACACCAACGTCCGGATCCGCTCAGTGACGATATTGTTCCGCATGAGAGTTTATTTATATGGTATAAATATCAATCAAGGAGTACGTGCCAAGACAAAGTTGTGTGGCAGTATATCCTTCTGCCCACCCTTGTGATATTTAACTACTTAGTTAGTTAAATATCATAAATTCATATTGATAGTGAATACATAAATGTATTCACTATCAATAATTGTAGGATTGTAACGATGTAAAATGTACAATCAAGGAGTAGGTGCCAAGACAAAGTTTTGTGGCAGTGTATCCTCTCTGCCCACTCTTGTGATATTTAACTTCTTAGTTAGTTAAATAATTATTTTGATGTGTAAAAATACTTAGCATATTGGTAGATTCACGCCAACGTCCGGATCCGCTCAGTGACGATATTGTTCTGCATGAGAGCTTATTGATATGGTATAAATATCAATCAAGGAGTATGTGCCAAGACAAAGTTGTGTGGCAGTATATCCTTCTGCCCACCCTTGTGATATTTAATTACTTAGTTAGTTAAATAATTATTTTGATGTGTAAAAATACTTACGTCGCAGATTTTTTTTAATTAAAAACCATTTTTTTATTACTAAATAATATTTTTAATAATTAATTAATTGTGTGCAGAGAGGATATGCTGCCACAAAACTTTGTCTTGGCACCTACTCCTTGATTGATATTAATACCATATCAATAAGCTCTCATGCGGAACAATATCGTCACTGAGCGGATCCGGATGTTGGTGTGAATCTACCATATAAGATACATTGACAGTAGGTAAAGTTGCAAGGCACTAAATCCTATAATTAATGACAGTGGATACGATACGAATATACATACATTTTACATCGTAACAATTCTACAATTATTGATAGTGAATGCATTACTTAAAGAAAAAACAAAAAAAATTGTTTATTTTAAAATAGTATATAATAAAAGTGGAGTTAAAAGAATTATGATGCAATATTTATATAATATCATGTTATTATGTAAGAGAAATGTAATTTTTTAGGGTCGGGCATTTTATAAAGCTATGATTTTAGGTATTTAATAATTAATAGATAATTTTAAGTTTTAGGCATTTTATAAAGCATTTTATGAAGCAAAGTGCTGTAAGGATATGCTTCGTGTCCCGCGTCTCCGTTGACTCCGCCCACACGTTTTGGTATGTGATATAAATGGGCATAAATCAACGGTTTTCGAGGTTATAATTTATATTTATGTTTAAAACAATACTATGAAAAAGTGGTTATACGAATAAACAAAAACATAAAGTCGACAATGTATAAATACCCTAGCACTAGTCCTAGCCACGCCCAGGTCTAGCCGAGTCCGGAAAAACTCATTACATTTTCAAAATTATTAATTGTTTATAGACTTACCTTCTCTGTTGCAACTCATCCAATTAAACATTCCTTGCCGTAGACTTAGAAACAATGAATTACTGTTCCTCAATCATCACTCTACTAATTATGGTCATCATTTTCCACTGTCCAGAATGTCGTGACTTGTTAACTCAAGCCATGGTTTTGAAATATTTGGTAGCAGTCTAAGTGATTTTTGTCTTTCTTTACGACTATACTAAAATTTTGACTTGACCTTGAATGTTCTTTCTTATGTATATTTGTCCTATTTTTGTCATTGCTTCATTTAATATTATGTATGTACTGTTCTCTCTCTGATGCTCTTTTTTCACATTTTGTGTACTGTATTTTTTTGTAATTGGACTATAAAATGATTTTTGCATTTCAGATTTTTTGGTCGTTGAAGATTGTATTCTGTGCATCATCGGAACATCCTCTATAAATATGAACACTCTTTCATCCTTGCACTGATCCCGCTGTCATATGTAGAATAACCAAACTTGCCCCCGTTTTCCAGTTGCCATGATATTTTCACTTTCGAATAACAGATGGCCGAATTTAATTGAAATTTACTGGCGGCGTGCGAATGTTGGCCTATTTCCATCTAGATAGATGCCGGTTGAGGGGATGTGCACGAAGTGTGTAGTATTTTAGTTGTTTTTATTAATTTATTTACTTTAACGGACTAAAGTCCAATTACAAAAAAATACAAAACACCAAATGGGAAAAAAGCAACAGAGAAAGGACATCACATACATAATATTAAATCAAGCAATGACTAAAGTAGGACAAATATACACAAGAAAGAACTTTCAAATCAAAGCCATGATCAGGTCAAAGTTTTGGTAGAGTCGTAAAGAATGAAAAAAATCATTTAAACAGCTATCAAAAATTTCAAGACCATGGCTTGAATTAAAAAGTCTCGACATTCTAGACAGTGGATAACGATACCCATTATTATTAAAGTGATGATTGAGGAACAGCAATTCCTTGTTTCTGAGCTAACGTTGCAACAAAGAAGATGAGTCAATAATACAATTTATAATTATGATTTTGAAAATGCAAATTAATCTGTAGACACTGAAGGTAGTGGGGGTAGGAATGGAGATGAGACAGAGAAAGATAGAAAAGTACCTGGCTATTAAGATCTGGTCACCAAAGACGGCTAAATCCATTTCAATTTACGTTTCAATTCTGAATCGTAGTCTTTCACTAGGGCGTTGCATTTATTTATTTATAAACTAACGGACTAAAGTCTAATTACAAAAAAATACAAAACATGAAGGGGGAAAAAGAGCAACAGAGAAAGAACAGCACATACATGATGATATTAAATGAAGCAATGGCAAAAAAAAACACAAAATACACATAAGAGAGAACATTCAAATCAAAGCCAAGGTCAAGTCAAAGTTTTGGAATGACAAAAATCATTGAGACTGCTACCAAAAATTTCAAGACCAAGACTTGAGTTAACAAGTCTTGACATCCTGGACAGTGGAGAATGATATATTTAATTAGTTGAGTGATGATCGAGGAACAGCAATTTATTTTCTGTGTCAATTATACAATTAATAATTTTGAAAATGCAAATTATATCAAATTTTTTCCTACGCTTTTCTAATGAAGAAAATTTTAATTTTTGTTCAATTGCATCATATGGATAATCGTCTCTTTCTCGCCCTAATCTCCGTGCAATTCCACGTAAGAAGCGATGTTGGACGGATTCAATATGATGAATATGAACGGTATAGAAAGGGACCAATGGAGACCAAATGACACTGGCTTATTCTAGATGAGGGCGAACTAATGTGCAGTAAAGAGTGTTTTTTGAATTTCATGAATTACTCGACCAAAAATTCTACCTTGTTACAGTAAAGATAAAATACAGCAAGGACTTGGTGATGAAAATTATTTCTCAAACGTTTTCAGATATAAATGTTCGTGCAAACTTAAGTAATTATATTATATGGATTTTTTTCGGTTGAAACAACCGTTTCCCGTTCTCCCTAAACGTTCTCCGTGGTCGAGTGGTTAAGACGCTTGACTACGAATCCAGAGCTCACGGGTTCAAATCCAGGCCCACACATTTAAATAACTATTTGTGTTGTTTCACATTTAATTCATATTAAATAATATACAGTATATTTGCTGCACGTTCCTGCACGGTCCTGGTAAAAGACCAAATCGAAAAGTTGCTTGAAATGGCTTTAGCCGTGTTTGGTGACCGAATCTGAAAAGCCAAATACTTCCCAACCTATATTAATTTATTTTTACTTATATATACGGCACAGCTTGTGCCATTAACATAAAAGTGTGTAATAAAAAAGTATTTTAAAATAGTTGGTGAGAAAAATGTTCACAAAATAAGAAATGTAAAAAAAAAATACAAAATTCAAGGTAGGTACTGCTAATTAGGAGCAAAGAAGAAAAAAATGAAAATCCTTATTTTTAAAGAAAGACAAACATTCCCGGGTTACGAATAACCTGACAATATTAAAAAAACCTCTAATGCCATCATAATAAACGGAAGATGTGGCTTGTGCAATGACGGAGAACTTAGCTAGTAGAAGAATTGAACCCACGACACCCGGGTTGGAATCTGACGCGTTTGTCCACTCAGCTACAACCGGTCAAAAATTATTAACACTGTTTCTTGTGGGGTTATTTATTATTTTTAGAGTGAATATTTCAAACCAAGAAAATTAACTCGTATAATTGCATTTCACGAAGGCTTATCTGATCAATTTGGAACGTACAATAAACGAATTTCGCACTATAAACTTCACTCTCTGTCAGCCAGACGTAAACTTTCTGATATTTTAACTTTACACAAAATTATGCATTCATCAATTGATGCACCAAATATTTTATCCCTAATTAACATTAACATACCAATAAGAAAATCAACGAGGAGGATAAACAATATTTTTAACATTAAAGCCTACCACACAAATACAGGATATTTCTCTCCTTTGCCGAGAACATTAAGAAACTACAATACAATTCACTGCACAAACAATGAAGTAGACATTTTTGTTGATACGATAAATCTTTTTTTTTTTTAAATCTATCAATCATATCAAGCTGATATTGTAATGATGCCCTTTAGTTATGGACTGGTTATATGAAGTACCAAGTACCAAACGGCTTATAGACATCTCTTCAGTACAGGTGCCAATAATCCATGCTTTGAATTGGCAATTGGTTCTCTGAATTGGCAAACCATCTAATCTCATCAAACCATACTTTCGAAAAAACTACAGGAATTAGTCTTTTACATAAAAACGGGATGGGCATTAGATTAGACAATTTAGAAGCACTCGAGATTAGGAAATCTTTAAAATCAAATTTATCACTTAACCTACTTAATAATCAAAAAAAAAAAATGTATCCTTTAGCCCTATTTTAAATATGTTTCCTGTAAATCAATCTTTATCCCATCAATTGTCAACTTCACCCTCATTTGATGCTACGAATCACTCTGTTTTATTCCATAACTCACCCATTTAATTATTATTATGTATCCAAATAGCTTATTTTCCAGTAACAATGCAAAATGTCGTTTTCATATATAAATTCAATATGGGATCATTGTCTGCCCCTAACATTACATCATTATCTTTCTATTATGTTCACTTGTTTATTTACCAATTCTTCGTAATATATATTAAGCATTTTCAATTGTTCCCTCCCTCTAATATATGCTCTCTCTCTTCCTTCTTTGTATTATATACTGTCTCACTCTATCATTTACTGTTGTACCTATATATACCTGTTAACTCTGTATTTTTTCTTTAGTTATTATATGTGCCCTGACGAAGCTTGATCCAAGCGAAACCGGTTGGCCTTCATCATAATAAATTCTGTGGTTTTAAAACAAAGTATTCTTTTATTTAATATAATGTCCAACCACCATGTGATTGCTTCTTACGAAAAAATCATATTTATTTAAAGGTTTAATATAAATGTTATTCCACCATCTTCTTCCTCCAATCATTCGAGTACACCATTCCGACAGTTCGTTATGTTCATTTTATTATAAAATTTGCATGCAAACGTTTCCACCAGACACTTTCCACAAACTTAGAAAAACAACTTCTGGAAAACGTGGGGAGGGTTGTCAGTGACGAAAAACTAATATTTGATGTTTAAAAGTTAGTTTCTGATCTTAGAAATCATGCAAACGATGAAAAAATATATGTTTTCTTGAAGAATATTACGAGATAGAAATACTGACAGATTTGTGAATTAGAAGGTGTTGGTTTTGAAGTGATAATTTTTTAGGTTAGGTTAGGTTCTTAGCCAGTGGCGGCTCGTGAGTTTTTAGTGTGTTAGAGTGCTAATATTGAAAAATACGACACTGTTAGTGTTGTTGTAGCCGAAAATGATTTTTTTTTAAGATTTTCAGTTTTGGTGGTGCACTGCACGGATTTTTGAAAAATCTTCATGCAAAAAGTTGAAATTTCGAAAAAAAATAAAATGTTTTCGACTGCAACGACATCAATGATGACGTTTTTTTTTTCAATCTTACCACTCTAGCACACTAAAAAGTCTTCTTACCTTGATGTTTTTGAACGTTTTGTTTTTAAATGAATGAGAAATGTTCAACCATTTCGCTATATTTACTTTCGTTTTCAACAACAATCGTTGTCGAAACAATTAAATATCGAACAGAAGAGTTTTGGTGTAAAAAAACGTGGTTGCTAGTTTGTTTTCGCTTGTTCGTCGGTTTGTTGTTTGATCTCCAAAAAATATAAAATAAATGTGGTGTTTTTTGTTTTTGTTTTTAGTAGGAAGACTTAAATAAGTGGTGTTTTTGTGATTAGCTTCGTTTCGTTCATACTACTGTGTAAGAAGAGTCGAGAACTTCAACTGCATCGGTGAGTGAATGGTTTCCCATTTTCCCTTCATTCCATAATCTTTCCACAAGCTACAATTAGACACTTCCACCAAGTAGTTTAGTTTATCATTTAAAGTCCACATTTTCCCAAATTTGTCTGAAGCTGGAAACACAATCGGTGTTTCTTCGCAGCTTCTCATATTACAGAAGGAAAGAAAAGGAAAAGGTAACCAGCTTTTCGAGTCGTCAGATATTCACTTATTCATACATCGTCGACGCTAAAACCTGTGGAAAGTCTTGGACGCCTGTCGATCTCCTATTGCCCAACAAAAGATTAAACCAAACTCTGACGGACCGAGAATATGTGAATAACGGTGCGTGACGACGGCCTCCATAGTCGAGTGGTAAGACACTCGACTACGAATCCAAAGATCGCGGGTTCAAACCCGGCGTGCGCCAATAACTTTTATTATATTGATATATGTCATAACACATTAAATTCATATAAAAATAACAAAAAAGTATGTTTGCGGCACGTTCCAGAGTGGTAGATACTCTAAGTATCGCCCTGGTGAAAGACCACCGTTCAGAATCGAAACGTTGCTTGAAATGGCTTTAGCCGTATTTGGTGACCAGATCTGAATAGCCAGGTACTTCCCAACCTTCCTCTTCCCAACCTCCTTCCCCTCCCCAGTACCTTCAGCCTCACAACATACCCTATTTGGGGATGCCATAGTATCACTGGCTCTAGACGGTTGAGAGTAGTTGAGACTCTTGTGCGGTATTCATATAAAAAAAACGACCATTAAAAAATTAAATCGCCCAACGCGCCATATATATAAGGTTTGTTGGAGTAAATTTACTAGACCATAAAACAAATTAATGGCTTTTTTACACCATTTCCACGCCACGGACACACGCAGCCAGGAAAATCTGCGGCGTATTGTCACCGTAGTCTTCCCAGCGCTACTATAGTGCAGAAAGTCCACTCTAGGAATACTCAGGCACAGAGCGGTGATACCAGTCTATGAAATGATCACAACCTGCATCGCCAACTCCATTATCGGCCTGTCTTTTTCGTCAACAACAGTGTCAACTTTTTTTTGTATTTCTAATGCAAAAATTACTGCTGATAGTTGAAGTAATATTTGTAACATTATGAACAAAATGTGATGCCGAGTCATGTTTGTTAAGTTTTGTCAGTTGGACGGCCTTCGTGGTCGAGTGGTAAGACGCTCGGCTGCGAATCCAGAGGTTGCGGGTTCAAACCCGCCGTAGGCAAATACATTTTATTAAATAAATATGTGTCATTACACATTTGATTAACATAAAATAATTCATGCCATATTTGCGACACGTTCCAGAGTGGTAGATACTCCGAGTATCGCCCTGGTGAAATACCACTATTCAGAATTGAAACGTTGCTTGAAATGGCTTTAGTCGTGTTTTATGACCAGATCTGGATAGCCAGGTACTTCTCGACCTTCTTCTTTCCCATATCCTTTCCCTCCCCACTACCTTCAACCTCACAAGATACTCCGATTAGGGATGCCATAGTCTCACTGGCTCTAGACGGTTGAGAGTAGTTGGGACTCTTGTGCGGTATCAACTATGAAAAATAAAAATAATTGAAATTATCGAATTTAAAAATCAATATTTTCAAACCCCTACCTACCTAATAAAGTACATATCCATAATATATTTTAACATAAATTGTTCGATTTTTGAAATGGAATTTGAACTAGTATTTTTTCTTGGCAAGTCAAGTTACATCCAGTGATTTTTCACGAGTAAGAAGTAGTTATTAAATAATTAAATTGCGATTTCATCGTCTCGCTGCGTCGTCTACAGGGTGCTACAAATGATCAGAAGAACTTTGAAGTTAGTGCAGGGTGGTCCGGAAGAAATGCTACAAATCAATTGCTCGCAAATAAGTGAGGGCAAGTGGAATTGCTGCAGAGGACATTGCGCTTTATATAACACACGTCAAAGTATAAGAACGACTTGGATTTGTCTAGGGTGACCGTACTTCAAAAACACTTTTATTTTTTTAGCAATTCTTTATTTCGTGGTGACATTTCTTCAACTTTATTTGTACTGGATTTAACAGATGTTATCACTAGCGTGAACATAATCCAGTTATAACAACTCAGTTGGTGTAAAATTGTAAAAAAATAAATTACAAATACAAAGAATACATCAAATAAAAATTAAAAAAAACTCAATTAATATTAAATAATACAAATAAAAGCAAGATGCACAAGGAGAGACAAAAGTGATACACGATATAAAAAAATAACTCTATCATTGTCACATATTTTTAAGCAATAGCAGGACATTTTTTCTGAAACTGTACAAACTATCGACAAAAATGTAATCATTAGTGCACTCTATATAATTATTTAGTCGACACATTTGAGACTTAGGGCTAAAGTAGGCAATTTTATTTCTGAATGTACTCCGGTGGAATGTGCAATGGCGTTTAAACAACAAGAATTAGGTACAATTATTTCAATATTGCCAAGACATGCTATAGTATCGAGATGACTGTAAATTATTTTATGTGAACATTTAATTAATTCACTTATTTGCATTCTAGTTTTACGTGGATTAATGTTGAGGCATTCAAGGTGTACGTCATATGATTTAAAATGGTCACGTAGACCACATTTAAAAGATAACTTTATTATTATTTTTTTAAATAGATTATACAATGTTTTCATATTTGTAGTACTAAGAATTCCAAAAATGTTTTCCAGGTATGTTGCCGGGGTATGTTATCTACCCCATTTTTTTGTTTGTCTTCCGTAAATAGTGTTAGTAGTTCACAATTAAGTGTTGTTACAAATTCAGATGTAAGGTGTTAAAACATGGAACTGGAATAGAAAGGAGGAAAATACATTTACCTTTTTATAGTGAATACCGCACAAGAGTCTCAACTGCTCCCAACCGTCTGGAGCCAGTGGAACTATGGCATCCTCGATTGGGAATGTTGTGAGGTTGAAGGTAATGGGAATGGGAATGGGAATGGGAATGGGAATGGGAATGGGAATGGGAATGGGAATAGAATGGGAATGGGGAATGGGAATGGGAATGGGAATGGGAATGGGAATGGGAATGGGAATGGGAATGGGAATGGGAATGGGAATGGGAATGGGAATGGGAATGGGAATGGGAATAGAATGGGAATGGGAATGGGAATGGGAATGGGAATGGGAATGGGAATGGGAATGGGAATGGGAATGGGAATGGGAATGGGAATGGGAATGGGAATGGGAATGGGAATGGGAATGGGAATGGGAATGGGAATGGGAATGGGAATGGGAATGGGAATGGGAATGGGAATGGGAATGGGAATGGGAATGGGAATGGGAATGGGAATGGGAATGGGAATGGGAATGGGAATGGGAATGGGAATGGGAATGGGAATGGGAATGGGAATGGGAATGGGAATGGGAATGGGAATGGGAATGGGAATGGGAATGGGAATGGGAATGGGAATGAGAATGGGAATGGGAAGGAGATAGGAAAGAGGAAGGTTGGAAAGTACCTGGGAATGATTCTTGCCTGACTCTGGCATAGCTAGGACTAGGGCTAGGTTATTTATATATCCATTCATAGCGCATGTCGACATAATGTTTTTGGTTTATTTGTATAACCACTTTTTCACAGTATTTTCATGAACGAAAATATAGGATATAACCAAAAAAAAGTTGAGTTATGTCCTGTTATGTCGCATAAAAAAACGTAGTCGCCGGAGACGCGGTTGATGGAAAACATGCTTACATACCGAAAAGTGGTGTTATATTATGTGATAGCTTGTCTCGTCTCTTTCTCTCTCACGGTTTACGACGTGAAAACCCGGAGAAAGCGATTTATCGTAAATTTGTATAAGTTGGGTAAAATGACTCTCCTTCCATATATATATATATATTCTTGCTCTGAGATAGGGAACGTACGGAGAAAAGATTCTCAGAAGAACAATTCATGTGATAGTGGATGGATAAAAGTCAAGGACACCACGTAAAGGCAAGATACGATCAATTGAATCAAATACTTGAACTAGGTCATGTCAAGAGTCGGGATAACATAATCATAACGGCCTCCGTGGTCGAGTGGTAAGACGCTCGTCTACGAATCCAAAAGGTCTCGGTTTCAAACTCGGCGTGCGCAAATAACTTTCATTCAATTAATTTGTGTCATAACACATTTAATTCAAACAAAAATAATAAAAAAAATATTTGCGGCACGTTCCAGAGTGGTAGATACTCTAAGTATCGCCCTGGTGAAAGACCACCATTCAGAATCGAAACTTTACTTGATTGAAATAGCTTTGGCCGTTTGTGACCATAGCCAAATAGCTAGGTACTTCCCAACTTACCTCTTCCCCATCTACTTCTCTTCCCCACTATATTCAGCCTCACAACATAACCCAATTGGGGACGCCATAGTTCCACTGGCCCTAGACGGTTAGGAGTAGTTGAGACTCTTGTGCGGTACTCACAATAAAAAAGTAATAGAAAATAATTATTTATTTCAACTGCCCAGTCATCCCACTCTGGTGCAGCACTAAATACACAAAGCCTTTCTCCCGTAAGGAAAATTCATAAGGAAACTTTAGCCGAACGGGTGGTGGAACAGGGGGAGGGGGTTGGCAATACTTGATGTCGGTGGGGGGAAGTGAAAGGAGAGGAGGGGAAGGGGTCGGGAAGGGTATTTTTACGCTCGACCAATCGGAAGTCTTGGGACAAATGATTGCCTTCTGTACCACTGGCTATAAATTCAGCTGGAACTTTTCAAGCATTTGCCTTCGAGGAACAGATTTGCCATGAATTGGTCGAATCAACCCGGCTACGTGTCGTTGGCTTTTTCTTTCTGGAGTTGGCCGGACATAAAAATTGCAGCGCCTTAATGACAGAGATGTAGAAAGCCGCGATCAATTTTTCAGTTCAATTTTGTTAGATAATGTTTGTATTTTCGTCATATTCTCAATAAACAGTTAAATTTGTCCAGTAGTCCAATATTAGGTAAATTTCATCTAAACTAATTAAAATTTCTCATTATTCTAATCACCTTCTCCGTTGACGTTTTGTCTCATTTTTTTACTTAACTTCATGTTTTTTTTACAATATTTTACATACATTGTCCTCCACGCTAACAATTTAAAATTAACAATATAAAAGAAAATGAAGCCACCTTAAAACAAAAACAAAAAAACATAAAAATAAATAATTTGCCTAAGTAGCACTATTATTATTAATGTATATAATTATAGATTAGGTTGTAACCAGTTCCAAACATGTTTATTATATTGTGCAAGTGTGGATGTTATGATTTGTGTAGGAAGAGAATTATAAAGCTTAATAGCCTGGTATCTGTAAGCTTTTGTCCAAAGGATGTGTATGTTGTAGGTATACGTTATTGATGTGCATGTCTTGATCTAGTGTTACGAGTATTTCGTGAGGTGACAAGCGTATTTATATTTTTGTAAAGGAAAGTTAATATATGCTAAGAAAATATTTTTTGTATGGTAAGCACTGGAAATTTTTGAAAATCTCATATTGTTTGTCTTTTTCTCTCTGTTCCTTTGTTTTAATTCAAATGATTTTCTATTATTTTCTCATTGTTCTGTTTTTTTATTTTGTATTTTGTTCTCCCTCTGTATGTATATATAACCGCACACTTTGTATTTTGAATTTAGTTTAATTTTGTACCCTGATGATGCTTAGGCTAAGCGGAACAGGTCAGTCATAAAAAATAAAATAAAATCTTTGGTCTTATGCAATGTTTTTATTCCATTTTAATAAGATAATGTTAACTTTGATTCTTATAATATTTCCGAATTTTACAATATATATATATTATAACAACCCATATATGTATATTAATGTAGATTGATTTTGATATCTTTCTAATAAATTAATTTCTAAGATTTTAATTTTTTGTTATAAAAATGCCGAACTCTCGTGCTTAGATTTTTTTAAAATTGAATACCGCACCAGAGTTGCGACAGTCTAGAGTCAGTGGGACTATGGCATCCTCACTGGGGTTTGTTTTTCTTAGTTTTAGTTTTATTTATTTTATTTTAGTTATTTGTGCATAAAAGCTTACAAAGAAACTTCATAATAACTCAAATACTTTTTGACTCATTTAGATACTAATGTATTTTGTATTGGTTCTAATAGGCTATTTTTAATTTATCAATTGATAGAATTTGGATGGTTTCCGGCAGCGCATTATAGGATTGTTGAGGCTCAACGTAGTGGGAAGGAGAAGGAGATAAAGAAGAGTAAGGTTGGGAAGTATATGGTTATTCAGATCTGGTCGCCAACCACGGCTAAAGCCATTTCAAGCAACGGTTCGATTCTAAATTTTACCTTTTCACCAGGGCGATAATTACAGTATCTACCACTCAGGAACGTGCCGCAAATATACTATTTATTATTATTTATAATTTTGTAACTGTTAATTCTTGGTGGAATTCCATTTTAATGATTTAATAAAACAAATTTATAACTTTATATTAAAATCATACTTAGAGAAATACAACTGTAACCAAATTCCTACCAGATAGCGATACAAAATAGTAAATTAACTTGAAACTAGTAAAATCATGCAGCAATACTGATAAATATAATTAAAGTAAAATCATGGTTTACTACCCCTGACATCCCAAAAATAGTATATAAGCCATAGAATAAGAACAAACTGTACTAGTCTGAAGATGGCCGTTATAGGCTGAAACCGGTCCAGTCAAAAAATAAAAAAGTGGAATAAAGCTATAAATTTGTTTTATTAAATCACTCTCTATTATTTTACGTTTTTATCTCCTTCCCCTCCCCACTACCTTCAGTCTCAACATACACCAATTGGGGATGCCATAGTCTCACTGACTCTAGACAGTTGGGACTCTTGTGCGGTGTTAATCATGTTAAAAATTTAAAAAATCACCAAGTACTTACTTTCTGAACATGTTTCAACGGTGAATGGGTCTTTATTTAAGTTTCTATTACAATTAAAAAAATTAACCAGTTCTTATCGATGGATACTTCAATAGAACATGGCTTCGAATGAAAATCACATAGGGAGCAAATTGAAAAGCATTTTCACCGAAAGCGTTTTTGGACTAACTCCTTTTTGCCAGAACTGTGACAAACGAAAAGACCTAGCGAGTCCAGTGTGTTCGTAGCGGTAGATACCTAGCTATCCAGTCACTCTTCAGCTCTCAGGGACGATTCTGTTATACCGGCGTGTTATTATTATATGGCGAATAATATTGCAGTACGGTCACGTTAAGGTTTTAGCGCAAATGTAATCTCGTCATATCAGGTTGAGGCACGTAGAGACCACGTGAATTAAGTATCTAATATAAAATACGTAACTACGTAACGTAATACGGTCGGAGCATTTTAAAATGATACAGTTTTAAATCTAGGTTAGGTGAAACCAACGGAATTATTAATAAACTAGCTAGCTGGCGTGAAAAATTACGAAAAACCTTTATTCACTTAAACAAATAAGGTTTTTTCAGTTTATAATTGTTACCATAAATCGGTCATTCCTATGATTACAGAAAATAATTACTGATATTTTAATAATTAGGTAATTTTTTATAGTAGTCATATTATCTGTCTCTTTCTTTCTGTTCCTTTGTTATAATTTAAATGTTAATCTATTGTTTTCTCATTATTCTGTTATTTTATTTTATATTTTGTTTTTCCTCTGTATAAATAAATAACCGCACACGTTGTATTTTTTTTTAGTTTAATTTTGTACCCTGATGATGCTTAGGCCAAGCAAAACCGGTCGGTCATAAAAATTAAAATAATATCCGTAATCTTATACAAAGTATTTTTTAATTTTTTTTATAACTGATTTATCATAACGATGCTTGAAATGGCTTTAGCCGTGTTTGGTGACCGGATCTGAATAACCAGATAATTTCCTACCTTCCTCTTCTCCAACTGCTTACATTTCCCACTATCTTCAGACTCATAACATACCCCGATTTGGGATGCCATAGTCTCACTGGCTCTAGACGGTTTCACCGGTATTCGAGTGGTAAGACGCTAGTTTACGAATCCAGATGTCATGGGTTCTAACCCGGCGTGCGAACAAAATTGATTCAATGAATATGTGTCATAACACATTTAATTAAATTTTATTTTTTATTTATTAACTTTTTGTTTCTTACATTATTTTTTTACATTACCCACCTCACTAGGTCATAAGAACCTGTTCCGAGGTAAGTGACAGTGAGTACAAGTAGAATAATTGAAAAAAAATTATGATATTTGTTACACAATGTTCTAGTTTGTCATGGTGAAGAATTTCAAGTGCTATTTTAGGAGGTCTTCAATTTCCTTGCGGTCCTTACTCATTGGCCATTTATTATATTTAATAATAAAAAGCATATTTGCGGCACGTTCCAGAATGGTAGATACTCTGAGTAACACCCTGGTGAAAGACCACTATTTAAAATTGAATCGTCGCGTTTAGCGTGTTTGGTGAACAGATCTGAATATCCAGGTAATTTACAACCTTCCTCTCTATCATATCCTTACCCTCTCCACCACCTTCAACTTCGCAACATACCCCAATTGGGGTGTCATAGTCCCACCGGCTCCCGGTTGTGCGGTATTCACAAAAAAAGCAATCAATGTAATAATATGAATTTATGATTTATACACTTTTGTAACTTATTTCCACTTATTTATTTTTAGCCGGACCGGTTTCACATTACAAAAGGCATCTTCAGACTGGGTTGCCAGACTAGAAATAAGTTACAAACGTTTTTGACCCTTATTTTGGAAAGGTTAAAAATATAATATAAGGATTAAGGTGAGATGATGTGCTACAATATTTTAAAATGTCCATAGGCGTCAGCAATTGACAATACGATAAAGAAAAGATTTTCAAAAGTGTTTTTTTACGTGAATACCGCACAAGAGTCTCAACTGCTCCCAACCGTCTAGAACCAGTAAGACTATGGCATTTCCAATAGGGGTATGATGTGAGGCTGAAATTACTGAGGAGGGAAAATACATGAGGAAGGGGAAGGTTGAGAAGTACCTGGCTATTCAGATCTGGTCACCAATCACAGCTAAAGTCATTTCAAGCAACGTTTCAATTCTGAATGGTGGTCTTTCACCAGGGGGATACTTCGTATCTACCAATCTGGAACGTGCCGCAAATATACTATATTTTATTTTTCTATCAATTAAATGTGTTATAACATATATTAATTAAATAAAATTTATTTGCGCACGCCGGGTTCGAACCCGCGACCTGTAGATTCATAGTCGAGCGTCATACCACTCGACCTTGCAGGCGTCGTCATTACTAAAGTGTTAAAATATTTGTTTGAAAAAATGAAAAAAATGAAAAAAAATGACAAATTACCCAAGTGCATAGCACTTAAAAATTCCTTGATACCGAGAAATTATAAACGAAATAAATGATCACAATAAAAGTAATGTACTGTAAAAGTGCATTATAAATATAATCATGTAATTATACCATAATACTGGGAGTAACCCAATAACTAGGAAATTTTATGGAAAGTGTAGACATTACAATTAAGATGGGAAAACCTAAAATAAACTCATTAATAATCAGTATTCACCAACCTTGCATTATATAAATACATCGTAAAATCATACTTAGAGAAATACAACTGTAACCCATCTTAAATAAAAATTCATACCAGATAGATATATAAAATAGTAAACTAAAAGTAACTTGTAACTAGTAAAATCATGCAGCAATACTGATAAATATATTACTCGTCATTTCAATGTTTTTAGTTTTTAAATTATAATAATATTAATATTTGGATGATTTGGATAGCGCCGTTTTTGTGAAAAATCACCTCAAGGGCGCTGTACAGATCTTATTTTCTATTATTAGATATTAATTCCTAGTTTATGTTATGTCAAATATTTACAATGTGCGTTAAATTAAAACTGAATTACCACAAATATAAATATTGCATTTGGAGCTTAGAACAGATAGAAATCTTGTATTTATCTAGAAGAAAACAAAAAAAACTCAATTTTGGAAAATCGTGGGTTGGACGCTTTCTGCATAACTACGTCCAATTGTAAGGCGAAAGGTAGTGGAGAGAGGAAGGAAACGAGGAAGAGTAAGGAAAAGGTTGAAAGAACTTGGATTTTTAGATCTGGTCACCAATCAACGATTCAATTGTGAATGGTGATCTTTTTTAAGGTTTCCACTCAATTTTACCAGGGCGATACTTAGAGTATCCACCACTCTGAATATGGATATGGAACTATGAATAAAGGTTCAAACTTAGGGAAGGTGATTTTTAACTGATCTTCTGTAAAGCGAGTTGTTAAAAAATAAATATATACGTATAATTATCAAAATACCAGTTTTAAAACAAGCCGAGGCATTTTTGGAAGTTTAACTTAAAAGTGTGCGTTTTCAATTGTGTTTCATGACGAATTTAAAAGATCACCGTTTAAAAATTGTATTCACTGAAAACCTCAAACATGTTCCCAACTACCAGTATAAAATTTACAGATAAATAAATATTCCTAGTATTCATTGTTTGTATTAGAAAGCCAGAAAGTCTATATTTTTGGATAAAACTGAAATTCTTAAAATGGTTTTTTTTCGGTAAAAAGAAAGTGCTGTAATAAAACGTATTTAATTTTTGATTTTCTCTTTTTTATAATCAGAAATTCGTATTTTAAAAACACCCCAGAGATATCCCAGATGACCACGGATAAACAATAATAATTTCACAGCCAGTTCCAGTGGAAATTGATATTTATGCCTTATTACAGAAAATAAATTGCCCGTCGTTTAGATAGGACTGTGTGCTCAGTGTTCATGTAACTACATCATCACTCAGTTAAATCAGCCATAAAAACCTTTCAACAGTTGCCAAAAAACCCCGTTGGCGCAATTCGGAAATACTCACCGAACTCTGTTGATGTTTTAATGGCATTTTCGTTCCTGTCCACGTGTTCAAAACCTTTTTAAATCACCTCTATACATTACCTGTTATGGAAAAAAATATCTCTATAAATATTTAACGATTTTTTTTATTGAAAACTGTAGAAATGAGATGCGTTTTTGATAAAACTATATCGTTGCTGGAAAGGCAAAAAGGCTTAAGCGATACTTTGGTCAAAAATGAGTTAAACATGCAGTTTTTTTTATCTGCATTAAATGCTCTGACTCTCGTTTGATTCCGAAGACTTTCATGGCTCTTCAGCCATCTAAAATATATTTTCAATTTGGGAAAAGGCTTGACTCAAGCGACCCAAGCTTCGGACTTTAAAGCTTTTTATCGCTTCAGGTAACTCAGTGAGAGTATTGAATTTTCCTGAGTTAGTTTTTCTTTCAAAACCCAACCAGGTACTGAAGCCTTATTAATTTTATTCTAAAAGAAATAAAATAGTGCTCTGGTGTAAACTTCCCAACATGGCGCTTCAGCCCTTTTGCCTTTCCGGCGACGATATATAAACGTATTACGGATGTAGAGATTAGATAATGATAAAGGACTGATTTAAACACAATGAATAAGATTCATAAAGAGACGTATGACATGCAAATGAATGAGACAGCAAGTCAGGGACGTCCGGGAAAGCTAGAAATATATATATATGGAAATATACATATTTTTTTAACAATGAATACCGCACAAGAGCATCAACTGCTTCTGCCGTCTAAAACCAGTGAAACTATGGCATCCCCAATCGGGGTATACTGTGAGGCTGAAGGTAGTGAGGAGAGGAAGGAGATAGGGAAGAGGAAGGTTGGAAAGTATCTAACTATTCAGATCTGGTCACCAAACACGGCTTAAGCCATTTCAAGCAACGTTTCGATCCTGAATGGTGGTCTTTAACCAGGACAATACTATGAGTATCTACCACTCTGGAACATGCCGTAAATATACTATATATTATTTTATATCAGTGATTCCCAAAGTGGTATATATCGACCCTCTGGGGTCGATTCCGACCTGCGAGGGGTCCACGTCAATGAAAAAAAAATTGGGGGTGCATGAGACGTAAATGGGGGTCCACGAGAGTGGATTCCATTTAGACAGGCTGTCATCAAAATGTTGGCTTCCCGCAAATGTAATAACCCACCTCACAGATAGTACCTATGCAGGTACTTACGTAATACTCTCTTATAATAGACATTAATTCCCTAATAATTTTAATTATAATAATTTTTTGTCGATTTGCTAGTACTTTTCGATTTCAAATCTCTACCGACTAGTGCTTTTTTTTCGGAGAAGAATTTTCGTTGATTTGCTAGTACTTTTCGATTTGAGATCTCTACCGACTAGTACTATTTTTTGGCGAGTTCAACTTCAATTGAAGTGTTCATCGCGAAGGGTTAATTTCAAAGAACTAGCAGTTCTTGAAGCGTTTACAAAACTTTGAAGTTTTTCCCAACGCTAAAAAAAAAATAATATTAGAAAAGCAGGGGGTCTACACAACAGAAAAAATCGGCAAGTGGTCTACGGGACAAAAAATTTTGGGAACCTCTGTTTTATATGAAGGAAATGTCTTATGACCCATATTTATAAGATAAAGCCTATTTGTGCACGCCGGATTTGAACCCGCGACCTCTGGATTCGTATTTGAGCGTCTTACCACTCGACCCCGGAGGCCGTCAAAATCAGTTATTTCACGTTAAGAGCCGGTGTAATATCAAATTACGTATAAAAATGAATCAAGCAAGGAATGCGTGCCAAAACGGAGTTGTGCAATGATGTTCTCTGCAATTTTTGTTCTGACCTGTTTAATTTTGCTTATCAATACTTACTTAGTCAACCAGTTAACTCCTGTTAAATGCTGTTGTAATTTTTCTCATTTATTCGTTAGTAAAACGATTTTCCGTTCATCGCCGCCGCAGAAGCAGCCGGTGTTTATTTCACTTTGGAAAAGCTTTATTTGTAAAGCTCCCCCGGGCATTGACGCGGAGGCAATCCGCAGTTTTAAAGCCTTGGCTCCAGACTGTTTACAATTTCCACCCGTTCAGTTGCCAGCGTACAACCTTAAATAATATCTACCTCAATTACCTACCGTCTTTAGAAATATCATCAATCACATTGGTCAGAGGTTATAACGGATATACCCAATCAAATTGAAAAGGATGTGTTTGGCAAACATTTATTTTAATTAAATTCATAATAGGGACGAATATACATAAAGGAACCTATAAGACTAAGGCCTTGGACTTGGATATTCTTTATACACAGAGTTCCTAAACAATAAGCTTACTGACTCTAACATATTCAAAGGGGATTATTAAAATGATACTTTACTTTGAGTTTAATTTCATAAGGAGTTGTATGACCAAAAAAAATAAATAAATAAATATATATATATATATATATATATATATATATATATATATATATATATATATAGATAATATTAATAATAATACATAACATAATTTGGTAAATAAACTAATTTGAAAAATAAACTAAACAAACATAAGATAATAAATTCGGCTTTTTATACTTAAATTTGTCTTTCTCGCTATATCTAGCGAGAGAATTTATGGTGAACTTCTTATCTCCGGCAAGGCTGGCATAAAATTTTTCAAATTGAGTAAAAATTAACTCCTTTATCAGAGGAATGATTGTGTCTTCGTGTAGAGTGGAAACCCTGATCCATCTGGGCGCACCCAACGCAAGTCAAATGGCTTTGTTTTGTAGGGTTTGTAGTTTTTTTTATATGTGTGTGAGATGCGTGTCCCCAAATGGGTGCAGCGTATGTGAATCCCGGCCTTATGGTCGTCTTGTATATGAGTAGGTTATTGTCTGTTGATAAATGACTAAGGCCTCCCCGACCTTCGTGGTCAAGCGATTAAGTTCTTCGACTACGAATCCAGAGGTTAGGGCTCAAAATCCCGACGTGCGCCGTTAAATTGTATTTAATTATAATAATATCCAATGAAAATGATTTAATAACTTTTGTATGGAACCACATATTTTATTTCAATTTTTGTGCTTAGAGATTCGCTTGACGCCCTTGAGGTGATTTTTCCACAAAAACGGTGCTATAAAAGTTATCCATTTATTATTATTATTATTAGAGTTAACATCATTGGGTAAAATTATTAAATTGTTCCAGTCGTGCAATATTAGGTATCTTTCCTGTAAGCACAAAAAAAATCTTATTATTCTTTGATCATCACCTTCTCATTTGACGATTCGCCTCTTTCATTTCATATATCTGTATCTTTCTCTCTGTTCCTTTGTTATGATTTTAAAAGTTATCCTATTGTTTTCTCATTGTTCTCTTACTTTGTTTTATATTGTGTTCACCCTCTGTATGCATATATAACCGCATACTTTATATTTTTGCTTAGTTCAATTTTGTACCCTGATGATGTTTAGGCTAAGTGAAACCGGTCTGTCATAAAAAATAAAATATAATCTGTGGTCTTATGCAAAGTTATTATTTAATTAACATTAAATATGTCAAACCACAAAGTGATTGCTTTCTACGAAAATATAATAATACCTTTTTATGCAATAATCCGCGATCCTCAATCCTCGATCTACTGCAAAAGAAAAAGTTGGTCAATTTTACACAGTCCGCGACAAATGTAAATAACTAACATGTAAATACTAATATGACAACTTTAGCTATAGCTTTAGATATTTAGATAGATTTATGGTTAATTTATGTTCGTAGCTTTTATGTTTTGTAAAGCGCCCCTGAGGTTATATTTCACAAAAATGGCGCTTTATAAATAAGTCAAATAATATGATTAATTGATTTGTGTGATTTTTTTTAGTTTTAATCATTTAAAAAAAATAGCACACAAATGTGACACTTTCTAGAGTGGTAAATTCCCTCACTATCGCCTTGGTGAAAGACCACCATTCAGAATCCAAATGGTGCTTAAAATGATGTTAGTCGTGTTTTGTGACCAGATATGAATAGCGAGGCAATTGATATGCAAACGAGGCCTGTTCAAAAGAAAAGGTGAATTTTGAATTTTCGCGGGCTGTGTACATTCGATTATCGATTTTATTTGTTGTTGTTATACATTTTTTTATCATATGTTAGCATTATCAGCCATTTTGGATTAGTAGTTTGTTTTTGACAACTGAAAAGGTTAGTCACGTTTTTGTGTGTTCTTCGATTTTTTACTTTTGAAAAAAAAAATGTATATATAATGAAAATTAAATTAATAACTTTGTAAAAGACCACGGATTTTTTTCATTTTTTTATGACCGACCGGTTTCGCTTAGCCTATGCATCATCGGGGTACAAAATTAAACTATGATGATGATGCTTAGGTTAAGCGAAACTGGTTGGTCATAAAAAATAAAATAAAATCTTTGGTCTTATACATAGTTATGGTTTCATTTTCATCAAATATGTCAAACCACAAAGTGATTGATTTTTTTTCTACGAAAATAAAAATAATAATATTTGTACGAGTATATAATAAAATAATGAGAAAACATAACATAGTAGTTATTCTAAGTATCATTCTGGTAAAAGACAATCATTCAGAATCAAAACGCTGCTTGAAATGGCTTTTTGCATGTTTGGTGACTAGATCTGAATAGCCAGGTACTTCCAAACCTTTATATTCTCATCTCCGCTCTGATCCAATCAGGTACACTCCGGCAAAACAAAAAAAACTTTAAAGTGCTCTGGTGTAAGGTTCTCGAAATGGTGCTCCAGTCCTATCTTTTTGATATTTAATTTTCGCCATTATTTTGTTTTTGAGCGTATCTTATGAATGACATTATACTTTATTCGTATTTCTTCGGCGTGTTCTTCATGGAAGCCCCATTGTTTTGAATGCAGTGTACAGCATCTATTGCCATTTGGAGTTTCTCTTTTGTAAGATAACTACTTCCTTAAATATACGCCTGGCATAATCTAAAAGAAAAATAAAGTTGTCAGCCATTTATCCAGAGTTTTAATTACTAGTGTCCTCTAGCCTAGTAAAGTTATTTATTCTTAGTTCAAAAACCAAGTTAAATAATCAGTGATGGGAAAAACGAATCGAAACGTCTAGAATAAGCATTGTCGAAATTGTTACACTCGGTTATTTTTTCCGCAACTGAAAAAGTTCAGACGTGTGTCGCATGTAACGGCTAGACTGTGCTGCCATCTATGAAATTTTAATCTTACCTATTTGCGAGTTACTGATCGTGGATCAAGTCTTCCCTTCCCTTAAAAAAAAACTGTTTTCTTCGGCTTAGGAAAAGGTTCTGCTAAGTGGCTATTTTTACGGGTGACTGCTTTTTCGCTTTCCCAAAGCATTGACAAACTGTCTAGACAGCTGAAAGTTAAGACTAATTTTATACTATAGTAGATCTCTTTAATATATATATTAAATTACGTGGTGATAATTCAAAAAACTTTTAAATTGAAATTAAGTTCTACAAATTAAATTTTAGCACAAGTGCATCCCACTGTTGAATTTGGCAGCCACCTCTGGTCTGGAGCCCTTAAATACATGAAAAAATACTTGACTCTGTGCAAAAACGGGTGGTCCGTTTGATTGATTCTCCTATCTTAACACACGGATTGCAATCTTTGGACTACATGCAGGTAGGGATGCTGTCCTTATTCTACTGGTATTTTAACGGAAGATGCTCCGAGGAGCTTGCCTCATTGATCCCATCGTCACCAGTGGATAGTCGGGAAACTCGCCAAACGCGCGCCCAACACTTGTACACGGTTGACAGTCGATACACGAGAACGGGTCGCTTCTACGACTGTATTCAACAGCTCGCCTATGGAACGATTTTCCAGCCTCTGTGTTTCCTCCCTACAACCAGTGGCGGCTCGTGACTTTTTAGTGTTCTAGAGTGCTAAGATTGAAAAAAAACGTCATGATTGATGTTGTTGTGGCCGAAAATGAATTAAAAAAATACATACATTAATAAATATTGTATGAAGATTTTCAAGATTTTTCAGTTTGGGGGGGTCATATGACCCACCAAAACTGAAAAATCTTGATACAAAATATATATATTTTTTTAATAAAATAAAATCATTTTCGTCTACAACAACATCAACAACGTCGTATTTTTCAATCTCAGCACTCTAGCAACCTAAAAAGTCACGAGCCGCCCCTACCTACAACATGGGCCTCTTCAAGACCCATGTTCACTATTTCCTTTCCTAAAAAACCTCCACACAGAATTTCCAAATATGAGCCCTGAGGAAAATTATTTCCCTCAGGGCCCCCTGTGCGGAGTTGATGTAAAAAGAAAAACAATAAAAAAACAAACTTTGGAGTAAGAATATATATGGAGAGAGAGCTAAGTATTTTTACCCAACCTATACAAATTTGCGATAAATCACTTTCTCCGGGTTTTTACGTCGTATACCATGAGAGAGAAAGAGACAAGAAAAGTCTTCACACAATATTGCAGCACTTTTATTTTTATGTAAGAATGTTCTCTGTCCGCGCTTACTTCACATTATCGAGTCGTATTACTTACTTCAACGGATTTTGACGTTATTTCCTAAATTTGTATTGATTAAAAAACTTGCAGCGGTTAAACAAAGACATCAAACATGATGGTGTTATGTGCTCTGTGTGAATGTTCAAATAAGACCAAACAAAGATTATAAAACGTCACTTTTCGGAAGTATTTCAACAGTTTTTAATATTTTTGACCGAACTTTAGAATTTTCACATTTATAATGATATAAAGACATAAAATCAACAAAAAGATTCTATCATTGTGAAGGTAAACCTTCTGTTATTAGTGTTTGTGCGGTATTTTGACTTTATTCATCATTTTAATGGTGTATTGATATTGTTTCGTTTAATGTGTTCAAATGTGTTTATAAAAAATGTCCAAATTCCATGTGGGCGGTAAACTTGGCAGAATATCCAAAATCCTTTAAAGTATCTTTGTTTCTTTCTTTTAAGTCAGTATAAAGTCAACCGACTTGACTGCACTGTTTCGCAAAACTCAAAGAAACAAACAAATGAAAAAGACAAATGCTCGTTAGTAGATATTTTCTAATTCTACCAGGGAACAATAAGACACGAGAGTAATATTATACTTCCCATATACGAGTAATTTCGCATCGTAGAAGTAAAATGCAGTATTTCTTTAACACCGAAAGCGTTCTTCGTCTGCAGTCTCGATCTTGGAGATTTTATTTGATCAAAAGATAGTCTGCCAATACAATATTTGCTCCGAAGCCAAGTTTCTTTTCTTTAGTTCTATGCCGCTGTCTTTTTTTTTTAACTCTTCGACGTTTCTTTTGTATTTGTGCTTTCCTCTGATTTCGCCATTCCTCGTACTGTCTTTATTTTAATCAAAACAGAACGAGAGGAACGTTATAAGAATCCTTCATCGTTTAAAATACAGACATTTTAAAACAGTGTTGCCTGTGTGATATATTTATTAATTTATTTTACTACAAAATACCGGATTAAAGTCCAATTACAAAAAAATACATAACACGAGATGGGAAAACAGAGCATCAGAAAAATAACAGCACACACATTATATTAAATGAAGCAATGACAAAATAAGACAACATATACTTAAAAAAAAAGACTATACAAATCAAAGCTAAGGTCAATTCAAAGTTTTGGTAGAGTCGTAAAGAATGACAAAAATCATTTAGACTGGTACCATTCTTTTCTTGTGTAACGACAAAAAACAAAACAGGTTTCAAATTCTCCAAAATAGAGCAATGAGAATTATACTTGGGCGAAATAGATACTCAAAAGTAGCTAAAATGTCAGAGGAACTAAATTGGCTGACAGTTAAACAGATGCTGACATTGAACACATTGATGTTTACACATAAAATGAAGAACAACTTGTTACCAGAGTATTTTTCTGACAAAATTATCTGCAATGTTGATATTCACAAGTATAATACAAGGGCATGCAAAGAAATTAGACTACCAGAAAAGAATAAAGCCAACACCCAAAACAGCTTACGAAAGGAATGAAATTGTATAATGCACTGCCGGAAACCATCAAAATTATGCCCATCAATAAAGTTAAAAAAGCCTGTAAAAATTATTTAAAATGCATGTAAACCAAAATAATGAGTAGTGTTTAAGTTAAAATATTATTAGTCAAAAAGAAAATGAAATAATTAGATACTTGTAAACTTAAATGTACAAAGTAACTAATATAAAATAAAAAAAATAAATAAATAAAAAAATAAATAAATAAAAAATAAATAAAACATTTCAAGACCATGGCTTGAGTTGACAAGTCTCGACATTCTGGACGGTGGAGAATAATACCCATAATTAGTAGAGTGTTGATTGAGGAACAGCAATTTATTGTTTCTGAGTCTACGGTAAGGAAAGTTGAACTGGATGAGTTGCAAAAGAGAAGGTGAGTCAATAATACAATTAATTATTTTGAAAATGCTTATTAAATCAAAGCCTACGCTTTTAGAATTATAAAACAATTTAAAATTAACAACTTTGATTTGTAATGAAGGTGGGTGATTGTTTTATAATATCGTCGCCGCAAAAGCAAAAGGCCTGAAGCGCCATTTTTTACTATAAAATTTGAAAGTCTTCAATACCAGATTGGATTTTGAAAAAAAAACTCAGGTAACTCATTGCTCTCACTGAGTTTCCTGAAGCGATAAAAAGCCAATAAAGTTCAAAACTCGTGTCGAGCCCTCTGGTAATGGTAATTTAAATAATGGTAATATAAATAATGGTAATATAAATAATGGTAATATAAATAATGGTAATGGTAAATATATTTTAGATGGCTAAAAGGTCACAAGTCTTCAGAATTAAACGAGAATCCGAGTAATCGATGCAAAAAAAAACTGATTGAGACTGCATATTCAACTCTTTTTTAAACCATGTGTCGCTTAAGCCCTTTTGCCTTTCCAGCGATGATATGCAAATGTGACAAGCCACGTCTATGGGGAAATTTGTTTTGTTTGAATCTCATGCATAAATAAAAACAAAAACACGTAGAAAATGAATTTTAATTATTTTAAAATAATGATTAACTCATCAAAGCTAGTAATATTAATCAATAAAACAATATCAATATCACGATAAGGCACAGCTTAAGTTTTAATGAGTCATTTCTAATTTAATTATTAAATGTGGACTTTGTAAGGAGTCAAACAGTTTTTCGTAAATAAACATTTAAAATCTATCCTAGTCACTATCTAGGTATGCAACTGTGCTCGAGCAGAGCTTGACGGCCTCCGTGGTCGATTGGTAAGACGCTCGACTACGAATTCAGAAGTTGCGGGTTCAAACCCGGCGTGCGCAAATACATTTTAATTAAATATATGTGTCAAATACTTCATTCTTTAAAATAATATATAGTATATTTGCGGCACTTTCCAGAATGGTAGATACTCTAAGTATGGCCCTGGTAAAAGGCCACCATTCAGAATTAAACGTCACTTGAAATGGCTTTAGCCGTGTTTGTTGACAAGATCTGAACACCCATGTATTTTTCGTAATTCATCTTATTCCCCTCTCCACTACCAGCAGCCTCACTTCTTACCGTAATTGGGGATGACTTAGTCCCACTGACTTTAAGGAGTTGAATTCTTGAGCGGTATTCTGGTTTTAAAAATGAACTCTTAGAATTAATTATTTATTTAGGCTATTTTAACTATTTTTCTCTATTTTATTAACATTTCGTTGTGTTTTTTTTGTGTTTTTTGCATTTATCATTTTGTCAACATTATTTTATGACGTTTATTTGTATATTGTTTTATTTAACATTATCTGTATATACAGTGATAATTAGTTTTACTTAGTATTTTACTTTCATTTCCTTTTTAAATTTACTTTTCTTACTATGTTAAATTTCACTGGTTAACGCAACCTCGGAGTAAGAATATATATGGAGAGAGAGCTAATTTGTTTTACCCAACCTAAACAATTTTGCTTTCTCCGGGTTTTTACGTCGTATACTGCGAGAGAGAAAGAGACAACAAAATTCTGGCGAAATTTCACACCGCTTCAAAGTATTGTAACCATGTTCTTTGACTCGTGCGTCTTCCCGGGACTCCGCCCATACGCTTTGATGTGCAACTAAACTGAACATAACTCAACGGTTTTTTAGGTTATATGGTATATTTATTTTTACAAGAATACTGTGAAAAAGTGGTTATACGAATAAACAAAAACATTGTGTCGACATGTGCTATGAATGGATGTATTAATACCGTAACCCTAGTCTTAGCCAGGCCCAGATCCAAACAAGTCAGTAAAACCTAGTAAAAACTGACTACAGATTGATCTACAGCGTTACCTCTATATATTATTGTATATTATTGCTCTAAGAATGCAACAAAGTAATCACTTTATAGGTCAAAATGATTACACAACTGTATATATTCCCAAAAAACACATATATGTTACCTACATATAAAGTATAATGATGTTACATTACGTTATTGGATGATAAATCTTCCCCTCTTCAACTTACCCGTATTCCGCTATTTGTAAACACTCGGTCGAACTTTAAAGTGACAGGATAATGTATCAGAGGATTCCCGAACAGGAACAAAAGCCATCCTTCCAAGCTCTAAACAGTCTGAAAGAAACAATACCACTCACTCAAGTCAATCGAATAAATAAACCCGTATGCATTTCACTGCAGACGTTACCGCTTCCCGCTCGGTGGGATTCTCGTCTCGCGAGATATGCATCACCTCTCGACTTGACAACAGCCCTCCAAGTTTCTCCACATCCCTCTGCTCTCCCCGTAATCCGTTCCCCTCGAGCGGAGATCTCGAGAGGGGCGAAGAGTTAGAAGTTGGAGAGGGCGGGCCACCTCAGAAAGACGACAATGGCCCTCAATCAATATCCGGAGTTGGAGAGTTCGGCTCGACTCTCGATTGCCGAAAAGTTATACGACTCGGTGGAAATATCTGCAAATTTGGATGTGGCGGAAATTGAGTATTCGCGGAATTCTTGTCTTCTGTGGGGTGTGAGAAGAATGAAAAGGTGATAGTGAATTTAATTTATTCATAATAAAATAAAACTCTTCACAGCTCATTAGTTTGCTCTCATCTGGAATATGCCAGTGTAGTTTGGTTTCCTTTCTGTACCGTTCATATTAGTGTTGTGATTGCTCCGAAAGAACTACTTCAAAGAAATACTTCAAAGAACTACTTCAAAGAACTACTTTAAAGAACTACTTCAAAGAACTACTTCAAAGAACTACTTCAAAGAACTACTTCAAAGAACTACTTCAAAGACCTACTTCAAATAACTACTTCAAATAACTACTTCAAAGAACTACTTCAAAGAACTACTTCAAAGAACTACTTCAAAGAACTAATTCAAAGAACTACTTCAAAGAACTACTTCAAAGAACAACTTCAAAGAACCACTTCCTTTTTTTTACACGAATACCGCACAAGAGTCTCAACTGCTCCCAACCGTCTAGAGCCAGTGAGACTATGGCATTTCCAATAGGGGTGTGTTGTGAGGCTGAAGGTAGTGGGCAGAAAAAGGAGATGAGGAAGGGGAAGTTTGGGAAGCATCTGGCTATTCAGATCTAGTCACCAAACACGACTAAAGCCATTTCAAGCAACGAATCAATTCTGAATGGTGGTCTTTCACCAGGACGATACTTAGAGTATCCGCCACTCTGGAACGTACCGCAAATATACTATATTTGAGGGACTTAAAAGCAAAGGCAGCAATCTCCAAAAACGGTTCTGTAGCATTATCAACTTTTGAATGAATATTATAAAGAAATGGAGAATGAAGTGTACAAAAATGTTAGTGCACATTAAACTAGGAACAATTTGAAATAATTATCTCTAAATTTACCAACATATTTACAGAAGAAAAGTGCATTAAACGTTAAATCAACCATACAAGAAATAATTTAAAATGAAAGAGAGTGCTGCCTTTGCTTATAAGCCTCTTATTTTATCTTATATCAATTAAATGTGTTATGACACATATTATGTAATAAAATGTATTTGCGCACGCCGGCTTCGAACCGCGACCTCTGGATTCGTATTCGAGCGTCTCACCATGCAGGCCGTCTTTGGCAGCAGTTCCAACTTCCTTCATTGTTCATAGAACAAACACTTCAATTGAAGTTGGTAGTTCCCTTGTAGTTCCGCTCGCACGATCTATGCTCATTTGTGGTTTACTTCGAACTTCAATTTTAGTTCTTCGTTCGTTCGCACGATTGAAGTATCGCACCATCCACAGTTCGACGTGTTTTGTTTTTTCATGATTTTATACGGGACTGTTGTTGTGATGTTTTTTGTTGGACTTTGGTGACAGTTGCTTTTAATTCTCTAAAAGAATTACAAAATTTGATTTCTCTGCTTTTTTTGTCTGGCGTGGGACACTAGTTTTTTCGAGTGTTGTTTTGATCAAAATATAAAATTTAATTTATTTCTCGTTTTAATAATAATAATCAATTTTTATATTTTTTTAAACTTTTATAACAAAAATAAAATAATTTATTTAAAATAATTGTTATACTTTTACATTTCCCTCCTAGATAGCGTTTGTATAGCTCGCAACCCGCTTACGGTTGCTTCTAACGGGTTCATACAAAGCTTGGGCTGACGTTAATTCAGAATTTCGGCGGTACTTCAATTGAAGTGTCCACCGTGAAAGGTTCATTTTAAAGAACTAGCAGTTCCTGAAGCGTTCCCAAAACTTTGAAGTTTTTCTTAACTCTAGTACATATTTATTATATTGAATTTGTACAACATCGCTTCTTACGCGGAATCGCATGGAGATTATGGCAAGGAAGAGGCGATTATTCATAATGTGATAAAATTGATCAAATATAAAAAAATCTTAATTATAAAAAGCGTAGGAAAGACCTTGATCTTCTTAACTATTAATTGAATTATTGACTCACCTTTCTTTGTTGCAACTCATTCAGTTCGAAATTCCTTGCTGTAGACTCAGAAACAATGAATAACTGTTCCTCAATCATCACTACTAATTATGGGTATTATTCTTCACTGTTCAGAATGTCGAGTTTTTTCGCAAATTTTCAGCCCTGATTTACTGAACCCTTGGAGAAACAATGTATGGAGAGAGAGCTTATTATTTTTACCCAACCGATACAAACTTGCGATAAATCACTTTCTCCGGGTTTTTACGTCGTACACCATGAAAGAGAAAAAGACAACAAATATAATACTCCGCTTCTAAGTACTGTCACAATGATCTTGGGCTCCTGGGTCACCGCGGGACTCCACCCACATTTTTTATAATGCCACTAAATTTGGCACAACCAAACGGTTTTTTAGGTTAGATGCTATATTTTTGTTGATATCAATACTGTGAAAAGGTGGTTATACAAATAAACAAAAACATCATGTCAATATGTGATAAAAATGTATGTGTAAATACCCTGGCCTTGATCTTAGCCACGCTCAGGTCCGCCGAGTCAGGTAAAAATCATCAAAAACTGACTACACTGACTTGGATTGATACCACTCTATATACTCTAAGACTGAACCTTATTTTCTTTCATATACCAAAAATAGCTACTCGATCTTAAGTTCTATTTAGCTGTAACAATAATATTAGGAGTGACCTATTCAGATACTCGCTTGTACCTAGATTGCATGTAGTTGGTAATACATACGCAGAGGGGGCTGATGTATTTTACTGCACGGAATGAAAATACAAGAATGTCATATATCTTTAATCAATATTACAGTACTCCAAGGACATGGCATCAGGATGACAACCTCGGCTACAAATCGACGTTACGCAGGTTCAAAGCACTGCTTTCGTCAAACAAAAAAATTATGTACACAGTTAATATGTGTTACAAAATAAAATGTTTGCACTTCTTTGGAAATTGAACCTGAAACCCACGACCCAGTGGTAACGCTTCTCCCTGGTGTTATTTTGTGTATGTATTATTTATGAAGATGTTTCGGCTGCTCCATATGTCTTTTGTATGAGCCCCTATCTTTTCCTTTGTGGCATTATTTATACGGGCATTCTCCCGAGTGTCTTTATGCGAAACCCGAGGATGTGTGCGAGCTGAAGACTATGTAACTGCATGGATGCAGCGTGACGATAAATATCGGTACTTTTTGAAAAGTCGCCTGAAAGAAAATTTCATCGAGTAAAGTGATTTTTATTTTATTTAAGTACACATAACAAGCATATTGGAACTAAAACTGCTATAAACACCGAATATGTTTTCAGTTTCAGATGAATTTGCAAAATAGTGGACTGTAAATGATACACTAAAATTTTTGATAAAAGGGTCTAATTATGGAAGTGTAAGGATTATGAAATGAAGAAAAAATGGGAAACCATTCACTCACCGATGTAGTTAAAGTTGAAAGTTCTTGAATTCTTCTTATACAATTGTATTATTAACAAAACGAATGCACCATACTGATTGAAGAATTCTTATTCATAAAACACCACACTTATTTTATATTATTTGGAGAATAAAACAAAAAACCGACCCACAAACGAAAAACCCACGAGCAACACGTTTTTTCACCTCAAAACTCTTCTGTTTGATTGTCAATTGTTTCGAGCACGGTGTTTTTGAATACGGAATTCGATATTATGGGTTCAACATTTTAATCCGTACAAAAACATTGTCAGATATTCCTTGAATTATGTCCTACTTAACCCTTTCTCCAGAATTTTAGCATCACCGGGACGAATAAATTCAACCGGTTTCCATACAATATAATATGACGCGAAAGTGTTGAATACCAAATGGCTACCTGTTCGGCCCATTATTATTTAAATACAAAAAGCTCGTACGAAAAGCTTTGAAAGGAACGCACCGGAGTTTCTTCCTTCATGTTTATTTACCGTTTTCAGAGGGAATCATCATTACTGAGTATTAAATATGTGTTTAATAGTAAATATATTTTTGATGACTTCTGTGGCGGAGTGTTAAAATCTATGAGTTCAAGCACAAAAATGCGGTCTTAGCAGTGCAAAACAATATTTTAAACGAGGCCCGTTCAAAAGAAAAGGTGAATTTTGAATTTTCGCGGGCTGTGTACATTCGACTATCGATTTTTGTTGTTGTTATGTTGGTACACATATGTTTATCATATGTTAGTATTATCAGGCATTTTAAATTAGTGGTTTGTTTTTGATAACTGGAAAGGTTAGTCACGTTTTTGTGAGTTCTTCGATTTTTTACTTTTGAAAAAAATGGATCAAAGAATATGTATTAAATTTTGCGTTAAAAATGAAATAATGTGCTCCAACGCACTTAAAATGTTGACTGTGGCATTCGGCGAGTCTACTTTGTCTCAAAAAAGTGTTTATAAGTGGTATAAGCGCTTTACAGAAGGCCAAAAGATGTTAATGACGATGAGCGTCCTGGATTTGTGGAAAAACAAATCATGGATTTTATTATTGATCCATTTTTGTAAAAAATCGAAGAACACACAAAAACGTGACTAACCTTTTCAGTTGTCAAAAACAAACCACTAATCTAAAATAGCTGATAATACTAAAATACGATAAACATATGTGTACCAACATAACAAAAAAAAAATCGATAATCAAATGTACACAGCCCTCGAAAATTCACCTTTTCTTTTGAACAGGCTATGTATAAGCGCACAATTTGTGTTCTTATTTATTTTAATATTGCACCCTGATGATGCTTAGGCTGAGGAAAACCGGTCAGTCATAAAAAATAAATTAAATCTGTGGTCTTATACAAAGGTTTTTTTTTTTTTTTTAACATTAGTATTATTTTTTTAAATACGTTTTTTAAAATTGGCTATTTTTGATTCCAGAGCCAAGGGACCTTACCGCTTAGCTACAGAAGTGGTCTCTTCAAAGTCCAAACACATTCTTGCTCTTTCTTAAAAATAACCTCCGCTCATATTTTCCCTTTGTAAAAAGTTAACATTAAAAACACAAGAAAAATACGATAAATATATTTTTAAATGGTTAATAAATTCCGCGATGACCTTTTTGTCTTACGCTTCGCTTAGGATTCACAAGATCAAAGCCTCGAGAAGCATACAAGCTAAAAAAAAGACCGTTGTAAAAACTCGAAGGGATGTTTATTTCTCCCCGGAGTGATGGCTGTGTTTTCCCCTCACCTAATGTAAATTTACTGGTGTTTTATGTATCGCCTAAAGTGCAGAATATTCTCCATAAAATGTTAACCCCGGTCCTCACTTTTGTATCGCCCCTTAAATATTAGCTTTAGTAAGTGCGAATATCCTTTTAAGATTGCAAAGTACACGCGAAAAAAGAGGTGTCAAGATTTATGTTACTTTTAAAGGTGTTAACCGTACACTGCAAAAGTTTCTTCAAGTAGTGTTAAGATTGAAAATAAAGCGATGAATTGCTGAAGTCGAAAAAAAACTTTAAACACGTACTTAATCTTTTGTGTCTGTCTCGATCTCTCGATCGATGAGCTCTGACATCATGAAATTTGCACAATTTTTTTTTATGTTTGTTGGTATTTCTGAATAAAGCAGCCTGTTTTCGGCGCACAGCTTTTTTGTTTTGTTTTGTGAGCTTTGTAGGTAAAAACTACCCGAATTTATTGAAAAATTTTGAAATTCGACTTAATGCCAGAATTCAGTTTCTTGGTCAGAACCTCGAAGAAAAGAGATGGGAGAGGGAATGTTAAAACGTTGTACCCTAAGGCATCAAAGCTAGCATGGTGCTTTAGCAAGTTCAAAAAGTTGTTACGAGCTGCAGTTTGCAGGGTGATTTTTTCCGGATGCTAGCCAATATCCAATAAGAAGAAGAAGGTAATCTATTTGTTGATTTTTTCTATGTTTTGCATCCCTAAATATTAACACTAACAATGCATAGATCTTAATTTAAAAAAAAAAAGTGAAAAAGTGAGTCCCAACTGCTTCTGACCGACTGTCTGGAGCCAGTAGGACTATGTCGTCCCGCGATTAGGGTATGTTGTGAGACTGAAGGTAATGGATAGGGGAGGCAGATAGAGAAGAGCAAGGTTGGGAAGTACCTGGTTATTCAGCTGTGGTCACCAAATTCCGCCAAGGCATTTCAAACAACGTTTCGTTTCTGAATGGTGGTCTTTCACCAGGGCGATACTGGAAGTATTTAACACGGAAAAGTGAACGTGTCGCAAACACATCATTTGTTATTATTATTAATTTAATGTGAAATAACATTTCGTTGCCGGAAAGGCAAAAGGGCTTTAGCGACACTTTGGTCAAAAATGAGTAAGAGTAAATATTCAGTTTTGATCAGTTTTTTATCTGCATCAAATGCTCTGACTCTCGTTTAATTCTTAAGGCTTTCGTGGTCCTTCGGGCATCTAAAATATATTTACCACTTGGGAGAAAGCTTGACGCAAGCCACACAAGCTTGGGATTTTTTAAAGGTTTTTGTTGCTTTAGGTAACTCAGTGAAAGCTTTGAGCAAACTTTTTTTTACAAAATCTAACTTTTTTCCTTCAGAATTTTATTGCATAACAAAAAAAACTTTAAAGTGCTTGGTAAAGGTGTAAGCTTCCCAAAATGACTGAAGCTCTTTTGCCTTTCCGGCGACGATATGTCAATAAAATTAAAATTATGTGCGTACGCCGGGATTTGAACCCGTGACCTTTTGAATTCGTAGTGAAGCATCCTAACCACTCGACTACGAATAATTAATTAATTTATAAATGTAGTGTTTAAAAACTGGTTCTTATCACATTAAGTTTTATGTAACTAGCTTCCCTAAGAAACAAATTTGTTTTTATTTTCTAGAAAATTGCTTTATTGAAAAAGAAAATTCGTAAAGTTTAGTTCATTCGGTCTCAAAAATCCTGGAAAAATGGCATCTAATTTTTGACCCCAGGGCTCGCATTTTATCTACATGTAGTATTTGTTTTAACACATGTTACTTTTTGTTTTTTTTTTTCATTAAATCATCTTCAGTCTATCGTTTTGAACAAATTAAAAATGTTCAGTTTGTTTGGTCTCAAATATCCTGGAAAAACGGCAGATTATTTCCGACCCCAAGGCTTGCATTTTGTCCATAAAGTGGTATTTTTTTTCCAAATGTAACTTTTGGAAGAATTTTTCATTTTATCTTATAAAACTTATCGTTTCGAACAAAATTCCAAAGGTTAGGTTCATTCGGTCTCAAATAGCATTAAAAACGACATCTAGTTTCCGACCCGAAGACTCGCATTTTCCTTGTAAAGTGTTATTTTTTTTTACAAATGTTACTTTTGGAGTTTTTTTTCATTTAATTGTCTTAAGTTCATCATTTTTAACGAAATTCCAAAGGATCAGTTCATTCAATCCCATAAAACCTAAAAAAACGGCATTCAATTTCCGACCCCCAGGTTCACATTTTGTCCATAAAATTGATGATTTTTTCACAAAATTAATTTATGGTGGATTTTTTTCATTAAATCTTTCGAGTTCAAAATTATTAGTACAAACCAAAAGTTTAAGATCATTCGGTTTTACGGAGATTTAGAAAACGGCATCTTATTTTTAACCCCGAGGCTTACAATTTACCCGCTAAGTAGTATTTGTTTTAAACTGTTATTTTTGGAAAAAATTCTTCATTCAATTATCTTCAGTCCATCGTTTTGATCAGAATTTCAAAGGTTCAGTTCATTCAGTCTCAAAAGTCCCAAAAAAACGACACCTAATTTTCGACCCCAAGGCTCGCATTTTGTCCACAAAGTGGTATTTTCTTAACAAATGTTATTTTTGGAGAAATTTTAAATTTAATCGTCTTAAGTCTGTCGTTTAAAACCGAATTTCAAAGGTTCAATCGATTCGGTATCATAGGGCCTAAGCAAAAAAACATCTCATTTTTGACCCCAAGGCTCGCATTGTGTCCACAAAGTGGTATTTTTAAACAAATGTTACTTTTGAAGATTTTTTTATTAAATCATCTTAAGTCCATAATTTTGAACCGAATTTCAAATGTTTGTTCGGTCTCAAATATCCTGGAAAAACGGTTATTTATTTTTGACACCAGGGCTTACATTTTGTTCAAAAAATTGTATTTTCTTAACAAATGTTACTTTTGGAGGAATTTTTCATTTCATCGTAAAAAAATTATCGTTTTGAACAGAACTTCAAAGGTTCAATTCATTCCGTTCCATAGGGCCTGAGCAAACAACATCTTATTTCCAACCCCAAGGCTTGCATTATGTTGAAGTGGTGTTTTTTTTAACAAATGTTCCTTTCGGATGATTTTTTATGTAATCGTATTGAGTCCACCATTTCGAAAAGAATTCCAAAGATTCAGTTTATTCTGTCTCATAGAGCTTTAGAAAACGGCAACCAAGTTCTGATCTTAAGGCTCACAATTTGCCCGCTAAGTAGTATTATCTTGAAAAAATGTAAGTTTCGGATGAATTTTTCATTTAATCGACTTAAGTTCATTGTTTTGAAGAGAATTCCAAAAGTTAAGTTTATTCAGTCTCAAATATCCTGACAAAACGGCATCTAATTTCTAACCCCAATGCTCGCATTTTGTCCACAAAGTGGTATTTCTTTAACAAATGTTACTTTTGGAGGAGTTTTTCATTTAATCTACTTTATTCCATCGTTTTGAACATAATTTTAAAGGTTAAGTTTATTCTGTTTCATAAAGCCTGAGAAAACCTTGAATCCGACCCCAATGCTCAAATTTTGTCCGCACAGTGTTATTTTTTTTTATTAAAAATATCTAGTTTATTAATTGGGTTCCATTGAAGCCTGAGAAAATGGCACTTAATTTTCAAACCCAAGGCTTGCGTTTTGAAAACAGAACAATTAAATATAATTAAAAAACAGTTTGAAATTCGGTGAGGGTGGAAAATTTTTTATTACAAATCAATATGTGCCAGAGAGTTCAGAAAGACAAAGAGGCTTTTAAATAATAAAAAAACTTACATACACCGTGTTTCAGTAGGTGGTAATTCTTTACTTAGTCTATATAAACAGAAAAAAAAACTTTCATTTCAACATCTACGACGAATAAATCAAACAACAAAAATCATGCGAAATTCTGTGCGAATATCTTAAAAAACAGTTTTCAACTAACTTCATATTAAATTTTAAGACGCGTTGAAGTCTTATGTGAATCTGCAGACTTGCTCTGCAGATGCGTACAACAGTAAAACAATTCACGAAGACCAAACAAAATAAAACAGCGCTAGAGTTAAACAAAGTTACAGCATCTCTCAGGGTTTTGAAGATGTTGATGATATTGCTTCTACTTGGCGAATAATGAATACAGCATTCGTGCTACTTAGGCCCTTGAAGCATTTTGTTAAAACCTGATTGACTATGTGTTATATTACGCAGTGGGTAACGTGGGTAAACTATGAAAGATTTTATCAATATATATAAACATGTAATTAACTTTTGTATTTTGTCAAACAGCTTTCACAGTGTTTGATGAATTGGATATTGACGTACGCCAAGCCGATACAACAAATTAGTGACAGATGATAGCAACGGCGTTTGTTTAACTAGACAGATTAGAAATCGATAAAATAAATAAAGTAATCTCACAGTCGTGATCAATAAGCCTTCAAATTGCTTCCGGGCTTTTCACGCACGCGATGAAAATTTACCTAGGATAATTATGAATGTGTAAAAACCAAAGACAATAGAAACTATCAGTGAAAAATTAAACTTTCGTCCTATGGGACATTTATGGTAAAGACTCGAGATACAAAACACGTTTCTCTTTTCTTACCAAACGTGGAAAAAGTAATATTATATTTGGCGGCCTCCATGGTCGTGGGTAAGACGCTCGACTACGAATTCAAAGATCGCGAGTTCAAACCTGGCGTGCGCAATAACATTTAATTAAATTAGTATGTGTCATAACACATTTAATTCATATAAAATAGTGTAAAATTTATCTGTGGCACGTCCCAGAGTGGTAGATACTCCTAGTATCGACCTGGTGAAAGACCACCATTCAGAATCGAAACGTTGCTTGAAATGACTTTAGCCGTGTTTGGTTTCCAGATCTTACTAGCCAAGTACTTCCCAACCTTCCTCTTCCCCGTCTCCTTCCCGTCCCCACTACCTTCAGCCTCACAACATACCCCGATTGGGGATGCCATAGTCTCACTGGCTCTAGACGGTTGGGAGCAGTTGGGACTCTTTTGCGGTATTCACTATAAAATATATATATATACATATTTATATTTTGTTTATATGAATACCGCACAAGAGTCTCAACTGCTACCAACCGTCTAGAGCCAGTGAGACTATGGCATCCCGAAATAGGGTATGTTGTGAGGCTGAAGGTAGTGGTGGAATGTTGGGAAGTGCCTGGCTATTCAGATCTGGTCACCAAATACGGCTGAAGCCATTTCAAGCAACGTTTCGATTCCGAATAGTGGTCTTTCACCAGGGCGATACTTATAGTATCTACCACTCTGGAACGTGCCGCAAATATAATTTTTATTATTTTTGTAGGAATTAAATGTGTTATGACACATATTAATTCAATAAAAGTTATTGACGCACGCCGGGTTTGAACCCGCAACCTTTGGATTCGTAGTCGATCGTCTTACCACTCGACCATTGAGGCCGTCAATCGAGATATATAAATAAATATATATCTTGATAGCTTTTCCAGTTTTTTTCCCATCTCTCTTAACTAGCGTTGGGAAAAACTTCAATGTTTTACGAATGCTTCACGAATTGTTAGTTCTTTAAAATGAACCCTTCGAAGTGAACTCTTCAATTGAAGTCGAACTCGCGGAAAAAGAGATTTGGATTTATCCGCTTGTTTGTTCAGTTCTTTTTGGAGCCAGTTCCTCGCCGAAAAAGCACGTACTCGTCGGTAGAGTTTGGAAAGTAAAAAGAACTGGAACCGGTTCCTTACCAATTTACATAGCACTAGTCGTTAGAGTTTTGATAACCAAAAAAACTGGAACTGGTTCCTCGCCGAAGAAAAGCGCGTACTAGTCGGTAGCGATTTAAAAACGAAAAGCACTGGAACTGGTTCCTCGCCAACAAAATCGCGTACTAGCCGGTAGACATTTCAAAACGAAAGGAAATGGAACTGGTTCATTCATTTTGAAATGTCAGTGCCTTCATGCCTTCACAACGTACTGCTTCAGATTGAAGTACTTCTTTCAATGGAATGAAGTTAATGAAATGAATGATGGCTAAAATGAACTACCAACTTCAATTGAAGTTTTGGTTCAGTGAAATAAAGTTATTGAAATGAAATGAATGAAGGCTAAAATGAGCTATCACCTTCAATTGAAATATTTGTTCAATGAACTGAAGTTATTAAAATGAATGAACGCTATAATGAACTACCGACTTCAATTGAAGTATTTGTTCAATGAACAATGAATGAAGTACGAACTGTTGCCAAAAGAAGTAGTTCTTTGAAGCAGTTCTTTCAAATCGGTCACAACGCTACTCCTAACCTACATTGTTCTGTTCCCCAGTTATATTACTACGCGGCGAAATTCCTTGAGCGTCCTTGAATTATCCAAAATGAAGAGGTAACAGAAGGAATAAGGGCTGATAAAACAAAGGTAAAAAACGCAATTAGCTGTACGGGGCGCCACCAGGTGGCCTACCTTTAAAAGTCACTCCCTTAATTCTAGGAAATTACGCTTTTACAACTACATTCCATGCACGCCATTATTCTGCCTACAAGTATCAGCGTTTATGTTTTAATATTGAAATAATGAGTCCTTTTGTTTTATTGTAGGGTTTTAGCAGGAGGTAGAAAACCATAAATTCAAGGGAGGAAATAATGTGGTTTGTTGCCTTTTAGTGAGCAATTCGCGGGGCAGGTTGAATTAAGTCGTTTCGACTAAACCCTTTTTAATAATGCCAAATTTTAATTATGGAAGGTCGTTCTCATTTTTTTAGGGATGTAGTGATAAAGATTCTTTGGATCCAAAAGTTGAGAAGATGATGCTTAGGTATAAATCTGTTTTATGATTAACAAATAGGAAATGAGATCCCTGAGACGTATGTGCGGTAAAACGATCTATAACCGTATTAAAAATGTGGATATTCGGAAAGAATGCAAGGCTGATGTGAGCGTAATGAATAGGATCAAGAAAGGGACGCTTAGATGGTTTGGGCATGTAAAGCAAATGAACGAAGAAAGGAGTGTGAAAAAAATAACTAACTAACCATCACGCCGTTTCCCCGCAGGGGTAAGCAGAGAGGACGGACCGCCATACAACTCTGTCTTGGCACACACTCCTTGCTTCATTTACATTCATACATCGTCTCATACATACTCCTCTGTTATTCTGACTCTTCACATGACCCGATTCAAGTATTTGATTTAATTGATCGTGCCATGTCTTTCTCGGGCGTCTTAGACTTCTTCTTCCATTCACTTTCGCATCATATTTTCTTTTCACACTTTTTCTTCATTTCAAACCTTCTAAGCGTCCTTTTCTTGATCCTATTCATTACGCTCACATCAGCCTTGCATTCGGGAAAAAAATATATGATTCGACAATGAATAAAAGCAGATGTCGAGGACGCCCGAGAAAGACATGGCACGATCAAGTAACAGAAAAATATGTATGAGACAATGCATGAATGTGGATGAACCAAGGAGTGTGTGCCAAGACAGAGTTATATGGCGGTCCGTCCTCTCTGCCTACCCCTGCGGGGAAACGGCGTGATGGTTACTTAGTTAGTTTAATATAAAAATTAGCTTTAGGTAGTTCTTGGCTTCACCCGAGATTTGAATTATAAAATATTGCTTCTTCGTCATATTATTTGACAGTTCCACGGAAGAATTTATTATTTTTATATTGAATAATATAAGAGCTCTAACTGCTCCTAACCTTCTAAAACCAGTGAGACTATGCCATGTTGTGAGGCTAAAAGTAGTGGGGAGTGGAAAGGTATGGGGAAGAGAAAGATTGGGAAGTATCTGGTTATTCTGATCCGGTCACCAAACACGGCTGAAATGATTTCAAGCAATTCTTTGATTCTACCACTCTGACGATAGGGTCTAAAAATAGTGGCGTCAACCTAACAATTCCTGATTGAAAAGCTCATATTTAAAATGCCAGGGCTCACCGTTTGAAGGGTTTTCTTAAATATCACAAAGATTTTCTACCATGAATAAAATTCTGATATACTGTTTTAAATATGTATAAATGTAAAAAAAATTAAAGTACTTACAAATTATGTTAATAAAATAATTATTACCTTAGAGAGTATTTAAAAAACACATATGTTCAAGCATAAATCTGAACAATGAAATGAGTAAAAAAATGCAGGTTCTCCGGACAGCCAAAACAAAATTTAGGAATCAAATTGTTTTCATGTCATCATGTCATCATGTCATCATGTCATCATGTCATCATGTCATCATGTCATCATGTCATCATGTCATCATGTCATCATGTCATCATGTCATCATGTCATCATGTCATCATGTCATCATGTCATCGTGTCATCGTGTCATCGTGTCATCGTGTCATCGAGTCACCGTGTCACCGTGTCACCGTGTCATCGTGTCATCGTGTCATCGTGTCATCGTGTCATCGTGTCATCGTGTCATCGTGTCATCGTGTCATCGTGTCATAGTGTCATCGTGTCATCGTGCCATCGTGCCATCGTGCCATCGTGCCATCGTGCCATCGTGCCATCGTGCCATCGTGCCATCGTGCCATCGTGCCATCGTGCCATCGTGCCATCGTGCCATCGTGCCATCGTGCCATCGTGCCATCGTGCCATCGTGCCATCGTGCCATCGTGCCATCGTGCCATCGTGCCATCGTGCCATCGTGCCATCGTGCCATCGTGCCATCGTGCCATCGTGTCATCGTGTCATCGTGTCATCGTGTCATCGTGTCATCGTGTCATCGTGTCATCGTGTCATCGTGTCATCGTGTCATCGTGTCATCGTGTCATCGCGTCATCGCGTCACCGACTATGAAAAGGATAGCCATTCAAAGAATATGTGTGTACGGATGAGATAGCTATATGAAAGTCCCACGCTACTGTCATAATCGGGTGTCTTCACACACTTATGTATTTCTGCATGCGCTATCTCACACCGTTTTCAAGTAACTAAAAACCTTGTGAGTAATTGTATTTATTGAATTGAAATAATAAGTGAGTTGTGGGTAATTATGAATGGAAAGAAACTCCATTAGTTATGTTTTTTGCTCTCAAATGATTTTTACACCTCTCAAGGAATTTTTTCTCAGAAAGGAGCTTACAGCGACGCGTTTGTGACAGCTGGTGACAGCTTGTCTGTCAAACGAATGTTTGTGTGATACTTAACGCAGTAAATCTCAGGTATGTCTCGTGGACTCGGCTAAGTGCATTCACGCGCGTTGTTTCAGTAACGTATCTCCATTATTTAATTAATCTAAGTTTGAAAGTAACTTAGTGATGCAATACCTTTTTCAGTTTATCCATTTTAAAAAGTGTTTCATTATTATTGCCAATTTCAAAGTGCTATTTGAAAGCAAAACAAATGTATGACGTCGCATTTTTTACACCTTTTGCAAGCATTCTTTTTCGCTTAAATGTTGTCACAGTCATGTTGTCGGGCGAAAGATGATATCATGACACGCCCCTGAACACGCAAATGCTTAATTGATAACGTAATATACATACTTTTTATGGGTTTAAAGGGAGGTGTAGCGAGTCTAGGTTTGTCGAGTTATGTAGCAAACACTGGTCTGGAGCCACTCTACACAAAAATGGGCATTCATTTGACAGGTTCCCCTTTCTTAACGGAAAGTTAGCAAGCAACGTTAATATTAATTCTCACCTTACATTAATACTTATTTAAATTAAGTAAGAGAGAACATATAAAGGAACATACTTACCTGGAAGGTCACTTCTGACAGACACATTCACTTAAAATTTTAGCTTTTATTTATTTTCGTCAGGGGCAAATCGTCTGTTTGTGTCACTGGTATTTCAGCGGAAGATGCTTAGAGAAGAACTATTGGGAATTGGGAAGCTGCGATTCAACCGCTTACCCAACATGAAAGAGGTTTGCATTTTTCCGCACGAGAACAGGTCTTTTCATGGCTCATTTCTGTATCACAACAGCTCGGCTGTAGGGTTGAATGACGTGTCAGCTTTGATGCAACAATCGGCCTCCGTGGTCGAGTGGTTAAGACGCTTGGCCACAAATCCGTAGGTCATCCGATCCAATAATTTTTATTTTATTAATTTGTTTTATTTGTAATTTAATTCGCATAAAATAATATATTATATTTGCAACAAGTTCTAAATATCAACACTCAGAATCGAAACGTTGCTTGAAATGGCTTAAGCCGTATTTAGTGACCAGATCTGAATAGCCAGGCACTTACCAACCTTCCTCTTCCCGGTAATCTTACCTTCTCCACTACCTTCAACCTCACAACACACCCCATTTGGGGATGAATTGTGCGGTATTCATTATCAAAAAATAGAGTTGTTGTCAAAATTATATTTTCTCTACAATATTTAACGAAACGGTGTTAAGCTACAATGTTTTAAGGAATGGACCCTTAAAAATATATTATCATGAATTAATAGTGTGGAAATTGTTTTTTTTTCCAAAAGATAGCTCTCAATTCTCATTTTAAATTTAATTTTATTTATTGTTTTTATTTTATTAATTTTAGTAATTTTATTCATTTTATTCATTTCATTCGTTTTATTCATTTTATTCATTTTATTCATTTTATTCATTTTATTCATTTTATTCATTTTATTCATTTTATTCATTTTATTCATTTTATTCATTTTATTCATTTTATTCATTTTATTCATTTTATTCATTTTATTCATTTTATTCATTTTATTCATTTTATTCATTTTATTCATTTTATTCATTTTATTCATTTTATTCATTTTATTCATTTTATTCATTTTATTCATTTTATTCATTTTATTCATTTTATTCATTTTATTCATTTTATTCATTTTATTCATTTTATTCATTTTATTCATTTTATTCATTTTATTCATTTTATTCATTTTATTCATTTTATTCATTTTATTCATTTTATTCATTTTATTCATTTTATTCATTTTATTCATTTTATTCATTTTATTCATTTTATTCATTTTATTCATTTTATTCATTTTATTCATTTTATTCATTTTATTCATTTTATTCATTTTATTCATTTTATTCATTTTATTCATTTTATTCATTTTATTCATTTTATTCATTTTATTCATTTTATTCATTTTATTCATTTTATTCATTTTATTCATTTTATTAATTCCATTAATTTTATTTATCTTATTTATTGGATTAATTTTATTCGTTTTATTCATTTCATTCATTCTATTAATTTTTTTAATTTGATAATTTTATTAATTTTAATAATTTTTTTAATTTTATTAATTTTATTAATTTTATTAATTTTAATAATTTTACTAATTTTGTTAATTTTATTAATTTTAATAATTTATTAATTTTTTTATTTAATTAATGTAATTAATTTTATTAATTTTTTGATTTTTCATCATTTTTATTTTTTTACTAACGCCTTAAATGCTTTTACATAAAATACATTTTAGTTAAATATATTATATTGCTACTTCCGTTAAACACTACAATCACAAAATATAGATATGTTTCACAAGTAGGTACTATATTTGATCCACAAAAGGTTTCTACATACAACATAGTTTTTAATTTTGACTGAAAAATATCAATACCAAAATGCCTCACCACCAAACAAAGTGCACCTGTTTTTTTTTAATTTGCCCCTCCTTGCCGTAAAATTTTCGTCACTCAGAAACAATTAACAATTTAACAAAAAAATATCACGAAGAAGAGGGCCACTAATGGCGCGGGTGGGAAAAAGGTTCTATTTTTTTCGTTTGTTAAAAATAAATGTTCGGGGTAGGACCCTTGCATGACACATTTTACATTGCCCTACTATACACTGGACTAAGTGACCATGTAATTAGGGCGTGTTAAATTTCACTGTCAGCTGATAGCACATTAAGTATGAAAGCTTCTGCTACGTTTTATTAAAAAATCATTTTCTCGCTTCGGAACGTGATATTTTTTTTTAAATTTTCATCGTTTAAAAAATAATTAAATTTCTTGTGTTTATTTTATTACCGAGGCTTTGTTGCGAGGCTTTTGAACGTCATGGTGTAAAGGTGTTTTTCTGTTGTTCCCGCAAAGAGTTAGTTTTTTCTCAGCACGAATCTGCCTCCTCATTTTTTTTTGTAATGGTTTGATTTGGATTACTTTTTTTAATCGAATTGAGCTTTTTATAAAAATAAGGAGAAAGTGTCCGTTTAATTTTTAAGGGAAAATATTGAAAAATTGGGAACAAAAAATAATAGAAACAAACACTTTTTTGTTTGTTTGTTTTTTATTTAGATGTATGCAATTATTTTTTTCATACATCTACTAAAAAAAATATATGTATGTAAATATATATATACTAAAGTTACTGTCCACGTATATATATGTATGCATTGCAATCTTAGTATGTAATCGTAGGTTCTTATTTACATATTAAGCAAAAATCCTACTAAAAGTGCCAAGACTTAAGGCTTCTCCTATGGGCTTTTCGAAGGCTATTAAAAATATAAATAGTGTATGGCACAAGAGTGGATAGTCGGTGGTAATCCAACGCGTTTGTCCACTTAGCTACTAACCGGTCAAAGATAACTAACCAAAATACACTGTCTTTAATTATAGGATTAAGTGCATTGCAACTTTACCTACTGTCAATGTATCTTATATGGTATCAAGAGAGTTTTACGGTCAGTATCTGTTGCATCATCTAACATTGTGTAACAAATATCATCATTTTTTAAAATATTATTCTACTTGTTCTCACTGTCACCTACCTCAGAACAGGTTCTTATGACCTAGAGAGGTAGGTAATGTAAAAAATAATGCAAGAAACAAAAATTTAATAAATAACTAAATGAAAAAAAAAAAAAAATTTAAATTGAAAAAAAAAAAAAACTATATTTTTAGGTCCAGACCCTTTGGGAATAGTGTGACCACGTCATCTACAGTTGAGGTATCTCGTGCGGCTGAATTTGGGGGGAAGGGGAAGGAGATGGGGAAGAGGAAGGTGAGGAAGTGCCTGGCTATTCAGATCTGGTTACCAATCATGGCTAAATCAATCCCGAGCAACGTTTAGACTGTGGTAGTCTTTCACCAGGGCGATACTGAGAGTATCCACCTAATTTTGTTTTAAATTTTAATTCAACTTTTTTTTTCATTTTTCTCTGATTTTGTAGAATTTAATTTTTCAATTTTTTTAATTCACTGTAATTATTGTCTCTCGGTTAAAAATGTTTTTTCTTCTTTTTTATAAAGAACATTTTGACTCAGTGGAAACTTCACTGGTTAATGCAGCAGTGTAGAAATTAATTACGATGATATTTTCTGTACAATTGTGCTTTTCCAGAATAAAATAAGCTTCTTTTTTTGCTTCCGCGAAAGTTTCCGTAGCACTGCAGTATCCTTAGAGCTAACAGAAAGCTTTATTATGGAAATGTTTGGTATGTGCAATTGAGACGCTGTAAACTTATGCTACGTTAGTAATTACATATTTAAGTTCAGGTAGTGAGACATAAATAAGGAAATGCCTTAAAAATATTATTTTTATATTAATAATTGAAATTATATCAATAATCTTCAACGTAAATATAAAACAGAAAAAAATAACGGTCGCGACCAAGACTTGAACTAGCAACCTATACTCTATCCGGGAGTAACGCTTCTGCCAATTGAGCCATCGAGACCTTATAAGAAACCGGCATTTTTAAACGATCTCATTCTGCGGCCTCCACGGTCGAGTGGTAAGACGCTCGACTACGAATCCAAAGATCGCGGGTTCAAACCCGGCGTGCGCCAATAACTTTTACTTAAGTAATATGTATCATAACAGATTTAATTCATATGTGCCAATATAAGTAAATTTGCAGCACGTTCCAGGGTGGTAGATACTCTAAGTATCGCCCTGGTGAAATTTCACCATTCAGAATCGAAACGTTGTTTAAAATGGCTTTAGCCGGGTTTGATGACCAGATCTGATTAGTCAGATACTTCCTAACCTTCTTTTTCCCATCTCCTTCCCCTCCCCATTACTTTCAGCCTCACAACATACACCAATTGGGGATGCCATAGTCTCCCTGGCTCTAGACGGTTGGGTACCGCACAAGAGTCGCAACTGCTCCCTAACTTCTAGGGCCAGTGAGACTATGGCATCCCCAATTAGGGTATGTTGTGAGTTTTAAGGTAGTAGGGAGGGGAAGGAAACGGGGAAGAGGAAGGTTAGAAGTACCTGGCTATTCAGATCTTGTCTCCAAATACGGCTAAAGCCATTTCAAGCAACGTTTCAATCCTGAATGGTGGCCTTTGACCAGGGTGATACTAAGAGTATCTACCACTCTGGAACGTGCCGCAAATATACTATGTATAGTTTTATTTTTTATTATTGAATGTGTAATGACACACATTCATTAAATAAAATTTATTTGCGCACGCCGGGTTCGAACCCGCGATCCTTGGATTTGTAGTCGAGCGTCTTACCACTCGCCTACGCAGGCCGCCTCATTTTCGTAACTCCATATTTTCAAAGCTCTTTCAGTTGGATTCCCGTTGAGTTGCATTCTCTTCACGCGTTAAGTCTCACTCTGCCACAAAGACAGGTTCTAAAATAAAGATCAGACGAAGAAAAAGAGTAGATACGTAAAAACATACATGTCCTCATCCACTGCAATCCCTCATCCTCAGAAAGTTGTGCAGAACGCTGTATCTCTCAGACAAAAAGAGAGAGAGGGAGAGCGGTAAACATCCTCTGCACACTCAGATACCCTGATACATCGTTGCTCCCAGTTAGTTCTGCTCTACGGAGAAACCAAGTTTATTGAAACTTTTCTACCTCAGCCATTATTTAATCTCGTCCCCCGCCAGGTTCTCCCACCCTCTGCCACCCCTCTGCCCACCCCTATCGGGAAATACGAAATACCCCCACATACGCTTTCCTTTTTCTCGTCTTCATGTTATTCCGCGTAGTTTTATTTCTGTTGCGAAACAAGTGCTAACAAAGTTTCCTTTGCGAAATCTAAACACTCTCCTGGATACATTATTTAAGTTGTTGCAAATTAGTTTGTACCGTGCATTAAATTATTCACTCACGTGCAGGAGAAGTTTTTTTTTTTAAAAGTACTCCGCAAACTTTGGCTGAATCTGATATGTAAATAATTACTTTTTGCAACACGTGTAACATGGACTACATGTTACTAATTAGCGTACACATTTTGTTATATTTAGTTTTAAGAAAATATGTAATCAAGTTTTTATAATTTAAATTTTAATAATTCTTTATTCTGTAATATAGGCAGTAAGTGCGATTCCGCGACTGTAGAATATATAGTATGTAAATATAAGAGCAAACAAAAAGTTATAAAAAAAAAAAAACAGTAACATTTAATGAAAATGAAGTAATTACTTTGTGTGACCACATATTTTATTTAATTGTTATGACCACATATTTAATTTAATTGTTATGACCGACCTGTTTCGGATAGCCTAAGCATCATCAGGGTACAAAATTGAACTAAACAAAAAATACGGAGTGAGCGGTTATATATACATACAGAGGGAGAAAACAAAAAAAATATATAAGAGAACAGTGAGAAAACAATGGAATAATATTTAAATTATAACAAAGGAGCAGAGTGAAAGAGAGAGGTAATACGAAATAAAAATGGCAAAACGTCAACTGAGAAGATGTTTAAAGAATAATGAGAAATTATATGAGTTTACAGGAAATATACCTTATATTGGACTATTGGACAAATTTAACTGATACCGGTGGGCAAAAAAAAAAAAACTGTTCGTATACAAAGCTATTATTTTATTTTTATTAAATTTATCAAACTACACAGTGATTTCTTTGTACGAAAAAAAAAAAATTACCAAATGAAATAAAATTACAAGAATAGCAAAAATAATTGAAAACGTAACTAAATTGTAATGATTTAAAAATTTGTTTTAAAAAAATGTCAGTAGCACGATAAAACAAGAGTATGTAATCGTCGACTATCATTAATCTTCAATATCATAGATTATTTTTTAATAACCTAATAGATACTATGTAAACAGTAACACACAGGTACAAACATAGCAGCACTTGTACATTTATAAAAATATTGACATTTATTATAATCAATGTACTTACTATTATATTATTTTCTTTAAAAGAAATTATAATCATGTAATAATAAATAAGATATTTAATTCATATTAAATAATATAAAGTATATTTTCGGCACGTTCCAGAGCGGTAGATACTATAAGTATCACCCTGGTGAAAGACCACCATTCAGAATTAAAACTTTTGTTGCTTCAATTGGCTTTAGCCGAGTTTGGTGACCAGCTCTGAATAAACAGGTACTTCTCAACCTTCCTCTTCCCTATCTCCTTCTCCTCCCCACTGCTTTGAATATCACAACATACCCCAGTTGTAGATGCCATGGTCTCTCTGGCTCCAGACGGTTGAGAGCTCTCGAGACTCTCGTGCAATATTCACTATAAAAAAAATATATAAAAATATATTTCACCATCGAAATAACTCAATAATATTTGCTTGTTTAGTTTTATTTGCATAGATATTGAGAGATCGCTCACCGCGTAAATCGAAGCGTTGGCGTTGATTCGATGTTGCGAACACATTTATATTGCCCGCCGGGCAAAAGCAACTTTCGCCTATTTTCTACCGTTTACTGTTGCCCGATTCAAAGTGTGTCGGCTTCACGTTATATCGTCGGTGGAAAGGCAAAAGGGCTTAAGCGCAACTTCGGTCAAAAATGAGTTAAATATGCGACTTTGATCAGTTTATTTTTCTGCATCGAAAGCTCTGACTCTCGTTTGATCCCGAAGACTTATGTGCCCCTTCAACCGTATTTTTCTATTTATTTTATTTTTATATATTTTCATATAAATACCGCACAAGAGTCTTAACTGCTCCCAACCGCCTAGAGCCAGCGAGACTATGGTATCAGAAATCAAATCAAAAAATAGGGTATGTTATGAAGTTGAACGTAGTGGGGAGGGTAAGGAGATTAGGAAGAGGGAGGTTGATAGGTGCCTGGCTATTTAGATTTGGTCACCAAACACGGCTAAAGCCATTTCAAGCAAAGTTTCAATTATGAATGGTGGTCTTTCACCAGGGCGATACTTAGAGTATCTATCACTCTGGAACGTGCCGCGAATATTTTTTTTTTATTATTTTTATGACACATATTAATTTAATAAAACTTATTGGCGGACGCCGGGTTTGAAACCGTAACTTTTGGATTCGTAGTCGAAGTTCTTACCACTCGATTATGGAGGCCATCATTTAAATTCTTCTCCCAAATGGTAAAATATATTAACCGTTTGGGAAAAGGCTTGACTCAAGCGACACAAGCCAAAGATTTTTTTAGCTTTTGTCGCTGTAGGTAATTTAATGAGAGCATTGAGTTACCTTAGTAAGCTTTTTTTCTAAATCCAACCAGGTACTGAAGACTTATGAATTTTATTCTAAAACAAGAAAAAATTCAAAGTGCTCTGGTGTAAACTTCCTTGGCGCTTCAGCCCTTTTGCCTTTCCGGCGTCGATATGTTATTATTTTTGTATCTTAAAATACACAGAACGTGAATATTCTGTAAACACGAATAGGTCTGCATCGATTGAACTGTGTTTTTAATTATTCAATGGACGCGACAATTGAGCGGTTATTGCTGGGGGTGTCATTAAGAATCGATCAACACTTTGTTTAGTGTGTATATTACGCAAGAGTCCACCTACCTATATCCAGTTAGACTATGGCACCCTTAACTGGGAAATTCTGTAAAGCTTAACCTTTGGAATGCCGGATTTTCACCAGGTACAAATTCCGTCGTACCTTGCTGAGTGTAATTTCGTAGTAACTCACTTGTGTTTTATAAAATCATGCTTTTGTCAATTATGCTGTCTTCTCAGTCAACGTGTTTATGTATTTTTATAAATTGTGAATCGATGGCACCATTGGAAAGTGCACAATTCGAATAGAATCGTTGCTTGAAATGGCTTAAGCTGCATTTTGGACCAGATCTCAAGTCAGGTCCCAACCTTCCCCTTCCCCATCTCCTTCCCCTTCCCACTACCTTCAGCATAACAACATACCACGATTAGGGATGCCATAGTCATACTGGCTCTAGATGGTCGGGAGCATTTGGGACTCTCGTGCAGTATTCATCATGATTTTTTTTTTAACTCTATGTTTTTTACCAAATAAAGAAAATATCTTTAATACTGTTTACAGAGTTACTACTGATATATATATATACATACATATATATATATATATATATATATATATATATATATATATATATATATATATACATATATATATATATATATATATTTTAAAGTAAGACAAACATTCCCGGGTTACGAATAACCTGACAATATTTGAAAAACTCCTACTGCTATCATAAAAAGCGGATGTTGCTTGTGCAATGATGGAGGACTTAGCCAGCAGAGGAATCGAACGCACGACGCCCGGGTGGGAATCCGACGCGTTCTCCACTCAGCTACCTACCTAGAGGGGGAAATGAATTTAAAAGTAACAAATACGATACGTATAATAATATATATCAAATACGTAATGTTACATTTAAATTTATTTCCATTTCTATATACCATGTATAAATAACGGGTAATTGTTCGTTGGCTATCTGCAGTCATGCTCGAAAACGATTCCAAATTACCGACATTGTCGATAGAGCCTTTATCGATATTCGTGCTGTGGGCTCTGATCACCAATATATAGTCAAGCTTTGTAAATTCTAACAAAAAAATACTCCTCACACTGCGGGAAAGATTGCAGCACCTAGCCTGATAGATTTTCTTGTTCGACATTATATTTAAATTGCCTTTTTTCACACAGAGGATGACCTACTTCTCGGCGCGAGTGAAGTTCAATTTTCCCGGGGTAGCAATTTTCATCCCCCGTACGGGGAACGAGGTACGGGCTGGGAGTCACGTGAAATAAAATTGGTACTAAAAGGCCTGTCAACAATAAAGGTACACACTTCGGGCGGGTTATTGGTCGGGAAACTTAAGAACAGGGGGAAAAGAAGGTACTCACGAAGCGTTGACACTTTTTACTGATGGCAATATTTATGACGTTTTTAGTCCCTCGTTGCGGTTACTAGCGTTACTTTTAATAACGTTTTTTTTCATGCTAACAGAAAAAAATATGCAGGGACATTTTTTCTGTTCTGTTTTCTTCGTTTTTTTATATTTGTATTTATTATTTTGATATCTTTCTTCATACCAAGTTTTTTTCTTTGTTTTGTCCTATTTTTGTTATTGCTTCATTAAAATATAATGTATGTGCTGTTCTTTATCTGTGGCTCTTTTCTTCTCATTAAGTGTTGTGTATTTTTTGTGTAATTGGACAATAGGAAAATAGCAATCTCGATAAGTCTTAAAAACTCACTCTGGTACAAGGAAAAATAAAATTACATGAGTGACTACAATTATATACGATAAAAATTAATTGAACTTATTCATTTACATAAAAACAGTATTGAAAATGGGGTGGTTAGTATTAAAATACAACTCAATTATAAATAGAAACAAAAAAATAAAGAATTTTGGCAATAATAATTACAGGCGTAAAATGGAAATTCACAAAAACAAAAATTGGTAGAATATATTATTATAATTTTTAATAATCAAATTAAATTTAACCTTCCCGTATCCAAATTGGCAACTTGCGATACCTAGCTATTTCAATATTCAATATCTTCCTAAGCTTTGACAATACTGGCTTTGAATTCAGCAATTTCTAAAAAAACATGTTTTGACTACAAATTCAATATTATGTAAAGCCTTTATATCTTTAAATTTAATTTTTAACCAATGTAAAATTAAACGGCAAACGTATTATTGTTTGATTTATATTTGAAAAAGGCTTGAAATTTTCTAGCAATTGAGCTAATGGTGGGAAATAACCGTATGTACTTAAATTAGAAATTTCCAACAAAAATATGTGCAAGTGTTTCGACGCCGGAGAATATCGTTCGTGTGTTTTTTAAATTAATTTGTTTGCCTCACACAAACACAAAGATTTCTACTTTACAGTTAATGTGACACACCGGTACGATCATACTAACATTACAATTATTAATATCTCAAAAAGACTATCTTTAATTTAAGGCCAACGACATTGTTACATTATTACCTAGAGACGCCGACAAGGAGCGAGACAAACAATGATGCTGTAGGCTCTCACTGTTGGAAACTGTGCCCACATTTATCATTAATATAATGGACCCCTTCACTCGGATTGTCGGAATCTCGGGATAGTGATCAAAACATCGCCATTAATTTCAATTGTCACGTGAAAATTAGATTTGTAAACCGATTCCGGTTTGATAAATGTTCCTCAACCATCTTGTGATGGACGTGGACGTAGGCGCCACGTGCATTTATAACGTGCTTAATAGCAATAACACCTACCAAAATTACTAGATAATACCGCACGAGTTAACTTAGGTAAGATTTCATAAACCAAATAATAGCACTCTATTAGAGTGAAAATTAAAATGACGAATACAACAAGAATCACAAGTTAAGTACTTTTAAACAAAACTTTAATCAATACGCGTGTTCAGTTATTGAAAATCTAACTGATTTACAAAAATATATTTAACTGATCCCAACCGTCTGGACCAATAAGACTATGGCATCCCCAAATTGAGGTGTGTGTGTGAGGCTAAATGTAGTGGACAGGAGGAGATGGAGAAGAGGAAGGACGGGAAGTACACGGCTATTCAGATCTGGTCCTTAAGCACGACTAAAGCAATTCCAAGCAACGTTTCAATTCCGAATGGTGGTCTTCCACTTGGATGATACTTGGAGTATCTACCACTCCGAAACGCGCCGCAAATATACCATACCATATATTACTCAACATTAATTAAATGTGAAATAACACAAATAAATTAAATTAAACTTATTTGTACATGCTGGGATTTGAGCCCGCGACTTCTGGATTTGTAGTCGAGCTCCTGAATCACTCAACCACTGCAAAGCAATGGGTCACCGATCCGACTAGATACGGTTACTTTGTGAATAATGGAACAAATTGCGTTAATTCTGAAATCTTTTGATTATTGAGAGTAGATAATATAAATACAATATTATATTTGAAATATTGTATACGAGTGTATATTATAACTTATTTGTTTTGAGATTATCGGTCTTAGAAACTAAATAAATAAAAAAAATAAAAATAAAACGGTTTCTAAGCGCTGCCAGGTCTGGGCATTGTGATGTTTATACTTAATTTGCTTTCAAAAAATGTTCCTACGGCTACCGTAAAAACACTGATAAATAAAAATCATTAAAAAGTCACCAAACGCCACTGGTAGTGGGTATTTGATATCGAGTACGGAACAGCGTTCGTTGGACTCAAAACCTAATGAAATAACTGTCATATTTGAATGCTCCGGGAATTCACGTATTTTTTTTTTCAAATGGCATTCTTCTCGAGGGACTGAAGCGGTCATACCCCGGTCTATTGTAAAGTTTGTATGGAAAATGCCACACCAATATTATCATTGTGCTTGTGATTTGACTTATTTAATAGTTCTATTATAGGATACATAAAAACATATATTTATAGTTAGCTAGTGAGTATCCGGTATGCTTTGCAATGCCACTCAAATAAAGAGAGTGCTATTTATCACAAAATATTATTTTTTTCCCGTCTAGTGCGTATATAAATGCATCAGAGGGTTTTACGACGCGTGGGCAGACCACATACAACTGTCCATGTGAGAAGCACGGATTTTACAAATTTAGTCCACACATTTGTAGCTAACCTCAATACAAAATGGCCGGTTCAATGTTTTTCATACTATTTTTAAAACGTTATATCAACAGTTTTACATATTGAATTTCATTCAAACTACTTTTTAAACCTTCCCGTCACTAATAAGAACAAACTGTGCTTTTTTTAGGGAAACCGGTCGAGTAATTTTTGAGAAAATTGATTTTACACAACACAAAGATAAACAGACAAGAATTCATTTTCATATATAAAGACTAGCGCAGACCCGTGGAAAATTATTGGATATTGTAAAAATTATTGTAGAATTTGCGAAGCTGAATGTTTGCACCCTTTTTTCCAGATAAAGTATTAATTTTGCAACTTTTAAAAATTAAACAGTATTTTTTTGTATTTCGTATTTTTTTTTCTTAAAAAAATAACATTATGCAAAACTTCGAATACTGGTGTAAACGAAAGGATTGCGATAGTGGTTTAAATATTTCTAATTCCTACAAATAATATTTTTCTAATCAATACTCATTTATTAACCTCTCCAATGCTGGATTCCCGCAAGGCACAACTTCCGTCGTACCTTACTGACTGTAATTTTGTAATAACTCACTAGTGTTGAACAAAATGTTTTTTTTCATTTCATATTATGTTTTTTTAAAACCGTATGCCAATGGCTGTGGTTTTTCTGTAATAAATAAGTATCTTTTTGGAAAATTCATCACTAAAATAAGTTTGATTGAGACATGTGAATATATTTTTGTCGGTTTATTACATTATCGTGTGGCTGAATATATTTCCTTTCAAATAAAAACAAAAATGCACGAGGTTTTCTTGTAAATTAAAAAAAGGACAGTCACTTTAAAAATCGTTTATTTCAACCGTACTGAGGTAAGCAAACTTCAAAAAATTATTACACGACTTGTACCGCACATAACGCAATGCAAAATATGTTTATGGATTGATTACTTTGTTGACAAGTATTTGTGGTTTATTTAAATATGCGAACAACAGAGTAAAGTTAGCCTCTCAGAAGTTGGGCGTGTTGTACAGGGCCCGCAGATACTTCAATAGTACAAAACTGCTGTCCTTGTACAAATCGCAAGTACGCCCCACTGTTGAATTTGGCAGCCACCTCTGGTCTGGAGCCCCTAAATACCTGAAAAAAACCCTTGATTCTGTGCAGAAACGGGCGGCCCGTTTGATAGATTCTCCTGTCCTAACAAACGGATTGCAAACTTTGGAGCACAGACGTTAGGTGGGAATGCTGTCCTTGTTCTACAGGTATTTCAATGGAAGATGCTCCGAGGAACTTGCGTCATTGATCCCTTCGGCACCGGTGCATAGTCGGGAAACTCGCCAAACGCGCGCCCAACATTTGTACACGGTTGACATTCAATACATGAGAACGGGTCGCTTTTACGACTCGTTCTTATGTTCAACAGCTCGGCTATGGAACGATTTTCCGTCCTCTGTGTTTCCTCCCTCCTTCAACATGGGCCTCTTCAGGACCCAAGTTCACTCCTTCCTTTCCTCAAAAAAACCCTCCACACAGTATCCCCAAAGATGACATAGGCCCTGAGGGAAATTGTTTTCCTCAAGGCCTCCTGTGTGGAGTTATTGTAAAAAAAAAAAAACAGGTTTTGAAAGACAAAAACTCTTGTAAAGATAATGATGAATACCCGGGTCCTATACGACACTCAGGCAGGCTAAAGGTTAAAAGGCGTGCCCGTCTTGATATTTTTTGTAAGGCGTAAGAAAAATCGTTTACCACTTAATACCCTCATTCATCTCGGCACTTTAAATGTGTCCAATGAATAAATTAGCGGGAAACGCGTGTTTTAATGTGCTTTTCGCAGCCTTACGAATTTAAGGGTAGTTTATCAAACATCCGGCCCACCGTTCTCAACGGATGTCCAGGGTGTGAGACCAAAGGGGCGCCGGGCATTACGCTATCAGATCGGAAATGGTCGGATCTGACCCGCGCACAGAAGAATGCAGTCAAACGAATTTATATATTTACCTACCCCCTAAATAAGCTTAATGTATTTTTTTTAGTTGATAAGGCACAAGAGTCCCAAGGAGCCGTGGAAAACACAGTGCCGATAAATAAACCAGAGTCATTCCGTTAGTTGACTTAAATACCATCCAGAAAAGGCTTAACGATTGAGGCTCACGTTTAAGTCACCCTTAATATCACCCTGGTGAAAGACCACCATTCTGAATTGAAACGTTGCTTGAAATGTGTGGTGACTAGATCGGAAAAGCCAGGTACTTCCTAACCTTCCTCCTCCCCGTCTACTTACCTTCCCCACTACCAACCTCACAACATACCCCAATGGGTAATGCCATAGTTTCATTGACTCCAGACGGTTAGGAGCAGTTGAGCTATGAAAATACAATGGAAAAGTTTAGAAGCTTAAGTTTGGCTTAGTTTTTTTAGAGTCAGAATAACAGAAGAGTATGTATGATACGATGTATGAATGTGGATAAAGCAAGGAGTGGATACCATGACAGAGTTGTATGGCACTTTGTCCTCTCTACCTACCCCTCCGGTAAAACGGCGTGATGGTTTGTTAAATGGTTAGAAAAAAAATGCTTAAAAGAATTTCAGCAGACACCATTCTGTATTTGAAATGGGTGGATTAAAGAAACTCATATTCTTTCTTGGCACTTCAAATAACACCCCAAGATTTTGTTGTTTTTTTTATATTTTGATGGCTCCCGTTAAACGTCGACTCTAGGCCCATTTCCGCTTTTAAACAAATGTTGATCATCTGACAAGCATAACAACATGATCGTTCTGCTTTTCAGCTGATCATAATTTGTTCAAAAGCTGAAATGGACCGACAATCAGTATTTAACGGGGAGCGTCCAAACGATAAAAAAAAAAAACAAAATGGTACCAATCATTAAAATGTGACAAAAACATCTCGCACTAACTCATAAATCTGTGTGCGCAAGGGAGAACGTAATGAGTCACTTTAAGCAGATTTTTTTTTTTTTAATTTAGGAATATGGTTTTTTGTATGAAATCATGTCATATGTCACATGTCCTTTTTATTTTCTGACACATTTCGTGTTTCCTTGCTGGATTTGCATCTAGGAAACAATGCTGCATACTTAACTCAAAACTTGATTTTCTTGACTCATTCCGTTCTGCCTTGCGCACACAGAAATAATTAATTCACTTTGTGGATTCAAATTCTCAGAGTTGACCTTAGATTTTTTTTTGTGCAGGATCAATTACATACATAACTCAATGCATATTTAAGCACAAAGATTCAACTTTGTAAAAGTTAATTCATAGTTATTTCTTTTACAAATGTTTTTTTGCAAGGATTTGAATGCGTACTTCAATTTATGCCCACGTGTAATATGAAGCAAAATCCCACATTTTGAAGTGAAAATAATTTGAACAATTTTTTCCACATTTTACCACTGTAAAGTTGCATCGAAAGCGCATAATTCGAAATGCCTGTACGCAAAATTCAGCCTTAAACATAACTTTGAAAATCAATTCAAGGAATCAATTGTAACGCTCAATAATCAATGCTTTTGTACAGAAGCATGTCATGCAACTATTAAGCGCACATAATGATATGCCACATGAATAATATGTAGGTTATTAGCTTACGTACCCGGCTTTGTTCGTGTTTAGTTTCAAATTATATCATGCAAACAATTAACTACAAACTCGGTCTACACATAGAAACCATAAATTAAATTGCTTAGTGAAAGAATTAAAATTATTAAGACTCTCATACAGAAGGCTTATTTTCGATATCACTTTTTTAATGGTATTATAGATAGCCCTGATTTACTTAGCTTAATTACCTTCCATGTGCCTAACAGAACTACTCGATCTAAAAATATTTTAAGTGTAACAATAATATCAGGACTGAGTCATTTAGATACTCGCTTGTACCTATATTGTATACAGTGGGTAATTCCTTCGCAGAAATAGTAGATATATTCAACTGCACTGAATCTAGTTACAAGAAGGCTATTTTTTTATAGTAAAAACCGCACAAGAGACCTAACTGCTCCCAACCTTAGAGTAGATAGAGCGGTACCTATCCAAGGCATTGTAGTCAGTTTTTGATATTTTTACCGGACTCGGCGGACCTGGACGTGGCTAATACTAAGCCTAGGGTATTTATCCATCCGTTCAAAGCACATATGGACATAATGTTTTTGTTTATTCGTATAACTACTTTTTCACAGTATTGTTAAACAACAAAAATATAGCATATAACCTAAAAACCGTTTAGTTGTGTCAAGTTTAGTCGCATATGAAAACATGTGGGCGGAGTCCCCGGAGACGCGGGAGACCAATATCGTCCTTACAGTACATAAAAGCGGTGTGTGTATTTTGTTGTCTCTTTCTCTCTCATGGTGTACGACGTAAAACCCGGAGAAACTGATTTATCGCAAGTTTGCATAGGTTGGGTAAAAATAATTAGCTCTCTCTCCAAACGTTGTTTCTCCAAGCTCCCAACCGTCCAGGGCCAGAAAGACTATGGCATCCCCAATCAGGGGTATGTTGTGAGGCTGAAAGTATTGAGGGAGGTGAAGGAGATGGGGAAGAAGAATGTTAGGAAAGTACTTGGCTATTCAGAACTGGTCACCAAACACGGCTAAAGCCATACGAGTATCTACCACTCGGGAACGTGCCGCAAATATACAATATATTATTTTATAGGAATTAAATGTGTTATGACACACACTAAATAAATAAAAGTTATTTGCGCACGCCGGGTTTGCACCCGCGTTCTTTGGATTCGTAGTCGAGCGTCTTACCACTCGACCATTGAGGCCGTCAGATAATAGTATACCTCTAAATACTAAATACTAAATACATAAATACTAACGTTAGTTTATTTTATTGTATCATCTCCAGTTATTATTTATGTTTTTGCGTGCTAATCATTTACCCAATGTAAGTTCTATGTCACTATTATATTATTTTATAGTATCTATTGAACAGTTATGTAAAAGCCCACAATGTCGTATATAATAAAATCATCAAATAAATACTCAACCCTCGACGAAGTCTTTAGTGAATTATTTTCATTTGACAGGGCGTTTTATTCACAGTGAAATTTACAAATACAAAATTACCCAATTGATAATGCAGGAAGAGATTGAGTCAAGATGTAGCTGATGATAGCCAACTTGTAAGAAGTCACCAGAAGAAGAAGAAGGATTATAGGTGATTGAATGGTTCGCTTGTTAAATTTATACAAACCCTATCAACAGGGAGAAAGATGGTTTCTGTTGCATTGATCAACTACTGTCCTCGTGATAGTTCGACTATCCGCTAGCAACTATTGTTCTCCACTATATTCAGTTTTTATTTCAGAGTGTATCTTCGAGTCTAGCGTTGGGAAAAACTTCAATGTTTTGTGAATGCTTCACGAACTGCTAGTCCTTTAAAATGAACCCTTCGCAGTGAACACTTCGATTGAAGTCGAGAAATAGATTTGAAATCGAAAAGTTCCTTGCAAATCGACAAAAATTCCCCAAAAAAGACTAGCAAATCAACAAAAAAAATGGAACTGGGGAAAAACCAGTTCTTCGCCAAATCTTTGTAGTCGACCTTCAATTGAAGTAGTTATTTTTAGTCTTTGAAGTCGAACTTCAATTGAAGTACTTAAAGTGAAGTACTTCTTTGCAAAATAAAGTAGTTCTTTGTAGCTTTGTAGTCTAACCTCAATTGGTAGTTCTTTGTAGTCTAACATCAATTGAAGTATTTGTTCAATGAAAAATGAATGAAGTTTGAACTGCCGCAAAATGAAGTAGTTCTTTGTAGTAGTTCGCACGGAGCGATCACAACGCCATTCGAGTCTTAATACGTAACCAGTTAGTAATGTGTAAAATACGTATTCGTTAGGAAAAAAATGTTTTTTTTTAGACTTTTTATTGCAGGAATTGACTCTGTATTTTAAAAAAAACCTTAAGTAGGACGTAGATTCTTGTCGCAAAAACAGAGACTCATCTCAGTAAAGTATGTGAAAGAATTTAATAAAATATGCAAACTATTACTAGTCATAGTTAGAACCCGGATTCGCATTGCAAAATCAGAGTTCACCTGTCGAGATTATTTTGTTTTAGTTTGTAAAAAAATTCAATTCAAACACTTTTTTCAGACTTCTTTTTAGACTTTGAGAAAGACTTAACTTTTTAAAATAAAAAATAAGATTTTAACTATTAAATTGACAGTACCTACAGACATTTTAACTATGCTTAACTGAACATTAAAAAAATGAAAACTGAGGTAAAAAATACGAACATTAAAAATTATAGTAAAAGTAAAAACAAAAACATTAGAAATAAAAACAAGAAAAAACTCATATAGATTAAGAAATCAGCTTAAACATGATGTACATATCTCAAATAAGTGATTTACGTGTATTATTTTATATACGAGTATATATTCTCGTATATGCATATTTTTATTTTTATTTTTTTTAAATTCTAATATCCAAAAAGTTATCGACACACCTAAAACTGTAGCTAGAATTACAAACAAAAAGCTTAAAAATATTACTTTGATTTAATAGGAACCTCTCAATTATTTTTGATCTTTAAAAAATAATCATTCATAAATCCTGTAGGCTGTGAAAAAAGTTCGGACTTTTTGTTTGGCAGTAGATGGAGAATTTTCCGACCTCCACATAAAATAGTAATAATAAACAGGTGAGTTTAGATGCTAACAGGCTAGCCTAACTATGCACATTAATGCAATTATGTTATCCTTTAAGGATACAATTTTCTGAAGAGATGAGTTTTGAGTTTAGCTCTGAACTCTGTTCTCAGATCATATGACAGTCTATTCCAGGCAAGATTAAAAATGTATTCGTGTACATATTAACCTTTATGTGACTGAAAGGGTACCCGGGTACCCTCTCTGGTTTTCAATATAGATTTTTTTAAATATTCCAGTAAGCCTAACCGGCTGGAACTTTCTGCCTTCTTTACAATATTGAAAATAAACAATTGAAGCGGCTAGATATGTGGAGGGTGGTATGTTAGCGGAAAACAAATCAGTATAATTTACAACTTCTGATAACTAAAAAACTACCCGGGTACCCTCATGTGTTTTATATGATTTTTTTAAGTTTGTCCGTATTTATTAATCATTTTATATTATTTTAAATGATAGATATGATGTACTGTTGTGTTCAAAGTACATCACCTGTATCTTTAATACTATTTTTAATCGCCTATTTAATCAAAAACCACAAGAAAAGATGGTACTGGGTGAAATTCCTATCCACTTCCCCAAGTATTGAACTGAGTCAAAATATATTGCGTCATAAAAGTGGTCCAGCAAACTTCAGCAAATGATATACTGTAAAAGAAACCTTCAAATCAATTTTAAAAAGGTGTGATTTTCTTCAGTCACTTAAGGGTTAAAGCACACAAACCTTTTATTCCATGCAGCGTAGCTGGTAAAAAGAACCGTGTCGCAAATTCGCGAAGCACGCGGTTTTGTACAAAAAAACGAATGGAATAGAACGGTGTACCGGGTCATTCGTATTCCATTAAGTAACTAGCGATTTTTCGATTATTCCAATCTACGTGTGTTCCGTTCCATACCGTCGCTACTCCATTCAGTGTGCGCCGAGCCTTATACGTTCTACGTTATATTATTTACGTGTAAATTTTAACTCGGCTCGATGTTATTTTTAATCAGATATGAATTTCCATATGTGTTTCAGTAGCTTTTCTGGGAAATGTCGTGATGATTATAATATGTAAATTCGTGTTATAATGTATACAAGTTTACGTAAGTAGGCTCGCAATACGTGTAGGCTTATTTCAGGATGTAATTTTTACGGCATATATTGTGACGTAATGTAATTTCGCCGAGGTCGTAACTTTAATCCGATACTATTAAAAATTGTGAGGGTTTTTGAGTGGGAATATTTTGTTATCTGTCAAGGAAGGACGTGAATTGATGTGAAGTCAATTTAACATTCTTCAGGATTTTGTAACTTACCAACACACTCACCATCACGGCGTTTCTCCACGGGGGTAGGCAGAAAGGACGGACCGTCATAAAACTCTGTCTTGGCACACACTCCTTCCTTCATTGATATTCATACATTGTCTCATACATACTCTTCTGTTATTCTGACTCTTCACATGGTATTTGAAATATTGTTAAAGTATTTGATTCACTTGACCGTTCATTCCAAAGTGGTAGATACTCTAAGTATCGCCTTGGTGAAAGACCATCATTCAGAATCGAAACGTTGCTTGAAACGACCAGGTACTTCCCAACCTACCTCTTCCCCAAATTCTTCTCCTCCCCACTACCTTCAGCCTCACAACATACCCCAATTGGGGATGCCATAGTTCCACTGGCTCTAGACTATTGAGAATAGATGGGACTCTTGTGCGGTATTCACTATAATTTTTTTTTAATAAAAAATGTCTTACTCAGGTAGTCCCGACTTTCTCTTCCATTCACTTTCGCATCATATATTCTTTTCACACTCCTTTCTTCGTTCATTCGCTCTTCATGCCCAAAAAATCTAAGCGTTCTTTTCCTGATCCTATTCATTACGCTACCATCAACCTTGCATTCTTTCCGGATGTCCACATTTTTAACACGGTCGTACATGGTTGTACTGTACATACGCCTTAGGGATCTCATTTCTATAGCCAGAATTTTATATGAATTTGCAAATGGTATTAGAAAGACATCGCTGTGATTGACTAAACGGCGACAAATTTAACCAATTCTAGCTGCTATCACGGCAACCACTGGACCCGTCATATTTTTTCAATGCATAGTTAAAAATTACATGTATTACTAGTGGGTGTCATTTAAGAGCAAAATCAATGGTAGAAATTCAATTCCTGATTTTATGCAGACTTAAAATTTTAACAGTTTTGTTTTTAAAGAAATGAAAGTTCCGTACGACAGGTCAAAAAACGAAAGTTTTTTTCCTACAAACAAAGAAAAATTCATACTGCCGGACTATGGTTGGTTAGTGCCGAGTGGACAAATTCCCACCCGGTATTGTGGGTTCGTTGCCTCTGCAAACTCCACGGTCGAGTAGTAAGACGCTCGACTACGAATCTAAAGGTCGTAACTTTTATTTGATTAATTTGTCTCATAACAAATTTGATTCATTTAAAATAATATATTTTATTTATTTATAAAGTAACGACTAAAGTCCAATTACAAAAAATACATATAAAACACGAGAAATGGAAAAAGAGCAACAAAAAAAGCATACATAATAATAAATGAAGGATGACAAAAAATAAGCGCAAATAAACATAAGAGAAAAATTCAAACCATGGTCTGTAAGTCAAAGTTTTGTAGTCGTAAAAATGACGAAAATCGTATTTAGTAAGCTACCAAAAAAATTTCAAGACCATGGTTTGAGTTAATGTCTTAACATTCTGGACATTGGAGAATTATACTCATAGTTAGTATTGTGATGATTGAGGAACAGCAATTCATAGTTTGAGTTCACGGCAATGAATGTTGAACCCGATAAGTTGCAACAGAGAAGGTGAGTCAATAAAACAATTAATAATTTTGTAAATGAAAATTAAATCAAAGTCTTTCTTGCGCTTTTCTAATGAATACATTTTCAATAATTGTTCAATTTCAACATATGAATAATGGCCATATTCTCTCCCCAATCTCCATGCAATACCGCGTAAATATAAAGTATATTTGCGGCATGTTCCAGAGTGGTAGATTCTTTTAGTATTGCCTTAGTGAAAGACCACCATTCAGAATCAAAGCGTGGCTTAAAAACGGTGTTAGCCGTATTCGGTGACCAGATCCACTAAGCCAGGTACCTTAAAACCTCCATCATCCTCATCTCCTTCCCTCCGCCACTACTGTCAATCTCACAAAATACCCCAATTGCGGACGCCAAAGTCTCACTGGTTCTAGACGGTTGGGAGCAGTTAGGACTCTTAATTAGGTCTAAGTCCTCCATCATTGCACAGGGAACATTTTACGCTGATTATGATGGCGGTAGGAGTTTTTCAAATATTGTCAGGTTATTCGTAAGCCAGGAATGTTTGTCATCATTTTAAAAATATTTATGTATTTGAAAATTGCGCGTGGGTCCTTTTTTGCCATAAGTACGCGATGAATGATTTTCAAAATATATTTTTATGTTTAATCATTTCGTTTTAACACAAAATGCAACATCTTTTTCATTTTTAACAGTCAATACAACAATACCAAACCTTTCCACAGTCCTACGTATAAATAAATGTACTGGTTCATATTAATTTAAAAAGCTTCATTTTTTCATAACAATATTTAAGCAATTGTACGTTAAACTAAAAAAGTAACATATTTTTTCCTAGCTTTGTGAAGTAACGTTATAAAAATATTTCATTACTTTGTAAAATTAACAATTTATAATAAATTTTGTATTTTCGTATTTCATCAGACGGAAAAAATGTTTTATAAAACTCTCTCTGTAAAAACTTTCCGGCAGCATGATTTTAATGCTAATCAGAAAAAACTACGCTTTAAACAGAAACATACAAAAAAACATTACAGTTTAAAATTTTTTTTTTCTAGTACTTTACAACTATTTTTTATTTTGTTTGTGCATATAATTCTCATTTTTTCACTGTCAAATGTAAACCTTAAATGTAAAAGCCCTCTCAGGCGTATATAATAGAATTAATTTTAATAATCTAAAACGCAAATGTTAAACAGAAAAAAAAATAGAAACTTAAAAAAACAATGGTCATGACCGAGACTTGAACTCGGAATTTCTACTTTATTCTGGATTAACACTGCCAATTAAGCCATCAATACCTCATTAGGAAGGGGCATTTAAGACTAGCGACTTGGTAAAAATTCAAAGGATATTTCGTATATAAAAAATGGATATTTATTCAATTCACACCATCTAGATATTCAATATGTGTTTGGGTAGAACTTTTAATATCACCAAAAGATGGCAGCCTAAATATTGGAAGCATATCAAATATTTAATATTTTTTAATAGAAGTATGAGATCGTTTAAAAATGCCGCTTTCTAATGAGACCTTGATGGTTTAATTGGCAGAGTGTCACTTCCAGATATAGTAGAGGTTCCGAGTTCGAGTCTCGGTCAAGACCATTGTTCTTTTTAGTTTCTGGCTTTTTTCTGTTTCATATTTGTGTTTTAGATTGAAACTAGAGTTTTACGTATCTGCCGCTAGATGGAGCCACTATGGGTATTTTTGCATGGCAATTTTGGTCAGATCTGAAAAGAATCGGCAAAGCTGAGATGTATTAAAAAAAGAATATTCATCCAAGACACCATCTAGATATTCAATATGTGTTCGGGTAGAACTTTGAAAATCATCAAAAGACGGCAGCCTGAAAATCGGGAGAAAATCAAATATTTAAAAAAAGTGTGATATTGCTTAGCTTTCTAATGAGGTCTTGATAGAATAATTGCCAGAGTGTTACTCCCGGATAGATAGAGGTTCCGAGTTTGAGTCTCGGTCATGACCATTGTTATTTTGAGTTTCTGGTTTTTTTTCAATTTAATAATTGTGTGTTAGATTATTAATATTGTTTAAATATCTACAAATAAATAAGCATTAATGCTTTAAAGTAAATTTCAATTTTTTAAATTCAGAATGCTTCATTCTCCCTCATAAAACAATAATGTTGTTATAAAACACGCATTTTATTTGTATGATAAAATATTGCGCATCCTGCTAATAACGTGTCCTAATATAAACATGCCAGCTACAAAGCGCCACCCCTTCCTTCACGCAGCTTTCTACGGTAATAACAATAATGACGACGTATTGCCCCGAAAGTTCACCCGTAAAGGTGAAATCCACGCGACCTTTCAGCGACACAATATTTCACACGGGAAATGTCAATCTGAAACTCAGCCGTTGCTGTAATAATAATGTGCTGCCTATGCTTTCCCGTATTGGGAATGGAGAAAGTATTATTTCATCTTATTAAAAAAAAAATATGGTCTTTTCGGCTTCCAGCTTTAGTCAGGCCTTACTATATCTCCAGCTTTGCCGATTCTCTTCGAACCCAACAAAGACTTAGCAAGGCAGATGCGTAAAAATCTAGTTCGAATTCGTGCGCTCGATTTATTTTTACCATAAAATATTTATTTTTCGAAATTTTCGAATAAATTAGACGTAGTTATGCAGAAAGCGTCCAACCCCAAAAAGACGAAACTGACAATAAGGCGTTTAAGTATATGACGATAAAAAAGCATTAAGGCAGAGGAAGGAAAGTAGACTGAATGCTGTGGAAATGAGATCCTTGAGACGTGTGTGCGGTAAAACGATGTATGACCGTATTAAAAATGTGGATATCCGGAAAGAATGCAAGGCTAATGTGAGCGTCACGAATAGGATTAAGAAAGTGACGCTTGCATTGTTTGGGGATGTTAAGCGAATGAACGAAGAAAGGAGTGTGAAAAGAATATATAATGCGAAAGTGAATGGAAGAAGAAGTCGAGGTTGCGCGAGAAAAACATGGCATGGCAATCGGGTCATGTGAAGAGTCAGAATAACAGAAGTGTATGTATTAGACGATGTATGAATGTGAATGAAGCAAGGAGTGTGTGCCAAGACAGAGTTGTATGGCGGTCTGTCCTCTCTGCCTACCCTTGCGGAGTAATGGCGTGATGGTTAGTTAGTTAGTTAGTAATAGTGAATATCAGTGTTTTTTTTAATGTATTTATGAGCATTAGTGTAAATAGGTAATTTAAAATTTGTCATTGAGTTTTTAAAATAAAAAGTATTTCTAATGTTATCCAATATTTTATAAAGTTTTTAAACTTCAATTTTAGTAAAATATTTGCAATGTGCGTTAATAAATAAAATAATCACCAAAAATCTATTGCATTTAAAACTTGAATGTTTTCAGCAGATATAAATCTCGTAATTATCTGTAGGAAAACATGTAAAACTCTATTTTGGTAATTGTGGATTGAACTCTTTCTGCATAGCTACATCCAGTTGTCATATCGTCACCGGAAAGGCAAAAGGCTGAAGCGCCGTTTCGGGAAGTTTACACCAGAGAACTTAATTTTTTAATTTTTTTTTATAATAAAATTCATAAATCTTCAGTACGTGGTTGGATTTTCTTGAAAATGCTCTCACTGAATTACCTGTCAAAAAGCTAAAAAAAGGCTCAAAGCTTTGACGCTTGATTTAAGCCTTTTCTCAAATGGTAAATATATTGTTGATGGCTGAGGGGCCACAAAAGTCTTCAGAATCAAACAAGTGTCAGATTATTCGATGCAGAAAAAATGCACATAATAAACCTGATAAAAACTGCATATTTAACTCATTTTTTACCAAAATGTCGCTTAAGCCTTTTCGTCTTTCCAGCGTCGTCGTTCATAGAGATAAGAACTATTTTTTAAATGAAAATTGAATATTTAAAGTTTTACTCCTGATTGCAATATTACTTATTAAAATAATATTATCAATCTTCGAAGAATACAAAAACAGAAAAAAAAATGGAATATAAAAAGACTAAGTCGTGACCGAGACTCAAACTCAAGACCTCTACCTCCTGGGAGAAGCGCATTCACCAAAAATGTATTAAATATTTTTATTTATCAAAAAAATAAAACTTAACTATAATTGATGTATATTAACGGAGAGTCGGTCACGGAGTCACAGTTTTTCAATATTATATAGACATAATGGCGTCCATTCCGGACATAAACAGTATATACTCGTATTCTATAAAAAAAACTGATTTAATAAAGACGTCTCTTACATCAAATAATTGTCTTGAAAAAAATTGCGTTTAAAATTCCTACCTTTCCTCAAAAAAACCCTCCACCCAGCATCCTAAAAGATGACATACGCCTTGAACGAAATTATTTCCACCACGGCTTCCTGTGTGGAGTTATAAAGCATATAGAACAAAAGGCATTACATATTCAAAAAAAAAAGTAATGCCTTTTTTTCTAAGTTTCGGTCTTGGTATTGTATCATATAATCACACGTAGGTAGAAAAAGCCTGAGAAGGTCTTCATCCAACAAAGCGAAAGATATTGGACACGATAAGGTTTTATTCTCACCTGTCGAAGTCAGCAGTTTTCAGCTCATCTCACATACGTTGGTGTGTTGGATTTTTACAAAAGATGTTGGAAATGATGCATTGAAAAGTTTGTACACTTCTTCTGATCATCAACACAACTGACTGCATAATAAAATTTGACCATACTTTGTTGCAACTTATCCAGTCGAACATTCCTTGCCGTAGACTAAGATACAATGAATTGCTGTTCCTCAATCATCACTCCACTAATTATGGGTATCATTTGCCACTGTCCAGAATAGCATAACTTGTTAACTCAAGCCATGGTCTAGTAATTTTTGATACCAGTCGAAATGATTCTTCTCTTTCTTTACGACTCTACCAAAACCTTGTTCCAGCTTCGACAAGGTTTTTGTTCTTTCCGACGTATATTTTATCCTATTTTTGTCGTTGCTTCATTTAAATGTTACGTAAGTGCTGTTCATTCTCTGTTGCTCTTTTTTTTTTTTGTATTTCGTGTTATGTATTTTTTTGTAATTGGACAATGTTCCGTTAGTACATAAATAAATAAGACTTGAAAAAAAAAGTATATCAACTTAGGTTATGCAACTCGACGGGGATTTTTTAAAGCTAAAAGGCGATTTCCTCTCTAACTAAAATTTCTCCAACAAGAAATGTACAAGAAATCTACATGGCGAGCACTCCCGGTGCTTTTTGTGCGTCGGCAATATCAGTTTGTAGCTTTTTGCGAGCGCCGGGAACAAACCACGCCTAATTGAGTATGCGCTTTTTACTTGACACGTCACGGACGGTCAGAGTGGACCACAGAGCCTCGCATCCACCCGCTGATAAGTTCATTTTTAAATCACGATAAGTCCGATTCAAAGAGGACTTCGCCAACTGGTTGTTTTGGGTGTTAGCAGTGACGGAAAACCTATTTGGGATGTGTTGTCAATGATTTCTCTATTTGTTGAACAGATATTAAATCCAAAGTCAATAAACGATAGTAAAAAGAACCAAGACACATTTAAACTTCATTATTATACAACTTTTGTATTTATACGTTTTTTCAACATTGCTGAATTTCTATTTTCGCAATTTTTACAACTGTTGATTCGCAATGAAACTTCATTTTAATGATAAATAATAAATTTTTTTTAATTTTGAAGATTGTATTAATTTAAGGAACAAGTAAATTTTCCAAGATCTACAATATTTAAAATCATGACATAACAGCACCTACTTTATGAAATTTTAAATGTTAATCAATTTAAAATTGTTCAATCACTGTTATTCAATCAACCTCTGACACCCCAAATGTTTGAATTCGGTAGTCGAAGCAATAAATGTACCAGTCTGAAGATGACATTTCAAGCAACGTTTCAATTCTGAATGGTGATCTAATCCCAGGGCGATAATTAGAGTATCTACCACTCTGGAATGCGCCGCAAATACACTATTATATATTATTTAATATGAATTAAATGTGTTTTGACACATATTAATCAAATAAATTTTATTTGCGCACACCGGGTTTGAACCTGCAACCTTTAGACTCGTAGTCGAGCGTCTTACCACTCAACCACATAGGCCGTCAAAATCGAGATGACTACTGAGTTAGTTATAGAGTTCTCCTAGTCATAAATAAGTATTTTTAATCATTATTTCCATACACAGACCTGGCAACGCTTAAAAATGTACAATTTTCTAATCTCCTATACTCAGTTAAAAGATACGTAGTTCTTTAAAATGTGAAATGCATATCTGTTGTAGAAATCAATCTTTGTTCATAATTGTTTCATAAGTACACATTTAATTGTACAGTGGTAAAACCTTACAATATTTGGAGCAAAATTAACGAATCGCACTTTGGAGTGATATGCATAACTGTAAGGGTTTTGACCTCATTCAAGTAAAGCACAATATTTTTTTTTATTAAAAAGAAGTTTAAAACCTCTCGAATGCCGGATTCCGTTACAACTTCCGTCGTATCTTGCTGACTGTAATTTCGTAATAACTCACTTGTGTTTTACAAAATGATGTTTTTGTCAATTACGATATCTTCTCAAATAATGTGATCATGTATTTTTTCAAATTGTATTTTAATGGTATAAGTGTTTTTTCCAGAATCGGAAAATCGGAGAATCGGAAAAGTATGATTCAGAAATGAGAAGATTTTTTTGTTGTTTTATTGTATAGCTCAACAAATTTCCTTCCGAATAAAATATAATTGAATGAGATCGACTTGTAAATACAAACAGTAATGTAGCTACCGTGGTAGCTGAGTGGACAAATGCGTCGGATTCCATTGCTTCAATTTCTCTGCTGGCTAAGTCCTCCATCATTACACAAGCAACATCTTCCGCTTATTATGTTGGTAGTAGGAGTTTTAAAAATATTCTCAGGTTATTTATAACCTGGGAATGTTTGTATTTTTTTTTAAAGTAAACAAGTTTGAGTGGAAATAACTCCTGAAAAGATAGTGATGAATACCCGATGACTATTGGCACCTCTGGCACACTGGGTGAAGCTTTAGAGCGGGTTTAGGAACAAATATTTAAAGTACAGGTATTTTCACTCCGCATAACTTATATAAAAAGAAAATAAATTTGTTACCCGTTGTGAGTACCTAACTCGGCTCGTGCGACCGCTAGTCGAGCGTCCTACCCACCAGGCTATCGACCACTTCTTGCATAGATTTTTTTTTTTGTTACATATTTATTACCAATTTGACGGCCTCCATAGTCAAGTGGTAAGACGCTCGACTACGAATCCAAAGGTCACGTGTTCAAACCCGGCGTGTGCTAATAACTTTTATTTAATTAATATGTCTATAAATATAAAATAATAAAAAGTATATTTGCTACACGTTCCGAAGTAGTAGATACTCTAAGTATCGACCTGGTGAAAGACCACAATTCAGAATCGAAACGTTGCTTAAAATGGCTTTTAGTCGTGTTTGGTGACCAGATCTGAATAGCCATGAACTTCTCAACCTTTCTCTTCCCAATTCACTTACCCTCCCCACTACTTCAGCCTCACAACATACCCCAATTGGGGATGTCATAGTCTCGCTGGCTTTAGACGGTTGGGAGCAGTCGGGACTCTTGTGCGGTATTCAATATAAAAAATATTTTTAAAAATATATATTTTCCGAAATAGCATCACTTAGCTGAAACCTTTGCAATCCTATAAGCCCAGTAGTTGTTTATCAATGGTCGTTTAGTTTGCTATCAGAGAGAAGCAATTAATGAAGCAGAATCTCTATTCTCCAACAAGCCAACTCCGGGAATTCCCGGGATATCACAGTTTGCGGAGTTCATTAGTGACGGGAGTGGATCGAACGCCAGACAATGTACTAAGTTGTTCCAGAATTTCTACAAAGTTTCTAAACTGGAAGGTACTATAGATGCTAAACTTCGTGGGAATACTAAATACGCCGTGTCAATTGAAAAGCTTATTTCAAATAGTATTAATGATACTTCAACTTTGAATTTAATAATGACTTTTTTATAAAGATCCAATTTAAATTATGCTTTAACAGTGATTTACTAACTACTTGAAAATTCAACTTTGCTCGGGTTTCAGTACTCTAAACCCATTTAAAGAAATGGAATTTTTTTATTGAAAAATAATGTACAAACCTTGAAGTAACAATATATGGAGGAAGAGCTAATTTTTTTTACCCAACCTACACAAACTTGCGAAAAATCACTTTCTCCGGGCTTTTACGGCGTATACCATGAGAAAGAAAGAGACAGCGAATTTCTTGGACCGCTTCTATATATTGTCGCAATGATCTTAAGCTGCTGGTTAACGGCGGGACTCCGCCCACATTTTTTATTATGCCACTAAACTTGACACAACTAAACGGTTTTTTAGGTTAGGTGCTATATTTTTGTTGATAAAAATACTGTGAAAAAGTGGCTATACAAATACAAAAAAACATTATGTCGATATGTGATATAAATGGATGTATAAATACCGAAGCCTTAGTCTTAGCCACGCCCAGGTGCGCCGAGTCATGTTAAAATCATCAAAAACAAGTCCAAAACTGATTTCACTGCCTTGGCTTGGGCTACCTCTAGTATACTCTAAGGTAAAAACAGTAGGGCATAGCACAGATAACCTAATCTAACCTTATTACTAAAAAAATGACAGATTGAAGATGATAATGAGGTCGTAGCTGACAAAAATTGCTGAACGTTGTGTACATTTCAGATCACCAGAGCTCTCTATTCGAGAAAAAAAAACATTCAGATTTTTTTCAGCTTAAAAATTGCGAAATGTATATCACCACCTACACCGATAAATCGTGTCAACATTTTATGGAAATGTCTTCTTAATTCGTATCAAAAATAATATAACTAGTGAAAATGAAATAATAACTTTGTATAAAACTAGCACAAGCGATAAAGAAAGCCATTTAAATGAATAATCATATTCTTAATAATCGACTGAATTTGTCCAATATTAAGTATATTTCCCGTACACTCATACAAATTTTCATTATTTTTATCACGTTCCAGTTGACTTTTTGCTTCTTTCTTTTTATATTATCTCTCTCTTTCTCTATGTTCCTTAGTTTCCAATTTATTTATTATACTCTTATTTATTTTTATATTGTGTTCTCCCTCTGCATGTATGAGTGTGTGTAACCACACACTACGTATTTTGTGTTAAGTTTAATTTTGTACGCTGATGACGCTTAGGCTAAGCGAAACCGGTCGGTCATAAAAAATAAAATAAAATCTCTGGTCTCATACAAAGTGATTGCTTTCTACGAAAACATAATAAAATTACATCCAAACAGCTTACTGCTAGAAGTGAGAGCTTTGTCAGAGGGCCTACGGGGTAGGTTCCTAAAGAAAATTTAATATGTATGTTTTCATATTTTCCAACAAAAACATGTGTTATTTTTATTTTTTTGTAATTCTGTCTTGGTATTGTGATTAATACCTAAAAGTGGAAGATGCCTAAGAAGTTTTTCATCTAGCAGCAGAGACAGAATAATTCTGAAAAAAAAAAACATTAATTTTTTTACAGCTCCACATTTTCATTCCAATCAAAACAAAAAGTAACGATGTATTTAAATTCTTTCCATACAATAATAGTACTATTTAAATGAGGACCTTTGTCTCTGTTCTGTTTTGAATATCCAATTATTTTATTCATTAGTAATTACATTACGTATTGTAAATAACTTCGATATTTCCGAGAAGCATTACGAATTCGTTTGAATAGCATAAAACAATACGAATTTCAATGCTCTAAATTTATTTTTTCTCAAACATGAGACACGTTTTATTTATTTTTGCCAGAACCTTCGAAGCCTCTTTTAAATGATATTCTTCCAGTAGACTTATTTCATGTTAAGGCTTGATTTATTAAAACTGTTTTAATATATTTGTTTCAGCTGTTAACATTTGATGTTTTCAGAAATAAGACGTCTTAAATTTTTCTGTCACTACGTTCATGGATTTCAATAGAAAAAATATTATTTAATAAACATAATTCTTCTCATTTAAATACTATATAAAAATGATTATTTACGTATTTTAATATTTTTTTGCTTACTAACTAATAATTACGCCGTTCCCCGCAGGAGTAGGCAGAGAAGATGGACCGCCATTCAACTCTGTCTTGTTTCATTCACATTCATACCTCGTCTAATACATAATTTTTCTGTTATTCTGACTTTTCATATGGCCACACTCAAGTATTTGTTTCACTGGAACGTGCCATGTTTTTCTCAGGCGTCCCCGACTTTTTCTACCATTCACTTTCGTGTCATATATTCTTCTCAAACTCTTTTCTTTGTTTATCCACACTGCATGCTTAAACCATTTAAGCGTCCTTTACTTGATCCTATTCATTACGTTTACATCAGCCTTGCATTTTTCCCGGATATCCACATTTTAACACGGTAATAAATGGTTTTACCCCACACACACGGAGTGAAAGAAAAAAGAAACGCCTGGAAGAAGAAGGGGGAATCGGAATGTCAAATCACTCCCAAGAAAACATTAAATTGTTTTGAAGGGAGGTCAAAAGGTCCCGAAACGGCCCAGAAGCGGATGCGTGAAAGTTATAAAATCGAAAGATGGAAAAATGTTGACAAATGAGGAAGAAATAAAATAAAGATGGATGAAATATTTTGAAGAGGTTTTTGAAAGCACCCCAAGTGTTCCCAGTGTCAAATCAGGTATGAATGATGATGAAGTGAATGTTGCCAAAATTAGCATGGATGAAACGAAAAGAAGAATGGTAAAGCTGTTGGCTTCGACAATCTCACATAGTTGTGCAAAATTTTTAACCAGTCACATCCCTCACTGCCATACACCATTGTGGACTGCTGGCTTCGCTTCTCTGAACATTTTTTTATTTACGTCAACAGCGTTCAGTCCTCCATTAATGGAGTTTCCTGCATTCACCCTTCTTTCAATATCCTTATCAACCTTTTCATCTATCGTAAGCATACTTTACTTTTTACTGATTTTGAAAGTGGTATGACTTGTTTTCGTGCCAGATATATTTTGTTTAATCTATTTTGTTATATCGATGGAAAATCTTGTATTTTTAAGAGTAGGTAATCAACTGACTTTGGGTTATCGAGAAAATATCGGAAAGAATGCAAGACTGATCTTAGCGTAATGAATAGGATCTAGAAAAGGACGTATATATGGTTTGGGCATGTAGAGCGAACAAATGAAAGAGGATTTTGAAAATAGTATTTGATGCGAAAGTGAATAGAAGATGTCGGAGACGCCCGAGGAAGTCATGGCGCGATCAAGTGAATCAAATACTTAAGTCGAGCCATGAAAGAGTCAGAATAACAGAAGAGTATGTGTGAGTCGATCTATGAATGTGAATGAAGCAAGGAGTGTGTGCCAAGACGGAGTTGTATGGCGGTCCACCCTTTCTGCCTACTTCTTCAGGGAAACGGCGTGATAATGAGTTGGTTAGTTCGAGAAAATATGAACTTTGAGAAAAATGATTCCCATAATTTTCGATGCAGTTTTGAACGTAGTCAATTGCGCATAGGGGATGATATTGTCACTAGTGTGGCATTATTTGGACACTTACAAAGTGTCAACCGATTTTCGTTTATCCCGGGATTGATTCTTAAAAAAAGAGAATGAATGAGATTAAGAAGTGATCCAGACCAGCACACCAATGGGGGGAATGAATCGTCCCGCTGAAGATGAATCGGTAATCAGATTATTATCGAAAAAAAAAACTGTATATTTCCTTGTTTTTTCTTCTTCCATTACTCATTTCTTTGCCTGACGATTTTCCAAAATATTGAAAAACAAAAGAATAACATTTGAATATTAACAAACGAACAGAGATAAATAGACAGATAATATATTTTTTTTAAATCCCCTTTTTTACTATTTTACTTTATATTCTCCTTCTCTATGTATGAGTATATATAACCACACACTATTTATTTTTCATTTAGTTTAATTTTGTACCTTGATGATCTTTAGGCTAAGCGAAACCGGTCTGTCATTGTAATTAAAATAAAATCTGTGGTCTTTTACAAAGTGATAATATAATTTTCTTTTGTGTAACTTTTACTCAATTACCTATTAACTATTGTTGTTAAATATGCTTATAAAATAACCACTCGTGTATGTATGTTTTGGGTATTATGCCTGTTACACGTACTTAAATAAAATAAAATAAACTAAATAAAATTACCAGAATTGATTTATGTTTCCTCTTTTCTTGAGCTCGTACTTATCTCTCTACCCTTATTTCTTCCTCCACATAGTACTCCTTTGTGTTAAGGCACCAGATCTGAATAACTATGTTCTTCCCTATTCGCTTTCTCCATTTTCACCCAAATTCCTTCCAGCACACAGTACTCCTTAAAGTGGCCAGATCCGAAAAACCGTACTCCTTAGGTTCCTTCGGTCCCTCTATATTCCAACATCAGAGAGACCACAGTCCGACTGGCTCCGAGAAGCACAAACTCCCCTCTCCTATTTGCAGAATACATTTGTTATTTACCTACCCTAATTTCTCCCATTAAAGAGTACTCCCTTAGTACTAGGTTCAACCTAGTGACCTTCAAATAATAAAACAAGCCGAAAGCCGCAAGAATGGAGTTAAATTATTAATATTGTTCGAAGTCTTTATCGTGAAATATTGTTTTTAACTATCATAATAATAAATAATGCCTTTTACGGGAGGAGATGAAATTTATGTTGCTTTTACTTTTAATAAGGCTAATGATGTTTAGTATTAAGTAAGATTGCGCAGACTACTTAGTGTCGGTCCCGTCACAGGTGGTTCTTTAGCCCTCATGTTTTATTCATGGAAATTCAAAGTCTGACGGCTGAGAAAAATTTAATTTCACCGTAATGTCCTAGATTAGACTAGCCGCGGTGAGATATGAACTTCCTTTGTTTAATTTAAGTAATTTTGAGTAACTTCGGCGGTAATCAAATGCACTGAGCACTTTACGAGCGAATTCCGAGTGAAAGTAATAATATTTTTACGAGAGAATGTTTTATAATTCCGTTAGTGCCGTGACGGAATTAAATTTTCAATATTTCAAATTTAAGTGACTTTGAACGAGCAGAGTGGTTTTTGTAGGGCTTTCAAAAATACCAAATAGAGGAAATACTCAAGAAACGATTTTCTACTGTTTTTCACTTCCTCTGAGGAAAAGCAAAAAGATTGTAATGACCACCTTTTGACGGCCTGCATGGTCGAGTGGTAAGACGCTCGACTACGAATCCAGAGGTCGCGGGTTCGAACCCGGCATGCGCAAATAAATTTAATTTAATTAATATGAGTCATATCACATGTAATTAATATAAAATAAAATAAAGTATATTTGCGGTATGTTCCAGAGTTGTAGATACCCTAAGTGTCGCCCTGGTGAAAGACCACCATTCAGAATTAAAACGTTGCTTGAAATGGCTTTAACCGTGTTTGGTGACCAGATCTGAATAGCTAGGAACTTCCCAACCTTCCCCTTCCTCATCTCCTTCACCTTCCCACTACCTTTAACCTCACAAAATACCCCTTTGGGGATGCCATAGTTTCACTAGCTCTAGACGGTTGGGAACAGTTGAAACTCTAGTGCGGTATTTACGTAAAAAAAACTGAGATTGTAAATACTTCAACATTAATTCACTTAAAAGTAGGAATCAAAAATCTGATTTAGTTTGTTTTTATTGTACACATTTTTGTCAATAATTTGTACAGTTTCAGAAAAAAATGTCCTGCTATAGCTTCAAAATATGTGAAATTGATTTTGCTCCCTACCTTGTGTATCATTTTTGTCTCTCTTTGTGTATTTTGCCATTATTTGTATTATTTAGTTAGATGAATTAAATAATGTAGATACGTTACCGAGACAACGCGCGTGGATGCACTAAACCGAGTCCGCGAGACATACCTGAGATTTACTGCGTTTAGTATCACACAAACATTCGTTCGACAGAAAAGCTGTCACCAGCTGTCACAAAGGCGTCACTGTAGGCTACTTTCTAAGAAAAACTACCTTGAGAGGTGTAAAAATCATTCAACGAGCAAAACACATACCTCATGGAGTTTTTTTTCATTCATAATTATTAACCACACATCACTTATTATTTCAATAAATATAATTATTCATAAGGTTCTTAGCTACTCGAATACGATGTGAGATAGCGAATGCAGAAATACATATGTGTGTGGAGGACAACCACGGCTAGTGGCGCAATACCCCATTATAACATTAACGTGGGATGTTCATATATCTATTTCATCCGTAATTGAATGGCTATCCTTTTCATAAGCGGGTGAAACGGAAAACAAAGACGGTACTAGTGGTGCTTCATTTTTCGTAAGATTTGTATGAATATGACGTGTCTTGTATTGCATGATAATTAATCATCATTGATCGAGTTATTTTTGAAAAAAAATACAATTGTACTTTTGTTATTTTGACTGGATTGTTTTCTCTAAAGTGAGAATATGTATTGAAACCCAGTAAAAATAAATAGATTTTTGAAACTCTCAATCAATTATCGCGGGCTTAAAGCAGTCTTCCAACTTCACGTGGAACTACGCTAGGCGCGCGGATGACTATTAAAATTACCTGTAAAACCATAGTATGGCGTCTTTTTTTGAAGAAAAGAAACAGAAGTGGCCCAAATATGGGATGGGGTGACAATCTAATGATTATAGTCAAAACCCGCTAAGAATTTACGAATATTGAGGCATTTCAGGAAAATTCACAAGAAAACTCAAAAATAAAAAAGCATTACCTAGTACAGTCACTCCACCTTTCACGTAGTTAAACTATTGCTTTGTTAACATACCTTTCATTACAACTTTCATGATCATGTTTTCTACAGATTTTTTTAATAGTAAATACCGTACAAGAGTCGCAACTGCTCCCAACCGCCTAGAGCTAGTGAGACTATGGCATCCCCAATTAGGGTATGTTGTGTGGCTAAAAGGTAGTTGGGAGGGAAAGGGGATGGGGAAGAGGAAGGTTAAGAAGTACCTGGCTATTCGTACCAGATATGGTCACCAAACATGGCTAAAGCCAACGTTTCGATTCTGAATGGTGGTCTTTCACCAAGGCGATACTAGGAGTATCTACCATTCTGGAACGTGCCGCAAATTACTTTTATATTATTTTAGATGAATTAAATGTGATATGATACAAATGATAACGCAAATTTTTCAAATGACTTTATTTTTTGTAACTGTGTAAGGAAAAAATTCTGGCTAGCAAATATCGAATTTGCATTTAAATTGTTATTTTTTTATGTGTTTTTATTTTAAAAAATTTTATATGAACGTACAAGACACATGTTTTATTAAATATGTTTTAAAAACTTTCTTACTCCCTCATATTTATAGTGCTATTTCGTTGAAATATCATCTCAAGGGCGCTCTTTAGAACTAGAAAACAACTTAAAACAGTAGTTAAATTGCCTCATAAATATTCAAATATTTACATAGATTAAACGAGCCTCTAGAAAATAAACATATACTGTCATTTGCATATTTTACAGATGTCGCGAGCTGGAAAATGGTTCTGATTTTTAATAAGGACTTATAGTTGAAGTAAATTTTTTAAAGATTTACCAATTTTCTCAAAAAAAACGAAAAATTCTTACGAAAGTAAAAAAAATCATTCTATTGCTAAGCTGTTTACAGTATAAACTTGTATCAATGATGGGTACATGTGGTTGACGTGTTTCTTAGCTTTACACCACTGCGGAAGCGATCTGTGAATATAGTTGTTTAGAGCACCCTCCATTGAAATTTTGGTATAATAAACACAACATGTCCATCCGCGGTTTATGTTCAAAATATTGCAATCCTGGTTTCATCAAATGGGTTGTCCGTTTTTGCATGGAATCAAGATTAACGAAATTCAGACCAGAGGTGGCTACCAAACTCGCAAAATATTATATTTAAGATGTGTTCAGGTTGAACAGTATTGTGGTGTTATAGAATCAACTGTGAAAAAATATAACAGTTTTAAAATCTGAAGCAAAAAATCTGTTGGTTTGTCTTAGCAAAAGCTAAGCTGAAAAGGTGAGCTTTTAAACGATCTAAAATTTTCACAGCCTATATAATTACTTTGAAAGCCTCCGTGGTTGAAAGGTGAGACGCTTATCTATGAATCCTGAGGTCACGGGTTATTAATAACTTTTATACAACTAATATGTGTCATAATTCATATAAAATACTAAATATAGTATATTTGCCGCACGTTCCAGAGTGGTATCTACTTTAAGTATCGCTCTGGTAAGAGACCACCATTCAGAATCGAAACGTTGCTTGAAATAGCTTTAGCCGTGTTTGGCAACCAGTTCTGAATATACAAATACTTCCTGACCTTCCTCTTTTCCATCTCTTTCCTCTCCCTACTACCTTCAGTCTCATTACATACCTCAATTGAAGATGCCATAGTCTCACTGGTCCCAGATGGTTGGGAGGAGTTGGGACTCTTGTGCGGTATTCACAATAAAAAAAAGTTCTAAGAATCATAAAAACGATATATGATGTAAGTGCTTTGCTCAAAAAATATCTCTGTAAAAGTAAAATGCAATAAAGGTTGCAATAAAAGCAAATGAAATGAACGATCCTGCTTGCCAGAACACGATAAACATATATTCGGCATTAATGCATCTGACAACCCTGCGACCAGAGTCGAAGCCTCCGCGGAGACCTCCCCCAATTCCCTCTTCAGCAATTCGTTTCAATTATACGCGGTTTTTCGGTAAACACTTTTCCGCCACCGAGCGCCATACCCGCGCTAAACCTAAAGCCCGACTGGAGCGTATAGCCTATACCCCACAGAGGTCGGAATAACATCATTAGCTGGCCGAAAATACTCGTAAAAAATGAAAATACTACAAAATATTTATTTTTCTCTTCCTGTTTTCTCTCATCAATAAAACGTTTGTGTTATTACTGCGCAAGATTGGCGTTTGTCCCGAGCCAGTGAGACTATGGCATCCCTAATTTAGGGGATGTTGCCAGGCTGGAGGAAGTGGAGAGAGAAAGGGATGGTTGAAAAGTACTTGAGTAAACAGATCCGGTCACTTAATACCGCAAAAGATATTTCAATAAAATATACATTTATAGTTTTATTTATTTATTTATGCCCGTTATAGGCTTTTACATACATGTTAACATTTTTTTTTAAAACAATAACCTCATAAGTGCAAAAAATTATGTAAAATAAAATAAAAAAAGAGTATTGAATAGCAGATGTAAAAATAAATAATAATATTCAATAAATAACAGGTTCAAAAATATTGTAAAAGAAAAGAAAAAATAATACTAAGTAAGAGGTCTAACTATTAGTTTAGCTCTACCAGATGATAACAACTGTACTAAACTAAACTTACAGTTTGATGTTAATGTGTTAAATATATCAGCGACATCGGAGTAAATGTTTCCCAAATGTTGTATTCGTCGCATAGACGTGTTGAATTGTGAGGTTGAAGCAGAATTGCTACAAAAGTACGGTAGATACTGCCTTGTAACCGTTCTGCTTGGAACATGAAATGAAATCAAGTTTAATAATTCAGGGCTGTCAATCATTGAATTTATAATTTTGTATAAGCAAATCAAGTCGGAAATTATTCTCCGTTCAGACAATCTCAATAAATTAAGGTGACAAAGAAGATAATCGTAATTTAAACATTCCCTTAAAATGCCCATTCTGAAGTTAATAAATCTTAAGAATTTATTTTGAACTCTTTCTATTGTAAGGGAATGAATAACATAGCTTGGTGCCCACACTGTTGAGTTGTATTCAATTTCGACTCCTAACTAATGACATGCACAATTTTTTAAAGGTATGAATGTTTTTAAATTGATTACATATTTTTAATATAGTTGCCACCATTCACCAGGACGAAACGAAGCCAGTTGACTGACTTCGCTGCACTTCGTTTCCCCGCAAAAAACATTTTTATCGGGTTCTGCCTCGTTATTATAATTTATGTATTTTTAGTGAATACGGCATAAGAGTCCCACCTGCTTCCAACCGTCTTGAACCAGTGAGACTATGGCTTCCTCAATTGGGGTATGTGGTGAGGCTGAAGTTAGTAAGTTGAAAAGTACCCGGCTATTCAAATCTGGTCAACAAATACGATTGAAGCCAGTTCAAGCAACGTTTCGATTCTGAGTGGTGGTCTTTCACCAGGGCGATACTTAGAGTATTTACCACTCTGGAACGTGCCGCAAATTTACTATGTTTTATTTAATGAAATGAAAATATAACTTCGTATAATAGCACGGATATGTATTTTTTTAAATCTAAGCATGATCAGGGTGTAAAATTAAACTAAACAAAAAAGACAAAGTATGCGTTTATATATATATATATACAGAGGAAGAATAAAATATAAAATGAAAATAACACCTGAACGGAATCTAGACACAAGAAGGTTATAAATTCATATATCTTTTATCAATATTAATTTGTTGTAATCCATGACTATTCTTTACTCTTTCCAATTATTCTTTATTTTATAAAAAAAAAAAGATAAAATTTGTTTAAAACCACTTTATTATTTAATATTTAGTCGACCAGTTTCGAAAGCACCCATTCATCTTCAAGAAAATATTGAAATAATAATATTGTCCTTAAGATGGAAGAGTGGTTCCGAAACCGGTTGATAACATATTAAATAATGAAGAGGTTTCAAACGAATTTTATCTGTTTTCCTTATAAATATGGTAAACCACAAAGTTAATGCTTTTTACGAATATATTATTTATTTTGTTTATTAAAATAATTATCATATTTTCCTGTTTAATGTAAACCTTAATATTTAAAAGCTCACTCAGGCGTATACAATAATAAATAAAAAAAACACATTACATTGCTTTTTTTTTTGATTTTATGGATTCTGTCGTAATCTTCTGCTGCCTAGCTGGGGCTTATTCACAAACCCCTCATAATATCTATCTAACTAGTACTGCGGCTCATTAGGCCTTATTACTATCACCAAGTGTCGCCATGGTGAAAGACCACCATCCAGAATTGGAACGTTACTTGAAATGGCTTTAGCCGTGTTTAGTGATCAGATCTGAACAACAAGGTACTTCCCAACCTTACCCTTCCTCATCTTCTTGCCCTCCCCACTACCTTCAGCCTCACAACATACCCCTATTGGGGATGCCATAGCCTCACTGGCTCTAGACGGTTGGGAGCAGTTAAGACTCTCGTGCGGTATTCATGTAAAAAAAAAAATCTGATGATTGTATTTAATTGACTGAATTTAAGTTTACATTAGTGATTTCTTAGGGAAAAGGTCTTAACTGGATAAAAAACCCTAAGCAAGGAAAAGATAAAAAGCTTTTGCCTTGAATGAAACATTTTTATCCTAAGACCAAGGGTCCGAACTCTTGTTTGTGACCACTCAGCGTAGCGATTCACACCTCTGTGTGACCGTGCTATATCCTATAGCAGCGTTATAACCGCGTTATTGCCGCGTCTTTGTTTTTGTTTTTCCATTACGCCGTGGGAAGTAACCATTCCGCGTAGAACTGGGCCGTTCAGAGTCAATAAAGGTGTATTTATTTTTCACGAGACGTTACTTGATAACATTACCCTGCTTTTCATGATGATAATACTTGCGGGGAAATTCGGGTGGGATTATACCTTCAGAGTTGGATCTGGTATCCTTAAGAAGATATTTTTCTTTTAAATAATTCATACTCGAGATGGAAGAAGTCGAGAACGCTCGGGGAAGACATGGCGCGATCAAATGAATCAAATGCTTGAATCGGGTCACGTGAAGAGTCAGAATACAGAAGAGTATATATGAGACGATGCATTAATGTGAATGAAGCAAGAAGGGTGTGCTATGACAGATTTGTATGGCAGCCTGTCCTCTCTGCCTACCCCTGCGGAAAAGGGCGTGATGGTTAGTTTGTTGGTTAGTTAATAATTCATACTTTAGTTAATTTTGCAACACAAGAGCTAACTACAAAGAGGCATTTCCAACAGAAATAAAAACCAACTAATCATCACGCCGTTTCTCCGCAGGGTTAAAAAGAGAGAACGGACCGCCATACAACTCTATTTTGGTACACACTCCTTGCTTCATTCACATTTATAGATACTCTAAATGATTTTCGTCATTCATTACGACTTACCTTGGCGTTGACTTAAATGTTCTTTCTGATGTATATTTTTGTCATTGCTTCATTAATTACTATGTACGTTCCGTTTTTTTCCCATTTCGTATTATGTATTTTTTCGTAATTGGACAAAAGTCCACAAATAGTTTACAAAAAAAAAATACTCTTCTGTTACTCGTATTCTGACTCTCCAAACGGCCCGACTCAAGTATTTGATTCACTTGATCTTGCTATCTCTTCCTCGGGCGTTCCCGACATCTTATTCGATTCACTTTCGCGTCACATATTCTTTTCACACTTTTTTTTTCGTTCATTTGCTCTACGTGCCCAAATAATCTAAGCGTCCCTTTCTATGCTGTTTTCATTACGATCTCATTTCTACAGCATTGAGTCTACTTTCGTCCTTATTTTTCCAGTTCCATGCCTCACTGCTAAACAAAAGGGTTGGTATAAGCACTCCATTGTGGACTACTAGCTTCGCTTCTTTGGGCATTTTTTTTTTTGCGCCAACAGCGTTCGGTCTTCCATGAATACAGTTTCCTGCATTCACCCTTCTTTCAATATCCTTATAAGCCTTTACGTCTCTCGCAAACATACTTCGTAAATACACAAACTCATCCACTTGCTCCAAGTATTCATGATTCACAACCATACGAGTATGGCACGCTGTTCTCGTACTCTCTCTTTCAAACAATAATATCAAACACAAATAAATAAATAGAAGAGATTATAATTATCAAGATTAACTGTGAAACCTTAAAGGCTTGGCTTAGAAGGCACTACCAAATCGAATTCTACAGAGTAGAGATTACCCCTATTTAATTATAATAGCTAATCTCCTAGTGAATAAATTATTACCAGCATTAAAAAAATGGACGTTCTTTACAAAGTCTTTTTTGTAAAGGTTTTATGTGCGTTTTGTTATAGGATTCAAGTTGTAATGTGTAAGATAGTAGATACTCTTTACTAAGATACTTCACCCCGGTGAAAGACAACCGTTCAGAATTGAAACATTTCTTGATATGGCTTTAGCCAGTGACCAGATCTGAATTGGGGATGCTATAGTCTCACTGGCTCCGGACAGTCGGCAGCAATTGGGACCCGTGCGGTATTCACATAAAAAAGGTATTCATCCAAACGTTCGTTTACTCAACATTTCTTCTCATCTCACAGCATTCTCCTAAAATTAGGGGTGACATAGTTTTGCAGGCTTTAAATTGTGATGCATTTTATGGCGTTTATTCAAATAGAAAAAACATTTAGGTAGCGTCCAAAACACGAACTACATATGATAGCAGCGCCTTTTATGTGATTTGTCACAAAAATTGCACTCTACAAATTTTTGAAATATTATTATTTTTACTTCCTAAGTTAACATTTAACCAAAATATCACTATAATATCTACGAATTCTAATCAAATGGGAAGTATTCAATCAAACAAAATGAAGTAATTGTTTAGTTATATAGGTCTACCTCCTATCAAACTAACCTTCCTTGTACTGAATTGAAAAAACCTACCCTTCAACGATTAAGTACGGTAATAATAATACTTCGAGACAAAACCGCCCCCCGCCCGGCCATTTATGTCTATTAAATTAATTTTATTTTCCGGTTTGTTCAGTAGGGGAAGCCCCTCCCTTCGCCGAATATCCATTCGCCGGACAAATTGACCCATCAAATTTTCGTTAACGAAATAAAGGCAATCATGCAATAAAGGCTTCGATTTTATGTCCGCCGTTTGTAAGTGGCCGATTTCGTTTAACGGCCGTTAGAATTCTGTCGAGGAGACGGAATAAAGTCCCACTTTAAAGACACGTCTGTATTGCGCAGATGATTGTGAAGCAGTTACTGTTTAGGGTTAGATCGGGCTTTATGTTTTATTCTCGCGTTGATGAGATCGGAAAGCCGTCGATTTGAATAAAGCTCGGTTTGATGGCATGCTCGCCGCCACGTTAAAGTTATGCCAAGTTTAGATGGGCAACGATGTCCTTGCATTTGCACATGGCTTCAACCGACAACTCGTTAGAATGGTCCATTCATGTTTTATTGCTCAACTTAATGGTAAAATAAAGTTTAATATATGAGTCGTATAGTGTCAAAGGCAGAACTATCCAGAATACCAATTTAGAACTCTACATAGTTTAAATATTTATATTTAATTAAACGCAAAGATTGCATTCCCGCTATTCAAAAAATTCGTATTGTGATTCAGATATACAAATAACGTTAAAAAATCCCAACATTAAAAATAACTCCTAAAAACACATAAAACTGTTTTCATTAATATTTCAATATGATCAATAATTCTGGATAGTTCTGCCTTTGATACTATACAACTCATATATATACATAAAGTTCAACCGGTCGGTAGCTAGAGTGGACAAACGCGTCGGACTCCCACCCGGGTGTGGTGCGTTCAATTCCTCTGCTGGCCAAGTCCTCCATCAATGCACAATCAACATTTTCGCTTCTAATGATGGCGGTAGAAGTTTTTCAAATATCGTCAGGTTATTCGTAACCCGGGAATATTTTTTTTTTAAAAAAAAAGAAAAAATATGTCTAACTCCGTAGAGTAGTGGTAATTATCACTACATTAATAAACAATGGCTTCAAAACGCGGGTTGCTCGACTACGAATCCAAAGGTTGCGAGTTCAAACCCGGTGTGCGCCAATAACTTTTCTTAAATTAAGATGTGTCATAACACATTTAATTCATATAAACATAATAAAAAGTATATTTGCGGCACGTTCCAGAGTGGTAGATACCTAGTAGGAGTATTGCACTGGTGAAAGACCACCATTCAGAATCGAAACGTTGCTTGAAATGGCTTGAACCGTGTTTGGTGACCAGATCTGAATAACCAGGTACTTCCCAACCTTCCTCTTCCCAATCTCCTTCCCTCCCACTACCTTCAGCCTCAAAACATACCCTATTTGGGGATGCCATAGTCTCACTGGTTCTAGACGGTTGGGAGCAGTTGAGACTCATGTGCGGTATTCATATAAAAAAAATTTAAAAAACCGAAACAAAAAATTCTAAGCGGCTTAAAATAGAGAGCCAATAAATAAAATATTATTCCGCAACAAAAATTTCAAAGTAACTACCATATGCATGCACCAATTTTTCGCCTACATACACATGGAAACGAATTCATCTCAAATATTGACATATTTTCGTGAATGTGTCAAAATTTAGGAGACACTTAGCTTCTAGTATGCCGGGGTGTCCCATAGGACGCAAGCATTCATCATTATCTTTTCAGGGGTTTGTATCCTTTAAAACCTGTTCTTCAAATATTTAATTGACCCATACTACTTGTCAACCAAATAATCAATTCAATGAGATATTTTTCAAAGTGTTAGGTACAAGTCGGGTAGTAAATATTTTAAGTTTACTATGTTAGGACAGCTGAAAAAAGTCCATTTTCAAAATGACATTACTGTTTGTACTAGCAAAAAAGACCTCATCTAATTTTATTTTTATTTGGATGGAAATGTATTAAGCCCTTGGAAAAACAATGTATGGAGAGAGAGCTAATTATTTTTACCCAACCGATACAAACTTGCGATAAATCACTTTCTCCGGGTTTTTACGTCGTACACCATGGGAGAGAAAGAGACAACAAATATAATACTCCGCTTCTACGTACTGTCGCGATGATCTTGGATTTTTTATCATGCCATTAAACTTGACACAACTAAACGATTTTTTAGGTTAGACGCTATATTTTTGTTAATAACAATACTGTGAAAAAGTGGTCATACGAATAAACAAAAACATGATGTCGATATGTGCTATGAATGGATGTATAAATACCCTAGCTCTAGTCCTAGCCACGCCCAAGTCCGCCGAGTCAGGTAGAAATCATCAAAAACTGACTACACTGCCTTGGATTGATACCACTCTATATACTCTAAGATTAAGCCACACGAAAATACAATATAACAACAAAAAAACTCTTCACATTTTTTATAAATTTTTTTAAGTGATTTGAGGGAGAAAACACCAACCCTCCGAATATAAGTAGCTATTCCAGAAGAAAACACTTATCTCATTGACATTTAATTAAAAAATGAATAAAATCATTATTTGAGAAGATATCATAATTGAAAAAAAGTGACATTTTGAAAAACACAAGTGAGTTATTTTGAAATTACTGACAGCAAGATACGACGGAAAATGTATCTGCCGAAACTCGGCATTCCAAAGGTAAAACGACATATTTATTTGTCCCTAATGTAGCTAAGACTATAAAAGGGCTATTTTTTTTTTTTTTGCTACCCTTATTTTAAAACTCTTTTACAGTACTGTATATTTTTTGTTATTATTCTCTTTACACATGCACTTACTCTGTTCATTTAATACGTGAAAGCCCATTAGGGCGTTGATTGACGGCCTCCATGCTCGAGTGGTAAGACGCTTGACTACAAATCCAGAAGTCGCGGGTTCGAATCCGGCGTGTGCAAAAAAACTTTAAGTAATTAATGTATCTCATCACATACTTAATTTATATAAAATGTAAATTTATAAATAATATAAAGTGGTAGATACTCTAATTATCGCTCAGGTGAAAGACCACAATTCAGAATCGAAACGTGTTTGGTGACCAGATCTGAATATCCAGATACTTCCCAACCTTGCTCTTCTGTATCCTTTGCCTCCTCACTACCTTTAACCTTATAATACAAGGGCATGCCAAGAAATTAGACTACCAGAAAAGAATAAAGCTAACACAGAAAATAGCTTACTTATATAAAGGGATGAAATCTTATAATGCGCTGCCGAAAACCATCAAAACTATGCCAGTCAATAAATTGAAAATAGCCTGTTAAAACTATTTAAAATGCACATAAATCAAAATAATAAGCAAAAATAATAATAAAAAGTCAAAGAGAAAATGAAATAATCAACTATTTGTAAAAAATGTACAAAGTAACCTATATAAAATAAATGAAATAAATACAATCTCACAACCAACCCCTATTGAGGAGATTAATCTATCCAGATTAATCCCCTATCAAACATTCAGGAGATATATACTCGTGTGTGTTAACATATTTTTTTATAAACAAAGATAAACATTTCTCGGGTTACGAATAACCTGACAATATTTGAAAAACTCTTACTGCCATCATAATAAGCGGAAAACGTTACTTGTGCAATGACGGAGGACTTAGCCAGCAAAGGAATTGAACGCACAACGCCCGGGTGGGAATCCGACGTGTTTGTCACTCAGCCACCAACCGGTCTTTATTATTATAAATAAATAAATTTAAAAAATCAAAAAAATATCGTTGATGAAGAAATGCATGTGTAATCTCAAATAATGTTTGATCAAGTCAAAAAACTTATACAGAGCCTCTTTCAAAGATATAATTTACTAAATACCACATTGTTCTGATCAAAATACAACATTTATTTATTGACGATAAAGCATTCTTCTCTTAATCGAGAAATCGTTTTAATTCAACCGTTGGTTTTGTAAAACATTCAAAGTTTCCAAGAATGTACATAAATCCGTTCGTGCTGTCTGAAGCGAACAATGCTGGCGCGGGGAAAGAAGGGGAAAGCTTGGCAGCTGATCTCGCCCCTATCGGCAGGGGAGTTCACAATACTAAAACGGAGAACGCACGTAGTGAACGGGTTTTTCAATCGTATGCCAATAATTTGTTTAATCGTGTGTAATTGTGTAACATGTGTAATTTCCGTTTGTTTGCATTGCATTCGTGAAGAAGGTACGTACTGGTTTACCTGCCGTGACATTCGATTGCACAATATTAATATATTAAAACCTTCGTTTTTACTACTTATGTAAATAATTGAGTGTTATTTAAATACGTGTCAAAATTCGTTCACAATGGTGACTTTCAGAAGTTTGTTTATAGTCGAGGGTTGAGATTTTTTTTATTTTTTATGGTGAATACCGTACAAAATTCCCAACTGCTCCCAATCGTCTGGAGTCAGTGGGACCATGGCGTTCCCAATAGGGGCGTGTTGTTAGGCTGAAAGTAGTGGGGAGGGGAAGGAGATAGGGAATAGGAAGGTTGGGAATAACTGGCTATTCAGATCTGGTCACCAAATACGACTAAAGTCATTTCAAGCAACGCTTCGATTCTGAATGGTGGTTTTTCACCAGGGTGATACTTACAGTATCTACCACTTGGAAACGTGCCGCAAATACAATATATATATAATTGTATGTCAATTTAATGTGTTATGACACATAGTAATTAAATATTGTGCAGAATTCTTACATTAATTTCAATCGGAAATTAGAACGAAGTCAATGTAATTAGTTAGGGACGCACCTGGGGCAGAGATGAGAATGGCTTCGTTAATATGTTCTTCTGTTGTAGAGAACGTGATTCTGGAGATTTTTTTGCGCATTACCATGAGCACGGTGAAATGTTTAGCTGTATACTACATGCGTGGCATGAGTTAGATGGTAAAGCCGTCCAAAGCGTCGGGTTCCTACCCAGACGACACGGGTTCAATCTCCTGCCTAGTTAAGTCCTCCATCATTGTTCAAGCAACATGCAAGGTTATTCGTAACATGGAAATATTTGTTTTTCGTAAAAAAAAATCGTTTTTAAGAGAGATTCTTAAATTTTCTGTCTGTAGGGAAAACCCTACGTTTCATGACCGGCAACTTGAACCAACCTTTATCAAACTTTTCAGAAATCAGAATACCATATCGTGAATGCACATTTAGAGCCTTAACGGTTCGACCACATTATCAGATGTAAAAAAAACGCCAAAAATAATAATGAAGGGAAAAACTCATGAAAATTTTAATCGAAGGACGACTAATTAAATTCAATTAAATTATTTATTCATTTTAAAAACATTAGAATTTACAATTTCAAGACGTTTTTGAAGATGTATAAAAAAATGTAGATGGGGTGTACAAAAAACAATGGGAAAAGCATGTTTACTAAGACAAGAAAAGGGTAAATTAGTGATGAAAAAGATATCCATTTTCTCAGATTTCATAAATAAACAAAATGGATAAATAATATACAGTAGTTAAGCGAGCAGCAATAAAGTTCGCTGTTTAAATGCAGTTTCACTGACGCAAAACATGTCGATATCCGAAGCGATTCTATTCAACAGCAAGAGTGCCCTCCTCACCGGTATGACCATTGGCAAGTGAGTCCTGCAGGCCGGGAGATAAAACAATCTATGTTGTTGATGACGGCGATAACCATCGGAAAAATATCATACAAGTTAATGGTCTCCATGATAATCGAGTCTTCGAGACATCCACGTATCAATTTGAAGAAGTGGGCGACGATGTACACATCCCTTCTGACCCGCAGATGGTTCGTTCCGAGTATACCCAAGAGAAAGTCAGTCGGATAGAGCCACAGGTACTGATGACACCATGGCCATAAAACTTAGTAAACTGAACTGAATGAAAACTGAAAGTTCTGCATATGACCGTGATTCTTTCAAAATACTGGTAAAAGCAGCACGATAAAGGAGATGAAAAATTCACCGCTGCAGAATTGTCACTGTGATCCAAAAAATCACAGTGAAAAAATAGAGACATTGTTTGTTCGATCAACACTTGAACCCAGGTTTCTGGCCTTCGCGAGCGGATATTACCACCACGTCAGCAACGAACTAATACATCAAAGATTTGCGAGTGCACCATACGTTCCCATTAGAAAAAGCTATGATCAGGCGAGGTCCATTTCACCATTACAAAATCAGGCGGGATAAACAACCCAACTTCCCGTCGGCTGAAAGTTCCTAAGTTATTGATACTCCCAAGTTATTAAGCGATCCCGGGGGGTTGCCGGCAGCCGGGCACGGGAGCCGGGCACGGGAGCCGGGCAGCCGGGATATAAGGAGCGGCCGTATATTTTTACGAATCTCCCGGGTACGGCCGTCTCGTGTATCACAGTTAATCCCGGCGGATTACTAGTCGCTCTGTGTTCTACCCATGGACTCTCACAGTGGTAAGATCGATTCCAACTTCTTATTTGCCTTTTACTGTAGCTCTCACACAAGTACGGGGTACATTTAGCGAGGTTTTCGAGATAAAAGATCCTTGCATTTTGAGATTAAATATCTTCGATGCCCTGAAAAAATAGAGTTAAAGATTTGACTTACGATCTTTAAAGCTCAGCGGGGAAAAGCACCAGCCCATATATCGGAACTATGTGTTCGACAAGTCTTAAATAGTAGATAGCTATGTTGAGGTCAGCAGATGTTGATACTGCTGATTGATTAATTGAACCATCTCGATCAAATAAACCTGTCTACTATGATCTCGCTTTTGTCGTCTGGAATAAGCTTCTCCCAAAACATGCAAACATACAGAAACGGGTCTTAAAAACCAAATTGTTTAAAAATCCTAAATACAAAACGTAACTTGTTAAAATTGAATTTCTTTAAGAACGTCTTTAATTTGCTTTGTTTCGATTTTCTCCTCACTAGTATCCCTACAACTTAATGTCCTTACTGTCTACTGATAACCATATGCTCATTGTCATAAAATATTTATTGTTCTTTTGTTACTTGTTATATTTACACAGTGTGCAGATAATGCTACTGAGATAGATGTATTTAAAAGAAACACACGAGTATATTAAATATGATTGTATTTTTTTTAGCATTTAATAGTGTAACGTTCTTGTAGTTTTGATACGAATCAAATGTGGTGCTTCTTCTTTTTTATAAAACATTATACCAAACGTTGGATTTTATGACTATTATTTGCGCCCGCCGAGATTTGAGCCCGCGACCTCTGGATTCGTAGTCAGCTCCTCGGGGACCTTAATCGCTGCCTGACTAAATACAATTTTATTTTTATAATTTTTGAAATAAAACATGTATCTACATTTTATAAAAAGAAAGACAAATATTGCCATGTTAAGAATAACCTGATAATAATTGAAAAACTCCTGCTGCCATCATTATAAGCAGAAAATGTTGCTTGTGCAATGATGGAGGACTTAGCTAGCAGAGGAATTGAACCCAAGACGCCGTAGGGTGGGAATCCGACGCGTTTGTCCACTTAGCTACCGACCGGTAGTTACATTACTGTTTCTATTTACAAGAAAACCTAATGCAATTTTATTTTTATTTGGAAGGAAATTTATTTAGCTACACAAAATTACAATAAATAAATAAAAAAATCTTCACGTTTCTTAATCCACTATCGTCCACTCAGCTTCTGCCTATTTTAATAAAACATTGCATTTTAATGTGGAATTGGTTATGGAAAGAAAAAATAACAATTTAACCTTTATGTGACTAAAAGGGTACCCGGGTACCCATTTCGGTTTTCAACGTAGATTTTTTTAATGTTCCAGTAATTCTAACCGGCTGAAACTTCCTGACTTCTCCACAATTGTGAAAATGAGCAATTAAACATAACCGTTGGATATATAGAGGGTGGTATGTTAGCGGAAAACGAATAAGTATAATTTACAACTTCTGGTGACTGAAAGAGTATCTGGGTACCCTCATGTGTTTTATATGATTTTTTAAGCTTATTCGTATTTATTAATCGTTTTATCTTATTTTAAATGATAAATATTCTGTAATGTTGTGTTTAAAGTGCATTGCCTGTATCCTTAATACTATTTTCAATCACATATTTAATTACAAACCCCACGTAAAGATGGTACTGGGCGAAATCCCTGTCCACTTCCTCAAGTATAGAACTGAGTTGAAATATATTACGTCATAAAAGTGGCACAACAAACTTCAGCAAATGATAAACTGTAAAAGAAACTATCATTTCAATTTTTAAAAGGTGTAATTTTATTCACTCAGATAAAGTGAAAAAATATATTAAAATAGTAGCCCTTGAGGTGATTTTCCCACAAAAACGGCGCTATAAAAGTTATCCATTTATTATTATTATTATTAAAAATACACAAAAATAAGAAAAGTTGTGACTGAAACAAACAAAAAAATAACATTCGAAAACAATCATAAGTTTTTTTTTTAAGAAATACATTATGTAACCAGAGCACCTGACCAAGCCAGAAATTCAAAAAATCTAAATAAAAGATATATTTTCGCATCTGCAACAATTCGACAAGATGTTCTTAAGGCCTGAAGGTAATAAACACTGCGTTAACATTAAATAATTATTGACATCTGACCACCAAATGTAGTAATGTTGCCATACCCAATTGAATGAACACAATCTACTTCCCACAAACACACATTATGTCATATACCCTTCGAATGAAAATATCATCCAAAGGCTTGATGCAAATGTAAATATTGTGACCGGCGACCTTCCGGCGGCGGCCTTTCCTATTACCGCCACGCCCGTGTAAACATTCAGGTTTTTTTACACGGAAAATGTGATATCTGCGTCAAATTGCGAATGGCCTGTGCAAAATAAAATAATAAGCTTTTACGAGTAGGTTTCCATTTTTGCGATATTATTTTCTACTTTGGTTTGGGCATGTAGAGCAAATGAACGAAGAAAGGAGTGTGAAAAGAATATATGATGCGAAAGTAAATGGAAGAAGAAGTAGAAGACGCCCGAGGAAGACATGGCACGAGTAAATCAAATACTTGAATCGAGTCGTGTGAAGAGTGTGTGGTAAAAGCATGCATGACCGTGTTAAAAATGTGGATATCTGAAAATATTGCAAGACTGGTGTAAGCATAATGAATAGGATTAAGACAGGAACGCTTATATGGTTTGGGTATGCAGAGTGGATGAACGAAGAAAGAAGTGAGAAAATAATGAAGTCATGAACCCGATGAAGACATAGCGTGATCAAGTCAATCAAATAATTGAGTCGGGCCATGTGAAGAGTCAGAATAAAGAAGAGTACGTATGAGACGATGTATGAATGTAAATGAAGTAAGGAGTGGGTGCCAAGACAGAGTTATATGGCGGTCTGCCTACTCCTGCGGGGAAACGGCGTAATGGTTAGTTAGCGAAATTATTTTTGTAGTTTTTAACTAAATTTTGTGAAAAATGTATAAAATATAGTACAATGTTTTAGAACAAAGATTATTCTTAAACCCTCCGCATGACTGTTGAAATAACACTACGAACACATACCTAGTGGGGTCTGTGGAACCCGGCGATACTAAATCTTTTTTTTATTGGTATACCTACGTCAATGTTTTTTTTTCTCTTTTTTAAACATATGAAGACCCGTTCTTGTTAACTAACATTTTTGTCAAAAATAAGTTAGTATTCTATTCTCAGATCACGAAAATAGTACGAACATAAAAAATCAAAGAGTTGAACATGTTACCTGCAAATTTGGTTAATGCTGAATTTTTTTAATGGCAATAACACGTCATCTACAATAATAACAAAAACTCGTATATTATATTTAGTGTGTTAGCTATAACATTCACGAAAACTAGTGTATGGATTTGTGATGGTACACACTTTTTTTTAACAAACACAAAATACTGAATATCTCAGAATGACTCGACAGTTAGTTCAAAGGTTCTTGGCGTGGGGTCTTCGTATGTTCTAATAAATAAATACAAAAAAAAAACAGAAATTATAACGCATTTATTCATTACATTCAATATTCGCGCACAATCAGAAATAGTCAAAGATGTTTTAAATTGCTCTGGGTCTGTCCCACCCTACCAGGCTTACGTAGGGTTAAGGTTTTTAATGGAGGAATTGAAATAAATTAATTAAATAATTGGTTAGACCGGTAAGTAGCTGAGTGGACAAATACGTCGGGTTCCCACCCGTGCGACGTATGTTCAATTCTTCTGCTCTAGCTAAGTCCTCCTTTGACAAGCAATATTTTTTGTGAATTATGATAATATCGGCAGTTTTTCAAATTTTGTCAGAATAAAAATATTCAATATTTGGATAATTTGTATAGCGCCGTTTTTGTGTAAAATCAAGGGCTCTGTATAATTTGAATTTTTTTTTTTTTTACATGAATACCGCACAAGAGTCTCAACTGCTCCCAACCGTCTAGAGCCAGTGAGACTATGGCATCCCCAAATTGGGTATGTTGTGAGGCTGAAGGTAGTGGGGAGGGGAAGGAGATCGGGAAGAGGAAGGTTGGGAAGTACCTGGCTATTCAGATCTGGTCACCAAACACGGCTTAAGCCATTTCAAGCCACGTTTCGATTCTGAATGGTGGTCTTTCACCAGGGCGATACTTAGAGTATCTACCACTCTGGAACGTGCCGCAAATATACTTGTTATTATTTTTATATGAATTAAATGTGTTATGACACATATTAATTAAATAAAAGTTATAATAATCGTAACCCGGTAATATTTATCTCTAAAAAGAGAATAAAATGAAAAAAATCAAAAAGGGTTCCGAAAATTCAACAAACAACGAAATGACTCCATAAGAATACTATTCCATAAATTCTGTGGCATTTGGGTGAAAAGGTTCGCCGGGTTTGAACCCTCGACCTCTAGATTCGTAGTCGAGCGTCATACCGCTCGACCACGGAGGCCGTCAATTTTCGCTTAATGCTCGTAAATTTATTATTTTTGATTTAAAATATAGGTAGTCTGCTAAATTACTTGAGATGTTTCTGTCCCGGTCAAAATAAACCGGTTCCAAGCCGGTCACTGGAATCGTCGATATTATTTCTCTGAGGAACCGGTTTCTTTTTTTGGCAAATAAATCATTTGTCCGAGGAACCGGTTCTACAGCTCCATTAGAGATTATCAGAAGTTTTTTGTTGGTTTGCTAGTACTTTTCGAATTTAAATCTCTACCAACTAATGCTTTTTTCGGAGAGGATTTATTGTTGATTTGCTAGTATTTTTCGATTGGAATATAAAAAATTCCTTCGTGGAACTTTTCTGGCACCAGGAACCCTGCCCGGTTCCAAAAAGAACTGGATAAATAACCGGTTCCTCGCCGGTAACTGAAACCGCAGGTACACCCAACTCTGATATCCACCATCTCTATTAATTACGTTATAGGCAGGTACAAAAGGGCGATACTGAGAGTATCTACCACACTGGCACATCCCTCAATAAGGATGCCAATTGGCAGCCTTATACGGTTTTCACATTAAGAAACTCGTGTATGCAGGTTTATTTGTATGCTAATTAAACATGCTTACAATTTGGAAAGTGAAATTTGTGTACAACTATTTCGTCAACAATATTTCTATATAAACAAAATTTCGGAAGCCATCCGCATACGAAAGTTCCGACCCAAGCTTTCAGATCTTTCCAGGAATCCTCTCTACCTACGTGTAATTTTGAAATGTATTTTTTTGTAAATTCAGCTCAATTACTATGCAAATGTAGTGCTAAGGTCCGACAATTCCGCTGTAATGTGCCCGTAATGCCCACAATGGGCATAAGCGTTAACGTCACAGGTTCGTTTACTTTATTGTCCGAGGGGAGCTGGTTGACACGGTTTCCTCTGGGCAACGGGCAGAGAGGGATCTCTGTTTGGCGCTAAAGGTCACCTATTGACTTATGTAAAAAAAATGTACAAATAAAATAAAATTGAAATAACATAACGGACGAGGAATATATCGTACATATTTTGGGGGGCATTTAAATATCTAGTCCGTCTGATGACGTTTATACCGGTAAAAGGTCACTGGTTCAATTCCCAGCGTGCCGTAGTAAATTTTATTTAATTGATTAGGTTTTTAGTTATTTTGACCGGTTGACAAACGCGTCGGATTCCCACCCGGGCGTCGTGAGTTCAATTTCTCTGCCAGAAAAGTCCCCCATCATTGCACAAGCAACATCTGCCGCTTATTATAATAGTAGTAGTAGGAGGAGGTAACCCGGGAATGTTTGTCTTTCTTTAAAAAACTGATTCGTTAAAAATAATATACCAGTATATGAGAGTATATTTGCGTATCGCCCTGGTAAAAAGCTACCATTAAGAATTATGAAAGTTGCTTGAAATGGCTTTAGCCGTGTTTGGTGACCAGATCTGAATAGACAGGTACTTTCCAACCTTACTTTTCCCCATCTCTTTATTTTTCCCACTATCCTTAACCTCACAACATACCCAAAATGTAAATGCCATAGTCTCACTGGCTTTAGATGAATCTGGATCAGTTGAAACTTGTGTACCGTATTGAATACAAAATAAAATAAAAAAATCTTAATCATCGACTATAAACACACTTCGTAAATGTATCATTATTTACAAATCGTGATAAGTATTTACATAACAATAAATTGTATCGTAAGTTTTAATATTTATTTATTTATAAACTGACGAATTAAATTCCAATTACAAAACAATAAATAACACGAAATGGGAAAAAAGAGCATCAGAAAAAGAACAGCACGTACATAATATTAAATGAAGCAATGGCAAAAATAGGATAAAACATACATAAGAAAGAGCATTAACATCAAAACCAAGGCCAAGTCAAAGTTTTGGTAGAGTCGTACAGAATGACAAAAATCATCTAGACTGCTACCAAAAATTTCAAGACCATGGCTTGAGTTAACAAGTCTCGACATTCTGGACAAAAGAAAATGATACCCTTAATTAGTAGGGTGATGATTGAGGAACAGCAATTCATTGTTTCTGAGTGAATGTTGAACTGGATGAGTTGCAACAGAGAAGGTGAGTCAATAATACAATTAATTATTTTGAAAATGCAAATTAAATCAAAGAAATCAAAATTAAATTGAAGGTTTCTATTACAGTACATAATTTTTTGAAGTTTGCTGGACCACTTTTATGACGTAATACATTTCGACTGAGTTACCATATTTTTTTGGGGTTTTTAATTAAATAGGTGATTAAAAATAGTATTAAGGATGATTACTGTTGATGTACTTTGAACACAACAGTTTGTCAAATTTATCATTTAAAATAAGATAAAATAATTTATAAATATGGACAAGATTTAAATTCTATATAAAATACATGAGGGTATTCGAGTACGCTTTCCGACATCAGAAGGTGTAGGTTTTACTTAACCCTTTACCGCATACTGTTCCGAATTTGGAACATAAGAATGTTATCATCATGAAGGGCTATGTGGGCCATATATGTATTTTAAATTCAGCTAATTTGCTCTGCATTATCATCAATCGAACAGTGCTGCCAGTTACGAGCTTTTTAGTAACCCCAGTCTAATTTCAGTAGGTTGTCATTTTAGCCATTTTGTGAACGAGCGTGGTTGTCATTGTTCAGTGTGTGAATTATTTTGTAATATTTAAATATTATGATAAACCTTTGGTTGGTATACCTTTAATACATAGTGTGACAGATTTGTAAATATTGAATTTATTCGCCATAGTGCATGTAGTGCCAAATATGAAACAAAACATTTATAATAAATATTTTGCAATTATTACAAAAAAATAATTAAAAAATACACGATTCTTACTATATTTTTAAACAACAACCAACAATTCCGGGAGGATTAAAAAATCCATGCGGTATTTGGTTAAAGCGTTTTCCGCTCACGTACCACCCTACACATATCCAACGGTTATGTTTAATTGTGCATTTTCACTATTGGGAGAAGTCAGGAAGTCTCAGCCGGTTAGACTTACTGGAACATTAAAAAAATCTATTTCGAAAACCGAAAAGGGTACCCGGGTACCTCTTCAGTCACATAAAGGTTAAACGCAAATTACACAACAAATTGGCATACGATCACGTATATATATGGACCGTTGATCTCAAATTTCTTAATACTTCTTTAAGCAATTTGTCGTTGGGGACGTTTTTAGGTGGTTTTGTAGGTTCGTCCACCTCTGTGCGAAAGTCTGGTGCGGAGTAATCCATATTATAATGGCTCTGTTAATTCCCTTAATAATTCGGTTCGCTTCGGTTACTCTCATTCGCATTCACATCTAAGTCTTCTTTTATGTGGGGTGGGGGGGGGGGGGGTGTCGGCAGGAGGCCGCGAACTCAATTATCAAAGGACATTTATTTGGGATATTTTTACGTAAAAGTTTGTTCTCATCACTGACATTTGAACGAAACTTGAGAATCTTGTACGGTATAAGAATAAATATGATCACAATTTATTTTATTTATTATTGTACAACAGATATCACATCTTGGAGAAACAATACATAAAGAGAGAGAGCTAATTATTTGTACCCAACCTATACACACTTGAGATAAATCACTTTCTCCGGGTTCTTACGTCGTACACCATGAGAGAGAAAGAGACAACAAAAAAAAAATGAAAAATATCACACCACTTTTAGGTATGTAACAATGTTCTCCGTCTCCCGCTTCTACGGAGACTCCGCCCACAAGTTTTGATATGCAACTAAACTGAACATAGCTCAAAGGTTTTTTAGGTTATATGCTATATTTTCGTTTATAAAAATACTGTAAAAAAGTTGTTATACATATAAACAAAAACGTTTTGTCGACATGCGCTATGAACGGATATATAAATACTCTAGCCCTAGTCTTAGCCACGCCCAGGTGTAGCCGATTCATGCATAAATCATCAATACTGACTACAGCTTGCAGCTGCCTGACGTGTTTTAGTCTTGTTATTTTTCGCCAAATAAGTAGGATATTTCACAAATCACTCAAAAAAAAAAAAAATAAATAAATAAATAAAAATAATAATAATAATTAAAAAAAAATAATAAAAATAAAATAAAAAATAAAATAAAAATAAAATAAATAAATAAATAAAATAAAAAATAAATTAATTCATTAATAAATAATAATTAAAATAAAAATCATTTAAAAATTGTGTCTATCTGATGGGACCTGCCAGTGAATACCGAACAAGAGTCTCAACTGCGTCCAACTTTCTAGAGCCAGTGGGACTATGGCATCCCCAATTAAGTTTCAGCTCAGCAATGAAGTTTCTACGAACACCACTTGCGGGGTTCGAGGCCAGCCCCCCAGTGGAGTGTGCGTCTCCGCCCTCACCTGGCTGTCCTCCGGCGGCTCCTTCATCGGCCTCTGCAGCCTCAAGAATCTCCTGGTCTGCGTGTCCTCGTCGCCTCCCCGGCTCCAAGCCCAGGGCGACAGGGGCAATGGGTACGAGGAAGAAGAGCGTGGGACAGGGTTTGAAGCAGTCGAGAAGAAAAATGGCGGATTGGTGAACTCCGCACCAGCGCAGCATACTCTGACTCTGGAGGACTCCGATGACAGTTTTTCAGCAACAAACATGCCTGGGCAGCTGCGCAAGTTTTTCCGCAAGAAGAAGAGAAGGACCACCACGACCAGCGCCGCAGCGCCGACGACCACGATTACGACGACGCCCGTGCCGCCCAAGCCGACGCCGCCCACCACCAAGCCGCCTTCCGACACCGGCGACGAATTCGGCTACCTTTGGTCACCGCTGGACTCGGCTCCTGACTCTGACTACTGACCATTAAACTAAGAATTAATATTAAGTAGAAATTAAGATTTGTACAGCGCCCTTGAGGTGATTTTTCACAAAAACGGCGCTATAAAAATCATCCAAAAATAAATAAATACAGATAGTATAAAAGCGCTCCCTTCTGTATATTATTGCTCTGAGTATCAAATCCAATTACAGTACAACGAAAAATAACGAAAATAGATTTCTTACAACATTTACATGATTTATTTAATAGAATTATACCTCTTGTCATGCTATGCTGTGCCAAAACATCTGTCCGACCATAGGGTATGCTAAACATGGCATGATTTTTGCTGCGGCAGTATTTGTCAGGCACGAATAAGCAGTAGCATGCCAAGAGGCATGGACAGTCGATCAAGTGGTTTATAATCTTAAAGCCTATTGTCATGAGACCAGCATTGCACCTAGTCTCTAAGCTTTGATAATTTGTCTCCTCGAGTAGTTCCATGTGATGCATGAACATAGGGTATATTCCGTGAGAATGCATGTGCACATACCTGAGGATTTTTTTCTGAATCTGTTCCAACATATTTATATATTTGGTCTGATGTGGAGCCTAGACAGTACTAGCGTACTCCAACTTGCTTTTGATCACTCCATTGAAGAGGGTTATCATCGCATTATAATAATAACCAACAGTTGTGTGATCTTTCACCTCAAAAAAGCTTCATACTAAATAACCTTACCTAATATTACAAAGAGAAATTATAATAATATGTATACAAATGAAAACTATCTAAAACCATGAGAGAAATATTTATTTATTAATTTTATTTTGTACAAAAAAAACAGTTTTACACCAATACACTACAAACAACAACATAAAAGATCATAATTTCACAATCAATTTAAAAATCAGAATTCTATTTTTTTTATTTTTTATTTACTCTTTGTTTCAATCATTTTTTTTACATTACCTACTTCACTGGGTTATTAGAACTTGTTCTAAGGTAGATGACAGTGAGTGAATGTAAATATAGATCACGTAAAAGCATAACTTCTTTCTAAATAACCAAAAATTAAAACTATCTAAAATCATGATCGCTATCATAAATTATGAGAGATATGGATATAACAGAATATTTGTGCATTATTTGATAATATTCGATGTACACATGGACTGTTATACACACATATGAATATTTTTCAATAATTTATGATAAGGATCATGATTTTAGATAGTTTTGATTTGCATACATATCTGTTAAATATTATTTTTTCGTTGTTATATTAGGTTATGTAATTTAATGTAAAGCGCACTTAAGGTAAACTATCGCCAAACTACGCTATATAGGTATATATTGTTCTTTATTTATTTATACTGAGTTTTACTAAATGTTCTCACTTACGTGCAAATAATCCAATTATAAAAAACTCAGTTAGTGTACAATTGTAAAAAATATGTATTTGCAAATACAAAGATACATCAAATACAAAATTACAAAAACTCAATCTACAGACAAAAGTGATACACAATATAATTAACCCAACTGTTGTTACATATTTTTTTTTTAAGTAGCACGACACTTTTTTCTGAAACTGTTAAAACTATCAACAATATAGTCGACACATTTAATACAGAGGGCTAGAGTAGGCAATATTATGTTTTAATGTACTCAGGTGGAATGTGCCAAAGCGTTTTCAACACTGCTAAGACATACTGTTGTATCGAGATGACCGTGAATTATTTTATGTAAACATATTAAATTCACTGTTGTTATTATCAATATAGTATCATCCCCTTCAACGTATCTCATCCCTGTAGCCTCTCTGTCCGGGACGTGGTAATAAGGCAGCGGGGGCAATTGGGATAAGCAGAGGCGGGGCTTGTCCGCAACACCTCTGTGCGGAGGGTAGCATCCAAAGCAGGATCAAGGCTGAGCCTTTTAAGGCATAAACAGCGCCTCTAATCCACCTATTCAATGGGGAGACTAGATTGATGATACTACATAGGGACGTTTTCCCCATCTCTGCTTCAAAGCCTTAATCCGTCTTCGTAGTTTGCATATAAATTATATTTTAAATTATCAAACGTGACCATATTAAAAGTTGAGTCTGTAGTGATGAGATGTACGTAATGAGTACTGAGTTTCGTTGTATTTATTCGTGCACATACAATATCTCTGTAAAGGAATAACAAATTTCTGTAGCGAGTGGGTTTTATTAAGGGGTTGAAAGGCTTCGAAAATCAAGGTCTTAATTCCAGAGAAGAGGTCTTTTGGGTCACAATTCTATACATCGTTTCTGCGATTCACCATCTAAATGATAATACTGGCAACACAGTTTATCTGAAGCAGCTAGAACCCTGGCAGTGTGAAATTCGTAGAGCTTTTTCTTCCTGGAATTTCCAGGTCCTAACTTCTTTTGTATCGCATAGTACTTTTTTGCAAAAGTTGCGCAATTTTAAAAATTGTATTTTTTTTTTTTTAAAGAAAGACAAACATTCCCGGGTTACGAATAACCTGACAATATTTGAAAAACTCCTACTGCCATCATAAGAAGCGGAAGATGTTGCTTGTGTAATGATGGAGGACTTAGCCAGCAGAGGAATTGAACGCACGACGCCCGGATGGAAATCCGACGCGTTTGTCCACTCAGCTACCGACCGGTCATTAAAAACATTAAAAAAAAACGCCATACTGTGTATTATACATATTTCAAAAGTTTAACAAGAAAATCATTATTTTATAAAGTACAACGTTGTCTGTAAATGAGGCAGTGTGGGAGGCCGTGGATTAATTAATTTTTACAACAATATTGTTGTTATCATATTTTAGGTAATTTGTGTTTATTGTGAATAAAATTAATTAGTATACCAGGTAGAAAAATAAAAGAAATTAACTTTGCGAAATTCACAATAATAAAGGTGGTTTATTATTTTCAACTTTATAACTGATAAATATCGAATAATTTTATTATTATTTTTGTGAATAATTTATTATTCAAAAAATATTTATAACTAATTTCCACTTGTTTATTTTTGACCTCAGTAGTCTTACTTTATAACGGACATCTTCAGACTGATAGGGCAGTTTATTTAATATTTTGTGGTGTGAACAAGATTGATTTCTGGTATATATGTTTCAGTTGGGTATGTTTCTTTGTTTTTAAACCATTTTGTTAGTTGCCCATATTTTTTAAATCAAGACTTTGAACATTGGAGTAACAATATATGGAGAGAGAGCTAACTTTTTTTTACCCAACCTATACAAATTTGGGAAAAACCACTTTCTCCAGGTTTTTACGTCGTACACCATGAGAAAGAAAGAGACAATAAAATTTTCCAAACTATCACACCACTTCAAAGTATTGTAAGAATGTTCTTCGTGTCCCGCGTCTCCGTTGACTCCGCCCACAAGTTTTGATATGCGACATAAATTGACATAACTGAACGGTTTTTTAGGTTATATGTTGAATTTTTGTTCATAACAATACTGTGAAAAAGTGGTTATACGAATAAACAAAAACATTTTTTTTATTTGTTTTTTTATTTTTTATTTACAAAATAAGAAAAAAAAAGTTCACATATATATAGAAATTATATCAATGTTACACAATATGGATAGTTACTTAAATATATAAAAAAATAATATTGAAGAAAAGTAATTCGATTAAATAATAAAAGCATATATATATATATATATATATTAAACATAATACATATTGTAATTTAGCGATATAAAGGTTGATAGTACATTTGATATGTTTATAACTTCTTTTTTTTTGTATTACTACGCCAAAGAAGAGAACTAGCTCTTGAGCTTGGCGTAGGAGTTTAAAAAAAAAGGATATTTTTAGAAAAATGTGTCTTTAATAGTCGTTGGAGGTTACATTGTTAATAATTCAACTTGGTAATTAGTTTCCAATAGAAACGTTATTAAAAGTTATTGCTTTCTAGTTTAATAAATTGTTAGAAAAAAAAGATTTTAGTTTTTTTTTGAAAGTTGGTGAATTTTTTATTTTTTTTATTTCGTCGGGAAGGCTACTAAAATTCTTTATCCCCTTGAAAAGATAGTTATTATGCATTTGTTGAGTGGCAAAAAAAGGAATTTTTAATTATGTTATATTTATACCTTAAAGATGAATTTACTTTTAGATTATGAGAAAGATTGTCTATGATAGTTTGTAGTATTGACTGTTTCTTATAGATGTCCTCTATTTTAGGAACTTTAAATATTTTGAAAAGTGTTTCTGTTGAGAATATAGATGGCTTTTTTAGTATTACTTTAATAATCAATCTTTGAACCACCTTTACAGGATTAACAATGTTATTATATGCACCACCCCATCCGATAATTCCATAGTGGATTAAATTGTGGACTAATGCGTAATAAACTTTTTTTAAGTTTTCTAACTTTAGAGTATTTCTTAATCTAATGAATATATAAATACATTTCCTGATTCGATTGACAAGTTCACATACATGTCTATTCCATTTCATGTGTTGGTCAACTATTACACCCAGGTATTTTATTTCCGTTGTTTTGTTTATAATGTTACATGTGTTGGTACAGGCAGTTTTCTTACAGTTTATGTTGTGTATAATTATGTTAATGCTCGGAATATATTTTAACTTATTAATTGAGAATGGAATATAAAAGGTTTTTTTTACATTTATTGAAAGTAGGTTATTATCAAACCAATATTTTAGGATTTCCATGTCATTATTTGCATTTACATTTACAATATCCCAGTCACGACCCTTTATTATGATAATGGTGTCATCAGCGTATGAAATAATATTTCCACTGAGTTTTTGTTTAAAAATATCATTAACATACATTATAAACAATAAAGGGCCCAAAATTGTACCTTGTGAAATACCAAAATCAGTTGTAAGAGGTAGACTTAACGTTTGATTTATTTTTACTACTTGTGGTCTTTTGTGTAAATAGCTTTTTAGCCAGTTTAATGCTTTGTCATTAATACCTAGAGATTTTAATTTTATTATTAGTTTTTCATGAGATATGCTGTCAAATGTTTTTTGGAGATCAATGAATATACCAATACATTTTAAAGATTTGTCTTAACTATATTGTATAGCGTTAGATAATTTAGCGATAGCATCTTTGGTACTTCTGTTCTCCATGAATCCAAATTGGTTTTCACGAATTACTGATTGTTTATATGTTGAAGGAAATACACCGTTTATAAAACTTGTATTGATTATCTGAGTTAATGGCTTCGATATTTGTGTTTTTATGCTTATTAATGTTGTAGAAGTGATCCCGTCAAAACCTGGTGCAGAACCTTCTTTCATACCTGTAATGATTAGTTCGATTTCCTCGACTGTCGTAGGTTAGAAAATTTCAATTTTGTCTTCACTGATTACTATACAGTTGGGTTCTCTGGGAGTAGGGTTAAGTTGTATTTTGCTAGCAAGGTTTTTACCAACATTTGCGAAGAAATCGTTGAATATGTTTGCAGCTTCTGAGGGTTTTTCTTGACAGTTAATTTTTGAATTGCGATAATTTATGATGTTGATTTTTTTTTTTTTTTGAGGTTTTTTGTCAATTATTTCGTTTATAATAGACCATGTTCTTTTACTATCATTTTCACTTAGTTCAAGTTTATGTTTATAATATCCATTTTTTGTGTTTTTAATTAAATATGCAAGTTTCTTTTTATACGAATTAAAATGTTTTTCCCTTTTTTTTATTTCCCGGATGTTTTTTATGTTGTTTATAGAGTGTTTCTTTATGTCTAATTGATGTTACTAATCCGTGGGTTATCCACGGTTTGACTGGTTTAAGTTTTGACGAAATTTTTTGGGACGTAATTTTTCTACAGGCATTTATGTGTAAATTCATTTTATTTTCAAATAAATTGCAGCATTCTTCTGCATCGTTACATTGATAAATATCTAGCCACCTTTCGTCATTTCTTAATTTTAAAATAAGAGCATTATTATCGATCTTATATTCTTATTTGTCACACTTATTTGGATCAATCACGGTTGGTGAAGGAACATTAATATTTTTCTAGTCGTATTTAAATATACATCCAAAATGGTATGTTATTGTTGTTTTGATTACGGCTGATGTAATATTTTTTGTGTCTGTGATATTGGTGAATATGTGATCGATGCATGAGGGACGTTGTTGGTACATGTTTCTGGTGTATGAGTTAATACATGAAATGTAATTCAATTCCGCTAGCGTATTTAGATAATTATCTTTATCGTTAGAAGAATAATCACTAGCAATATTTAAATTTATGTCTCCTATGATTATCGTTTTTTTACTTTTTTGGTGGAGTAAAATGTTTTTTAATTCGTCTATATAGACAGTTAGTACAGAAAGATGAGTGCGATAGATAGCAATGATATTAAAAGTATTATTCAAATAATTAAATTCCATGTTTAGGATATTCACGTTATTTACCATGATTTCTTTTGTATCGGTCACAGTGTAGATATTTGATAGGAATACAGCGATGCCACTATTTTTATTTATTTTTGTTTTAGTTGCATGATATGTGATAATTTACTTCACTAGACGAATTAGTCTGAAAGAATTATACAGTCAAGTCTATTTAAAGATTTTATTGTTACCAGGAATTCGTCTAGATTTTTTTCAATGCTTCTGATGTTCATGTGCATTATTATTAGACTATCTGTCGGTTTTATATTTATGATGTCATTTGTTTGATTAACCGTCTCAAAAACTCGTTCGTCTATTATAAATGACTTATCAATTGCAGTAGACATGAAATTAATCATCATAAATAATAAGATATGTTATCTGCCTTACATCAGTTATGCCGTTATTACAAATTATATTTAACATTTTATATTTAGTTTGGAAGTATATGACAGTATTAGTATTCGATTTTTTGATAAGCAATTTCAAGCATTTTTTTATAATAATTGAAATTAATCCTGTCATTAGCTCTATGATTTGATTGAAATTTCAGATTATTTTTGAGGTTATGTTGTTTCGTACTCCCAGTTCGGCGATTTATCTTTGTTTTCACAAGCGATGTGTGTATGATCGTCTCCACAATAGGTGCAGCTAGCGGCGTCCTTAACCCTCTGTAAACATCTACCTGCCGTGTGACCAAAGCGTAACCAATATTTACCTTTTCATTTTGCATTATCAATTATCAATTTATTGATAATTGATAATGCAAAATTTACATTATGTCGACATGTGCAATGAATGGATGTATAAATGCCCTAGCCCTAGTCCTAGTCACGCCCAGGTCTAGCCGGGTCCGGCAGAACTCATCAAAACTGACTACGGCAGCGCTCTCCCTTGTATATTATTGCTTTGAGGCTCGAACAGATGTTGTACAATGTTGCATTTCAAAAGGTGGTCCGGAATAGACACGAAACTAATAAATCGATCGTTTTCTTTCTGTACTTTATCTTCTTTTAGTTTGTTCAGTGGTTTTACGCTTATTCACAACCAATTATTATTGTTGCATGGTGTCATGAGGTTTATATGGGAAGACCTGACCCATCGTTATAGTTATCGGTTATTATCATTCAACCTTCGAATCCTGGTCATCTCGGTTTTCCTGGCACCCCGTGGTCAGACAGATTTTTTGGCATAGCACAGCATGACAAGAAGTATAATTCCACTAAATAAGATATCTGTAGATATAGATGTGTTTACAGATAATTTAGCAATATTCAGAACCGCATAAGTATAAAAAATGTTTAATTTAAATTTGCTATTTTGTTTTTATTTTATTTTTATATTTAATACTGCACAAGAGTCCCAACTGCTCCCAATCGTCTAAAGCGCAAATACACTTTCTGTAATTTTATTTTTTGTCTTAATTAAATAAAAGTTATTTGCGTCCGCCGGGTTTGAACTCGTGGCCTCTGGATTCGTAATCGAGCATCTCACCACTCGACCATGGAGGCCGTTGTTGTTTTCCGATTATACCATCTTTAGATTTAATATCTGTAATATTTTTTTTTTTAAAGTGCATTTTCAAATATCACGCCAAACTCGCATTTAATGCCATTTTGCACACATTTAAAAAAAAAATATATATATTATAAGTTAAAAAAAAAAATCCAACCATGTTCCTTATTTATTTTATTGTATTGACGCAAGAGAAACTCCTGCAAACATGAAAGAGAGAATAAATAATTTAAAGCTTTCAATTCGGAAAAACATTTTCATTCAAATGCCTCGAAAGCTATTTCTTTTTAATTTTTAACATAATACCTCTGACGCACATTTTTATAAAATTGAATTTTTTTTCCTTTGAATTAAACAACCCTTTTAACTTGATAGGCTTTGAGCTCAAACCGGCAGATCTTCAAAGTATTTCATTTCGTGGCCGAATTAAAAAAAAAATGTGAGTTAGAAGAAACTTTGATCTGTACACACACATACGTAAATGCGCACGTGATTTTTTTTATTATAAACGGTAAGCTTGAAATTAATTAAAAAAAAACATTTAATTAAAATTTAAAAACAAAAAAATCGAAAAAAACACCAAAATTCATAATTTTTCTTTTGAACAGGCCTCGTATATAGCTATCTGGATAACGATTCGAAGGATGGTTTTTGCCACGCCGACAGATCTTACTGGAGGGATTACTCGTTAGGTTGAAATAAGATTTTGTAGAAAGAATTTTACATTTACTATTGTAAATAGGAAGAAAGATAATAAATTAAATAATATAAATATGAAAAAAAACAGAAAAAGATTAAAGGTTAGAATATTTAAATTATAACATAGATTGCAGAATTTATAAAAAGACCATTAAGTAGTTTTGATAAAACTAAGTTTCATCAACGACCAGGCCATGAAAACATATCGTCCCTGGAAAAGCCAAAGGGTTTAAGCCACAATTTGGTCAAAAATTAGTTAAACATGCAGATTTGATCAGTTATTTTGTCTGCATCGAATGCTCTGACTCTCGTTTGATTCTGAAGACTTTGTGGCCCTTCAGCCATCTTAAATATATTTACCATTTGGATAAAGGCTTGACTCAAGCGACACAAGTTTGAGACTTTGTTTTAGCTTTTTGTCGCTTCGGGTAACTCAGTGAGAGCATTGAGTTATCTGCGTTAAGTATTTTATTAAAATCCAACCAGGTACTAAAGAATTTTATTGTTTAACAAAAAAAAACTGTGTTTTGGTGTAAACTTCCTAAAATGGCACTTCAACCCTTTTGCATTTTCGGCGATGGTATGGTATTACCTTGATGGTAAGCGTAGTGAAAAGGATTAAGAAAGGAAAAAGCAAACGATAGTCAAAGCATTCGATGCAGAATAACAAACTGATAACAACTGCATATTTAACTCATTTTTGACCAAAGTGTCGCTTAACGCGTTCATTGCTAACTAAAATTCGTACATATTAATGCCATGCAAATGACGGATCAATTCAAACCGACGAACAGTGACGGCTTCCCTGTGCCCTGTGAAACGACTCATAACCACATGGCTGCGTCTGTTATAGATCGGTTCAAAGCGAAGAGTTAACAAAACGCTCGTGGCGCGTTGTGCGCATACCGGTCACACAAATGAACGGGTTAAAGCCCTTTGCTTTTAAAGGGACAGTATATTCAGAGCTATTCCCATGGGTAAAATAATTACTGTAACACTCTTTTTTTTATTTAACCCTTTGAGTATGACACACGCAGAGATGGATTCACATCAATGATAGCACAAAACTAACAGTCATGTATGATAAATTTCACTTTAAAATATTTTGTTTATTTTTACAGGTTTGGTCACTATACGTGTCGTGAAATATAATGCAGCCCACACAGTACGGTGACAGAGTACGGAACTGCACGCGAATGATATGCAGAATATCTAAGCCGCACGCAACCTTATCCTGTTTTAATATTTTGCCCCGCACTGTACATCGTGCGCGGTTCTGCAGAATGAAGTTGAAAACACACAAACAAAGAAATAGGCAATGATCGTGCTAAATAAATTGTACATAAAAAAAAAACACAGCCTGCTGTTGAAAAATGTTTATCAAAACAAAATTTTCCTTACACTTTATTTTTATACGGCTTTTACTACTCATTCATAATACGTAAGTTAAAAAAAATAAATAATACCTTACAAGAGTCCTTATTGCTCCCAACCGTCTAGAACCAGTGAGACTATGGCATCCCTAGTTCAGTTATGTTGTGAGGCTGAAGGTAATGGGGAGGGGAAGGAGATAGAGAAGAGGGAGGTTGGGAATTGCTATTCAGAAATGGTCACCAAACACGGCTAAAATTTCGAGCAGCTTTTAATTCTCTGGTTTTTTAATTATTTTTAATTACCTAGCAGAACTTTTAACTAAAAATTGTTTTTTTAAATTTTAAAATAATAATTATTATTGTTTAAATTAAATAAAAAAAACCTAAAAATTAAAATGGAGTTTTACAAAATAAACTTTACAACATAATTTTTTTTTTTTTATAAATCGAGCATTTTTTTGATTCTGAATGGTGGTCTTTCACCGGGGCGATACTTACTAGTATCTACCATTCTGATAGATGCATGATTTTGTTTTTTTTTTTAATGTGTGTTTACAAAAGTCCCAACTGTCTGGACCCATTAGGACTAAGGCATCCCCATTTGAGGTATGTTGTGAGGTTGAAGGTAGTGGAGAAGGGAAGAAGATGAGGAATAGGAGGTTAACAATCAAACACGGTCCATGCCGTTTCTAGAAAAAATGTTATTCTTTATGATTTTCTTATACTAAGAGTATCTACCACTCTGGTACGTGCCGCAAATATACGATATTTAATATGAATATAATTAGAAATAAAACTTATTAATTTAAAATATAAAACTACATACTACGTTGACCGCGGACCGGTACTGGTGTACGAACCAGCATTTAAATAGCACTGATTAAACTTTTTATGAATTTATAAACTGACCAATTTTTAATGATTTTTTAAAACAAATTGATAGTCCTTCAAAAGTGTTCAATTTTTTAATTTTTATTTTAATCCTTCTTTGCATTTTTAATTCAGTTTTTAACCCTTAAGTGACTAAAAAGACTACCTCTTTTTTTTAAATAATATGAAGGTTTCTTTTACAGTATATAATTTGCTGAAGTTTGCTAAACCACTTTAATGACATTTTGACTCAGCTTAAGACTTGGGGAAGTGGATAGGAATTTCACCCAGTACCTCTTTTCTTGGGGTTTCAATTCAGTAGGTGATTAAAAATAATATTTTTGATACAGGTGATGTACTTTGAACACCAGTACATCAAATTTATCATTTAAAATAAGATAAAACTATAAATAAATATGGACAAGCTTCAAATTCCATACAAAACACATGAGGGTACCCGGGTACCCTTTCAGTCATCAAAAGGTGAAAGTTTTACTTAAGCGTTTTTCGCTCGTATACCACCCTCCACATATCCACCAGTTATGTTTAATTGTTCATTTGACTATTGTGGAGAAGGCAGGAAGTTTCAGCCGGTTAGACTTGAATTTAATTTATTTGTGGAATTTAAAAAAAAATCTATGTTGAAAACCGAAAAAGGTACCCGGGTACCCTTTCAGTCACATAAAGGTTAGTGTATATAATAATATTTTCAACTCATTGAGACTAATATATTGTAAATAATGTTTTTTTTTTGCAAAGTTTTTACTTTTTTTTTTTTTTAAAACTAACGAATGTAAGATTTAAAAATTTTCATTGACTTATCTTTTTCACCATATTTCACGATTATTTATTTACGCCTGAAAACTTTATAAACAAATATATTTATTTCATAAACAATTTACTCATAAACAGTGCAAAAAAAATTATAAAAGAAAGAAAAAATAGTATTGAATAACAGGTACATCCAGAGAAAAATAGTTACTATAGTTAATTTAGCTCTACTAGATGAAAAAAACTGTACTAAGGTATACTTATATTGTGATATTGACGTACTTAATATATCAACATCGGAGCATTTGTTTCCCAGACGTTGAATTTGTCGCAAAGGATTGTTTTGAATTTTTCAATAATTTTACAATCCTTTGCGACAAATTCAACGTCTGGGAAACAAATAATCCGATGTTGTTGATATATTTAGTACGTCAATAACATAACATTAGTATACCTTAGTACAGTTTTTTTCATCTAGTAGAGCTAAATTAATTGTAGAAACTAGTTATCTCTGGATGTACCTGTTATTCAATACTATTTCTTCTGTCTTTTATAATAATTTTTACACTGTTTATGAGTAAATTGCTTAAAAATTGTGAGGTTGAATTAGAATTGTCACAATAATATGGTAGGTACTGTTTTGTAACTGTCCTGCCAGGAACGTAAAATGCTATAAGATTTGATAGTTATCGTGCAGTTTTCTGGTGTTATTATTAACAACGTATCCACGATCATTTTGAGCTTTCTGACAACCGGGTTTATTTCGTTAATAAGTTTAAAAAATTGTACGGAAAGTATCAAATCAGGATTAAATAGGAACAAATCATCTACAAATTGAAGTCGCCGCTCGCGGGACCAAAAAAAGCAAGACAGCTATTTGTAATTCCACAGAAACAGCATATTTGTTGCACTTCGAATCCTGGATTCCATACAGAGCATGCAGCCTGATTTGTTGTGATTTCTTCATTTTGTAGGGTGGCCCCATTTTGTAGAGCGGCGCCCGATTATAATTTCGTCACGTAGCCTTTTTAGTGCTGACTCCGGGAGATATGTGCAGCGCGTAGCGGGCGGGATGAGACCGATCCGGCTATGGCTCGCGGGCAGGGCCGGCCTGGTATACCTCCCTTTAAAAACGTAAAAGTGATGTTTTTTTCGTCATAGTTGAAAACCCATCTAACCAGTACACTTGTTTATCATAAGATAGGATAAATTTACGTTAATTTTAGGCAGCTTTTTTAAGCGTCCTTCTAAAATAAGCCAAGTATTTTTAGTATGAAACTATAGATTTTTCGTAGTTGCAAAACATTATCTAAATCTAAGCAGAATGAAAATTGATTAATGCAAGTAAGTCGCAAGTCATAGTGTTTGAAAGACAGAGTTCGAAAACAGCGTGCAATATAGCTGTTGTTGAATTTAAAATTGATAATTTGATAGGTGCTTACCTTCATGTTTTTCATCCAGTTTCTACCTATCCAGTCATTTTGCTATTCGATTTCCTTATTCAACAACACTGTGTTATAATTAACAATCGCAATTGAAACAGAAGAGAGTTATGTGAAAAAACGTGTTTGGTGTTCGTTCGTTAGTGTCTCGCTTGGTCGTCGGTTTGGTGTTGTTCTTCAAGTAATATTTAATTAAGTTTGATGTTTTTTTTCTGTGATTCTTTGTGTGTAAAAAAAATCAAGAACTTTCACTTCAACTTCATCGGTGTGTGAAAGGTTTCCTATTTCATTCTCGATTCCAATAATATTTCCACATTTATAATTACACACTTTCATCAATTAGTATAGTTTATTGTTTTACTGTCCACTATTTCCCATATTCATATGAAACTGAAAACATATTCGGTGTTTTATCGCAGCTTTGGATGCAACAGTTGTGAATTATGAATACTTGGAGCAAGTGGATGAGTTTGTATATTTGGGAAGAACGTTGACGAGAGATAAAAAGGCTGATAGGGATATTGAAAGAAGGGTGAATGCAGAAAACTCCATTAATGGAATAGTAATGAAATTTTATTATTTTTTTAAAATGATAATGTAGTACAAAAAAAAACGTTTTGATACATTATTCCAAAGGAATTCAAAAAAGAACTCATTCCCGGAAGGAAAAAATTGTAAAACAAAAATTAGTAATATTTTTCAAATTTTAAAAAGAAGCACATAAGAAAAGAGAACAAAAAAGTTAATAAATATAAAAATTAATTTATAAAAGTAGATATTAATCAAACATCGTCATTACATAATGAAAGATATCCCCAAATACGTAAAGGTTTTACAGAAAAACTATATCACCCATTTATAAAGTTGTTGAGAAAATATCCTTTGTGCTTTTGTCAATATTTTTTTGTTGGCTGCTGGTAGTTTTAATTCTGTAGGTAATGCGTTGAAATCTTGTTTGTTATATATATAGATAGACGACATGAATTTTAACTGGTTTTTATCACTACTACACACACTTATACCCAAAAAACAATTATGTTATGCTTTTTTTCAATGATGGGGCATGCAACTCTATTAATGAAAGACTGAACGAGGTTTCTCTAGCAAAAAGAAGTATGCCCAAAATAGCGAAAATAGTAGTCCATAATGGAGTGCTGATACCAAACCAGAGGAGGAATCTGTCGGTTTCCGTGGTCGAGTGCGAATCCAAAGGTCGCGGGTTCAAGCCCAGCCTCCGCAAATATATTTTATTTGATTAATATGTGTTAAGGTATTTTTCGTTGATATTTTTTTCATTTATGTAAAAAATAAAGACAAACATTCAAGGGATACGAATAACCTGACAATATTTGAAAAACTCTTATTGCTATCATAAGAATCGGAAGATGTTTCTTGTGCAATGATGGAGGACTCAGCCAGCAGAGGAATCGAACGCACGACGCCCGGGTGGGAATCCGACGCGTTTGTCCACTCAGCTACCGACCGGTCGAACTTTATAAATGTATGTATAGTATGATATACTTCATATTATAAAGTTATATAAAGTATATTTGCAGCACGTTTGAGAGTGGTAGATATTCTAAGTATCGCCCTGGTGAAAGACCACCATTCAGAATTGAAACGTCGATTGAAATGGCTTTAGCCGTGTTTTATGACCAGATCTAAATATACAGGGACTTTCCAAACGTCCTCTTCCTTATTTCCTTCCTTAGTTGAGACTCTTGTGCTGTATAAACTATAAAATATATGTATGAATAGAATGTGTATGAGAAAAATTACGAAAAATCATTTTAGATGCAAATAAAATTACGAAATATATTAAGTACTTTATGTAGTTAAAAATTACCTCAGTAATATTGATGTTAATATTCATAACCTTGACTTGACCTTTAGCTTTGACTTGAATTTTCTTTCGAATGTATATTTTTGTCATTGCTTCATTAAAATATTTTGTACGTGCTGTTCTTTCTCTGTTGCTCTTTTTTCCCATATCGTGTTATGTATTTTTTTTTTGTAATACAATAGTCCGTTAGAATGTAAAAAAAAAATACTTTTATAATTCGCAAAAAAATTTAACTTAAAAATTTCTCCAGTCCAGCCCTGCTCCTCCAAGCTAAGGATTACCCCGGGAAATCGATTTAGATTGACAACAAGACTCAGCAGAGCTACTGAGCCCCTGCTACCCTGAGACCGTGAGACCCTCTTCTAAATATTACACTGTACTATACTAGACACTACCCCTGTAGTGGGCCCTTTGCGCTCTGTCCATCCCATGCACATTTCAAGTCAGCATTTTATAATTTCAAATTTTCTGTAAAATTGCTGATCTTTTCTGAGATTTTATGTTAAACCTACGAAGATACATTTATATACATATATTTTTTTTACAATAACTCCACACAAGAGACCTTGAGGAAAACAATTTCCCTCAGGGCCTATGTCATCTTTGGGGATGCTGTGTGGAGGGTTTTTTTGAGGAAAGGAAGGAGTGAACTTGGGTCTTGAAGAGGCCCATTTTGAAGGAGGAAGGAAACACAGAGGCCGACAAATCGTTCCATAGCCGAGCTGTTGAACATAAGAACGAGTCGTAAAAGCGACCTGTTCTCATGTATTAAATGTCAACCGTGTACAAATGTTAGGCGCGCGTTTGACGAGTTTCCCGACTATGCACCGGTGCCGAAGGGATCAATGACGCAAGTTCCTCGGAGCATCTTCCATTGAAATACCTGTAGAACAAGGACAGCATTCCCACCTGACGTCTGTGCTCCAAAATTTCGTTTAAGAAAGACCAACATTCACGGGTTACGAATAACCTGACAATATTTAAAACTCCTACTGCCATCATAATAAGCTGAAGATGTTGCTTTTGCAATGTTAGAGGAGTTATCTAGCATAGGAATTAAACCCACGACGCCCAGGTGGGAGTACGCTGCGTTTGTCCACTCAGCTCAGTACCGGTCGAGTAAAAATCTAATCATTTACAACTATTTAATAAGAATCCAACTAGTTGCAGAAACAACCGTGTCTTCTTAATAGTGGAAAGTAACACAATTCCTGGAAAATCGATCAAAATGAGTGGTTGATACCTTAAGTAGCCCTGGTAAAATATCACCAATCTGAATCAAAACGTTGTATGAAATAGCTTTAGCCGTGTTTGGTGACCAGATCTGAATGGTCAGATACTTTGTCACCTATTTTTATTCATATCCTTTCCCTCACCACTACCTTCAACCCCACAAAAACCCCAACCCCAACCCCTAAATTCGTAGACGAGCTTCTTTAAAAAAATATATAGTGAATTTCACACAAGAGTCCCAACTGCTGGCAAACCGTCTTGAGCCAGTAAGACTATGGAATCCCCGATTGGAGTACGTTGTGAGGTTGAAGGTCGCGAGGAGGGTAAGATGAGGTAGAGGAAGGTTGGTAAGTAGTTGGTGAACCGTTTCAATTCTGAATGATAATCTTTGACCAGGGCAATACTTTGAGTATCTAACACTCCGGAACGTGCCGCAAATAAACTAACTAAATGTTGTTCATATGAATTAAAATGTGAATTAACACATATTAATTGAATTTAATTCATACGCGCCCGTATTTGAACCCGTGACCAGTGGCGGCTCGTGACTTTTTAGTGTGGTAGAGTGTTGACATTGAAAAATACAACGTTATTGATGTTGTTGTAGTCGAAACTGGTTTTTAATTTTTTGTATGATCAGTATGCTGTTATAGCCGAAAATGATTTGAATTTTTTTTTGTAATTTCATTTTTTGTATGAAGATTTTTCAGCAAGCCGTGCAGTGCACCACCGAAACTGAAAAATTCTGAAAATTTCTAATTTCAGGATTTTTGAAAAATCCTGAAAATTACTGATTTCAAGATTTTTCAGTTTTGGTGGTGCACTGCACGGCTTGCTGAAAAATCTTCATACAAAAAATGAAATTACAAAAAAAAATTCAAATCATTTTCGGCTATAACAGCATCAACGATGATGTTTTCTTTCAATCTTAGCACTCTAGCACACAAAAAAGTCACGAGCCGCCACTGCCCGTGACCTTTGGATTCGTTGCTGAGTATCTTAACCACTCAACCATGAAGGCCAGGTAAAAAGCCAGGTACTTACCAACCTTCCTCTTTTTCATCTCGTCCCTTTCCTACTTCTTTCAGCCCCTACCAATCTGTTATAAGCGTCCTAGTCAAAGTTGTGAATGTAGTACCTACAACTCTGAAAATGTCAGAAGCAAGGTGAAATCTGTCCAAACTAAAATATACCAGTTATTTTTTTTAAATGTAGTTTAACCTCAGAGCAATAATGTACAAGAGAGAGCGGTGCTGTAGTCAGTTTTGAAGAGTTTCGCCGGACTCGGACAGGGCGTGGCTAGGACTAGGGCTAACGTCTTTAGGCATCCATTCATATCACATGTCGACACATGTTTTATATACGTATTACTTTAATATATTTTGTAAAATATACTATGTTAATATAACTAATTGTTAAACCTACGCTATATTTATACACTTGCGTTTTAAATACTAACTTTTTTTTAAGCTCTTGCTTAGTGTTATTTCTACCCATTTATTGTACTTCTTTATTCAACTAAAATGTATTTTATGTAAAACCCTTAAGGCGTTAATAAATAAAATATTTTATTTTTTTGTTAATTGGTATAACCACCTTTTCACAGTATTGTTGTAAACAAAAATATAGCATATAACCTAAAATCGTTGACTTATGTCCATTTATGCCGCATATGAAAACGTGTGGGTGGAGTCAACGGAGATGCGGGGTACGAAAAACATCCCTACAATACTTGAAAGCGGTTTGATAATTTGGGAAAACTTGCTGTCTCTTTCTTTCTCATGGTATGCGATGTAAAAACCTGGAGAAAGTAATTTATCCAAAATTTGTATAGGTTGGGTAAAAATAATTAGCTCTCTCTCCATATATTGTTACTCCAACAGTATAACGTTGATTTAAATTTGCGCTGCAGCGGGAATCGAGCACAAAACTTACCAAAGCATAGATCGTTCCATGTAATGATTTCCCTCGTACTAGCGTTGTGACCGCTTTGAAAGAACTACTTCAAAGAACTACTTCTTTTGGCAACAGTTCCTACTTCATCCACTGTTCATTGAAAAAATACTTCAATTGAAGTTGGTGGTTCATTTAAGCGTTCATTCATTTAATTAACTTCATTTTATTGAACAAATACTTCAATGGAAGTAAGATTATAAAGAACTACTTCAATTTGAAGCAGTACAGTTGTGAACGGGAACTTCAAAGCTTATAAAGAAGTACTTCACTACAAGTTCTTCAATTGAAAGTACTTCGACTTTGTCAAACCCCTACCGTTACAGTACGTGCTTTTTCGATGAGGAACCGGTTCCAAAAAGAACTGAAGAAAAAACCGGATAAATTCAAATCTCAATTTTGCGTGTTCGACTTCAATTGAAGTTTTCCCTGCGAAGGGTTCATTTTAAAGAACTAGCAATTCGTGAAGCATTCACAAAACATTGAATTTTTTTCCAACGCTACCCTGTACCTATAATATTTAGCGTGGAAGTAGTCAGAACTAGATTTGACTTTTGACCGCAGCGTTATTACCAAACTTACACCATTATGCCCACCTTCCCACCAACTAACCCACTAACTAAGGCATTTAACTAATTCAGATGTAATCTATTATAATATATAGCCAATTATTGCCAAAAGTAAAAATAATATTATAACTCAACTTGTAAGGTCGATTCAACATTTATAAAACCACTTTAATATGGATTTTTTTTCAGCACTGCTAGAAAACATAGCAATGTTGTTCATTACGACAACTTTCACCACTAATTCAGAAGTTGCCGGTGTGATTCCTAGAGTGCAATTTTTATTTATTTATTTAAATAATATATTTTAATTAACTTATTGAAGATTTATGCTTTTTTTATACAAATTTGGTTTCAAGCTCGAGTTATAATCGCGATTTTTTCTTTCTTGTTATGTATTTCGTTAAAAATGATTAATACATAATTTCCTTTGTGACTACTAAACTTAAAAACTTTTCAACTGTTAAACTGATATATTTATCGAAATTATCGAGTCATATCAATAATCTTTTCAAATCCCTACCGACCTTATAAAGCATCTTACATGTAATGCCTTTTAACAGACATTATTTTATATTTAAAATGGGTGGATTAAAGCAACTAGTATTTTTTTTATTGACGAGTCATGTGATTTTTTTATAGTTAATACCGAAGAGTCCCAACTGCTCCTAACCGTCTAAAGCCAGTGAGACTAAGGCATCCCTAATTGGGGTATGTTCTGAGGCTGAAGGTAGTGAAGAGAGGCAGGAGACGGGGAAGGTTGGGAAGTACCTGACTACTTAGATCTGGTCACCAAATATAGCATAAGCAATTTTATTTCAAAATATCTACCTCTCTGGAACGTACTGCAAATATATTTTATACGAATTAACAGATATTTATTATACAAAAGTGATTTTCGGACGCCAGGTTTGAACCCACGACCTCTAGATTCATTGTCGAGCGTTTTACCACAAAGGTCATCAAAACATTCATATTCATATTTACTTTAAAATATATTTGTTTAAATATATATACGTATGAACAGTGCAAACATTTTGTACAAGAAACAAAAATAGTAGTGAACAGGAGGTACATACAGAGTTAAACGGTTTCATCAAATAAATAAACTCTACTAGACGAAAAAAACTTTTAATAAGGTATGCTTTTAGTGTGATATTGACGTACTAAAAATATCAACAACATCGGAGTATTTGTTTCCCAGATGTTGAATTCGTCACAAAGAAGCACAATATTGCGAGTTTAAAGTAGAATTGTCACAATAATTTTATAAATGACCAAGTAGATTCATAATATTAATAAAGTGTTTCGTAAACAAAAAATGATGGTTTATCCCAGACACCATCTTGGCATACAATATGTGCTCGCGTAGAGCTTTGTATACGATACAAAGATGGCAGCCAAATCTGAAGAAAAAAGAAAAAAAGATATCAATAATTTTCAAATTAAGAATGAGATCTATTAAAAATGCCGGTTTCTTATAAGGATCTCAGTGGCTTAATTAAAAAAAGCATTTCCCTCGGATATAGTAAAGGTTCTGAGTTCGATTCTAGGTCACGTCCGTTATTTTATTTCGTTTCACACTTGGAGTAACGATTAAGGAGGTATAGCTAACATTTTTACCCAACCCACACAAATTTGCGATTAAATCACTTTCTCCGGTTTTTACGTCGTATACCAACAGAGAAAGAGACAAGAAAACTCGTCACATAATATTGCAGCTCTTTTAAGTATGTTAGGATGTTCTCCGTCCGCGATAACGTCACATCATTGAGTCGTATAACATACGACAACGAATTTTGTGGTTATTTACTATATTTTTGTTGATTAAAAACTTTTAGTGGTTGTAAAAATAAATCAAACGTGATGGTGATATGTGTTGTGCGTGAATTTTCAAATAAAACCAATCGATGATTATAAAACATCACTTTTCAAAAGTATTTCAACAGTTTTAAATATTTTTGATCGAACTTTAGAATGATATAAAGACAGAAAATCAACAAAAAGCTTCCATCATTATTTAGGCAAACCTTCTGTTATTAGTATTTGTGTGATATTTTGACTTTATTAATCATTTTAATGGTGTATTGATATTGTTTTATTAAATACAAGAATACTTTGTTTTAAAATTACAGAATTTATTATGATGAAGGCCAACCGGTTTCGCTTGGATCAAGCTTCGTCAGGGCACATATAATAACTATAATAATATTATATGTGCCCTGAGGAAGCTTGATCCAAGCGAAACCGGTTGGCCTTTATCATAATAAATTCTGTGGTTTTAAAACAAAGTATTCTTTTATTTAATATATTATCCAACCACCATGTGATTGCTTCTTACGAAATATGTTTATTAAAAATGTCCGAATTTGATGTGGGCGGTAGCTATTCAACATCCTTTAATATATCTTTGTCTCTTTCTATCTAGTCAGTATAAAGTCAACCGTCCTGACTACACTATTTTGCAAAGGTGCCTCTCCATGTCCTCCAAGGTTTCACATTTACGTTGAAAATTATTGATATTATTTACAATAATTAATATAAAAATGGAAAAAAAAACTGAGATAAAACTAGAAACAGCGCGATTTGCGTAACAATTCGTTTCATTCTCCTTTATTTGGATTGGTGATCGCACCGGGACTGTTACTCGGAATAAAATAATATGTTCGCTATCATAAATGAAATGAATCAAATTTCAACCCACTTAATGCGGATTTTATGTTCCTTTGAACCCCTATACGACCCGGAATGCTTTCCCCAACATTAATAATAATCCGATTGATATCGTGGCAATTCAGGGTATTTTATTGGGAATATTTAAACCATCGTTATGTAATTTATCGTCGTATAATTTAAATTGGAAGCTTATCGGAGAGAATCCTTCATCCTAAGTTCGATTAAATCCTCTCTCGTGAAAATTTCCGTTCAATATTGAGCGCTATTATTAAGAAGTCGGTTTGAATAGTGGTTATTCGTTTATTTTTAAACGATAAACTTCTGCAGAGATCATTTTGACAGAACTGTTAAAATTCTTGGATAGAGTTTAATAATGACATTGATAAATTAGCTCATTAACTAGCAGTCCACAATGGAGTGCTTATACCAACCCTGATGTATGGCAGTGAAGCATAGAAATGTCAGAGGAATGATGAAAGTAGACTGAATGCTGTGGAAATGAGATCCCTGAGAGTTGATTTCAGTGATGAATACTTGGAGCAAGTGGATGAGTTTGAGTATTTGGGAAGTATGTTGGCGAGATATGAAAAGGCTGATAAGGATATTGAAAGAAGGGGGAATGCAGGAAACTCCATTAATGCAGGATTCAGTCCTGTTGGCGCAAACAAAAATATGTCTAAAGAAGCGAAGGTAGCAGTTCACAATGGAGTGCTTATACCAACCCTAATGTATAGCAGTGACGCATGGAACTGACAGAGGAAGGATGAAAGTACACTGATCGCTGTAGAAATGAGAGCCTTGAGACGTACGTGCGGTAAAACCACGTTTGACCGTTTTAAAAATGTGGATATCCGGAAAGAACGCAAGGCTGATGTGAGCGTAATTAATAGAATCGAGAAAGGGACGCTTAGATTGTTTGGGTATGTAGAGAAAATGAACGAAGAAAGGAGTGTGAAAATAATACTGTATGCGATTTTAAGTTACTATTTCTATATTAATATTAAATTCACACTTTCAAGTAACAATAACCATAGATCAATTTAATTTAAAGTAACTAAAACAATCGACAAAAATTACTGCCTCAACACAGGCTTGCCTAGTGAGGCAGATTACGAGAAAACAAAAGTAAAATATATAACTACACACAAATATACAAAAACTAAGTTCATATGCGAAAGTGAATGGAAGAAGAAGTCGGGTACGCCCGACATGGCATGATCAAGTGAATCAAATACTTGAGCATTGGATGCAGAAAAAAAACTGCATATTTAACTCAATTTGACTAAAGTGTCGCTTAAGGCCATTTGCTTTTCCAGCGAAGATATAGACTTACGCCCTCCAACAAAGCTGGGTTCCAGATACAGCCTCGCAGGGGTTAGAAAATTGGGTGGCGGCGTACCCCTCTCTTCTAAGCTGCAAAGAGTGATGTCCGAGCATGTACAGGAAAACGTTCGTTGTGTAGAACCACGGAAAACATTGAATATTTGCATATTTTTGCACCCTACATTAAAAGCACTCATTATTTCAGCACCAATACGTGAAATTTTCCATAGAAAATCAAAATTTTCCTCTGAACTGACGATAAATATCCACATCAAAATACGACATTGGATCATTACTGAAAACCTCCAGTTTGATAATCATAACAACATCTCCTACAAAACACACACGCTTAAATAGTCCCAAAACCAAATAACCTTAAAGATCAATTTCGCATGATTTATTAAATGCAACTTGGTATTTTTTGAGTCTGGCACCGCGAGCGCTTCGTGCATTTTATTGCTAGCGTCTGAACGCTCCCACGACAAAAATTCACGGGAAAATTTCTAAAAAGAAGAACAGAATAAAAGAATTGAGATGACGTACAGAAACAAGAGAAAACAGATGCAGCTGCGATACGAATGTTCCCAAGCGATGGAGCTTTAGTGTCAATACGTCCGGAAACCAACAAATGCCTAATTGCTAAGAAATGTGTAAGAAATCAACAGTTTTGTGCGCAATTATGGCGCTGGTCGTATAAAAATAAAGCATACAAAAAAAAATTGTCGTGAATGATGAATACTTGGAGCAAGTGGATGAGTTTTTGTATTTAGGAGGTATGTTGACGAGAGATGGAAAGGCTGATAAGGATACTGAAAGGGTGAATACAGAAAACTCTTTTGATAAAGGACTGAACGCTGTTGGCGCAAATCAAAATTTGTCTAAAGAAGCGAAGGTGGCAGTCCACAATGGAGTGCTTATACCAACTCTAATGTATGGTGGTGAGGCATGAAACTGGCGGAGGAAGGATACAAGTATACTGAATGCTCTAGAAATGATGTCCCTGAGGCGTATATGCGATAAAATCATGTACGACTGTATTAAAAATGTGGATATTCGGAAAAAATGCAAGGCTGATGTAAACGTAATTAATAGAATTAAGGAAAAGACGCTTAGCTGGTTTGGGCACGTAGAGTGGATCAACGAAGAAAAGAGTGTGAGAATAATATATGACGCAAAAATGAACGGAAAAAGAAGTCAAGGACGCCCAATGAAGAAACAACGCGATCAAGTCAATCAAATAATTGAGTCGGACCATGTGAAGAATCAGAATAACAGAAGAGAATGAAATGAGACGATGTATGAATGTGAGTGAAGCAAGAGTGTGTACCAAAACAGAGTCGTATGGTGGTCCGTCGTCTCTGCCTACGGCTTGATGATAAGTTTGTTAGTTAGTTAGATATCTATTCTATAATTTTCCACTCTACTGCATCATTCAACTTCATAAAATTCCCCTAAAAAGGGATGCCGTAGTTCCACTGGCTCAATGGAATAATCTTTCTTTTTTTTAACTCATTCACTTCGCAGCTTCTAACAAAAATAAACAACACTCCAAAAGCAGGGGGTTTGACCAAAATTCACATATGTTTTAAATCTGAAAAATATGCAAGAGTCAAATCATATGTTTTAAGCGGATAAACTCGGAATTAAAAACAAATAATTCAGTCAGAACTACGCTTACTTAATTTTGAAATAACCCTATTTCCATACTTGCAAGCATCTCTGTATTTTAGTACGAGACCAGATGTGGCACTAGGAATTGCACCGAAACGGCCAGAGTTTCGCTGGACCACCGTGCATTTTATCGCTAACGTCGCTTGGTATGAATTCTACAGCCGAGGGTTGCATCCCTCACGAAGGATAAAGAATTCGCAACCATATAAAAGACACACAGAAAACCACCCTTGTATTTTATTTATTTCGTCCCTTGTGTGCCTTCTTTAGATGTGAACACCATAGAATACACCAACAAAACCGTGAAAACAAACAAAATAGAATGACATTAATGCGGCTGTAGAGAATCGTGCAGGTAATGGGCTGCATTTGTTCGCTGTATTGAATTGTTGTTCCAGATTATAATACTATATGTTTATTTTTATTTAATGCATCTAGTATAAACCTTGAGATAATCATTTTATTCTTAATAACATCCAGGCACGAAACATGAAGATTAGCAATGTTTTTGTTTTTGAAACTTTTTTTAATTTTAATGCCACTCGTGGAGTAGACGAGAATTTAACTTTTTAAATATAAATAACCAATGTTTCTAACTGCCCGGAGCCAGTATGACTATGGCATCACCAATGAGCGACGCTATGAGGCTAGAATAAATGAGGAAGAGAAAGGTTGAAGCCATTTCAAGCAACGTTTCGATTCTGAATAGGTAGTGTTGAATACTGCACAAGAGTCTCAACTGCTCCCAACCGTCTGGAGCCAGTTGGACAAAGGCTTACCCGATTGGGGTATGTTGTGAGACTGAAGGTCGTGAGGAGAAGGAAAAGATAGGGAAGAGAATGAGTCGAAAAGCGCCTGGCTATTCAGATCTGGTCACCAAACAAGACCAAAGCCATTTCAAGCAACGTTTAGATTCTGAATAGGTAGTGTTGAATACTGCACAAGAGTCTCAACTGCTCCCAACCGTCTGGAGCCAGTTGGACAAAGGCTTACCCGATCGGGGTATGTTGTGAGACTGAAGGTCGTGAGGAGGAGGAAAAGATAGGGAAGAGAATGAGTCGAAAAGCGCCTGGCTATTCAGATCTGGTCACCAAACAAGACCAAAGCCATTTCAAGCAACGTTTCGATTCTGAACGGTGGTCTTTCACCAGGACCATATTTAGAGTATCCACCACTCTGTATGCCGGGTGGAAAATAAAAAGATTAAAAAAATACGATTTGTTCTTGGCATTTGAGATAACCTTTTTAAACGAAATAAATTTTACAGCTCTGTCAAGGAATTATTATTAAAACAATTTTTAAGAAATAAAATAATTACGACGTTTTGGATTAGAAAAGACTAACTAAACAAACCAACTTACTAACCATCACGCCATTTCCCCGCAGGGCTAGGCAGAGAAGACAGACTGCCATATAGCTCTGTCTTGGCACACACTCCTTGCTTCATTCACATTCATACATCGTCTCATACATACTCTTCTGTTATTCTGATTCTTCACATGACCCGATTCAAGTATTTGATTTACTTGATCGTGCCACGTCTTTCTCGGGCGTCCTCGAATTCTTCTTCCATTCTTTTTTGCTTCATATATTCTTTTTACACTCCTTTCTTCGTTCATTCGCTCTACATGCCCAAACCATCTAAGCGTCCCTTTCTTGATCCCATTCATTACGCTCACATCAGCTTTGCATTCTTTCCGGATATCCACATTTTTAATACGGTCATGCATAGTTTTACCGCACATACTCGTACGTCTCTGGGATCTCATTTTCACAGCATTTAGTCTACTTTCATCCTTCCTCTGCGAGTTCCATGCTTCGTTGCCATACATCGAGGTTGGTATAAGCACTCCATTGTAGACTACTAGCTTTTCTTCTTTGGACAATTTCTTATTTGCGCCAGCAGCATTCAGTCCTCCATTCATGAAAAAAAAACTCATAAAATAAATAAAATTTGAGTGCGGCTGAGAACCAAACTCGGAATCTCCCGTTTGCCACGGTTGAAAAACGGTTCTGGGGTAAAATTTGTAAACAAACTTGTTTGTCAATAATTGAACTATAAACGAAAAACCACTTTCGGCAAATGCTCAGTCAATTTTGATCAAACTATTGATATCTATTTATTAATTAACTATTAAACTATTGTCCAATTACGAAAAAAACATAACACGAAATGAGAAAAAAGAGCTACATAGAAAGAACAGCACATACATAATATTGAATCAAGCAATGACAAAAATAGGACAAATATACATAAGAAAGAACATTCAAATAATATCCAAGGTCAAGTCAAATTATTGATAGAGTCGTAATGAATGACAAAAATCATTTAGACTGGTACTAAAAATTTCAAGACCATGGATTCAGTTAACAAGTCTCGACATTCTGGAAAGTGGAGAATGATACCCATAATTAGTAGAGTGATGATTGAGGAACAGCAATTCATTGTTTCTGAGTCTACGGCAAGAAATGTTGAACTGGATGAGTTGCAACAAAGAAGGTGAGTAAATTATTGATTTGCGAAATTAATGGAATAAAATCTGTTCTTATAATATTATTTGGCATTTTCGTACATGAAAAATAATTTAAAACCATACTTGATTTATCTTCAAAATTTTAGTTTCGCCTTTACATTAAAACAATGCCTTATGAAATAAACGAAAACAGCTTTTGACACATTATTTACAGCTGTAGGTTGACTGACTACTGTCAAGCCGTGAAAAGGTTTATATTTTATATCCCGAATAATATCTCTGACATTATATCGCTGGGTCAGCGATCGACCTTTATCTCAGGTAGGTACCCACTTGCCTAGCTCAAAATTTTATAAGGCTGGAATTGACATTTGACAAATGTCATTATATAAAAATTGGAACACCCTCAAATAAAAATCCAGCTAAAAATCCCCAAGCCACCCTGTAGACATTACATTCTGATACTTTTGTCATACCATATATCTATAAATCTAGAAATCTCACTCTTTATTTGATGTTGCACAATTATTTCATCTATCCGGAGCCGGTGGAACTATGTCATCCCTTTTTGAGGGAATCTTATGAGGCTGAATGATGCAGCAGAGTGGAAAATTATAGAAAATATATCTTACTAATTAACTAATCATCACGCCGTTTCGCCGCAAGGGTAGGCAAAGAGGACGGACCGCCATACAACTCTGTCTTGGCACCCACTTCTTGCTTCATTCACATTCATCATCGTCTAATACATGCTCTTCTGTTATTCTGACTCGACTCTGGCCCGACTCAAGTATTTGATTCCATGTCATGTCTTCCTCAGGCGTCCCCGACTTCCTATTTCATTCACTTTCGCTTCGTATATTGTTTTCACACTTCTTTCTTTGTTCATTTGCTTTACATGCCCAGACCATCTGAGCGTCCCTTTCTTGATCGTTTATCCAACATTGATGGAAAAGATGAAGGTTGTAGAAGTCTGTATGAAGTATCTGGTTATTTAGATCTGCTTACTAAACACGGCTTTCGTTTCAACTATGAATGATGTTCTTTCAGCAGGGTGATACTGAGAGTATCTACAACTCTAAAACGTGCCGCAAATATACTTTATGTAATGTAACAGATATTTTCCTAGAAAGTTACTTTGTGGTTCGAAGATTTTTCAATTTTTTATTTATTTTGTACTTTGGTGATGCTTAGGCTAAGCGAAACCGGTCAGTCATAAAAAATAAAGTAAAACGTGTGGTCTCATACAAAGTTATTATTTAATTTTCATTTAGTAAAACAGAAATGATTAGTGAAAGAGCGCGTGTAAATTGGACAAAACGTGTTTGCGCACGCCGGGCTTCGAACCTGCAACCGCTGACACCCACCACGTGAGTTCCTGTGTCTAATGTATAATGTCTCTTTCTTAGTAGGCATATAATTTTTATTTTTATTATCTTTACTTTACATTCATTCTTATTCATCTTTCTTAGAGTTGTTTGACGAACAAAGCATTACTTTTATACAAAATGTCTTCACTGTTAACCACTTGTTTTTGGCAGGTTTCCCCTATAAAAGTAACCGAATATAAACTAATAGATAAAACAAATTCCACGTTGAAAGTGTAAATTTGCAGCGTAATAATATCGTCGCTGGAAAGGAAAAAGGGCTTAAGCGACACTTTGGTCAAAAATTAGTTAATTAGTTAAATATGCAATTTTGATCAGTTCTTTTTTCTGCGTCGAATACGCTGACTCTCGTTTGATTCTGAAGATTTTTGTGGCGCGTCAGCTATCTAAAATATATTGACGATTTGGGAGAAGGCTTGACTTAAGCGACACAAGTTTGTAGCTTTTTGTCGCTTCGGGTAACTCAGTCTACCTAAATAAACTTTTTTTTTTCAAAATCAAAGAAGGTTTAATAATTTTTTTTGTCAAACAAAAAACTTCGAAGTGCCCTGGTGTGAACTTCTCAAAATGGCACTTCAGCCCTTTTTTTTCCAGCGACGATATGATTCGTGTTTTTAAAAAAAAACAGCGCCTTGGCAATTTTCCGTCTGGAGTGGGCTGCTCCAATTGCGCCTGCACAGGACCGGCCCACTTTGTTATATTAAAAAATAATTCACCAAAGCATAATTTCGTCCAACAGCCGTATTTCCTTACTCCGTTCTCCTTTACAACATTCATCAAAAATGATCATATTCAAAAACACATAAATTTTTTGTACCATGTTGGAATTTAAACTCGAAGCCTCCGTAACTAAAGTCGGCGGTCCTAACAACTACAGCGCGGAGTACTTCAGTGGCGCAGCAGTCATTTTACGGTACGCGGAGATCAAAGCATTGTCCCAGTGGTAGAGTTTTAGTATAACATGCAATGCAAGGGGTTATTCAAACTCGTGCTGTGAGTGATAGTAGGGTTGCCACAAATATACTATTTAAATAAATAAAAGGCCAGCTTTGAGTCTGATGTAACTTTACATTCTTCATATATTGAAGTATACCATATTATTGTGAAAATTCCACTTCAACCTCATAATATGACACTCCTATGTGACGAATTCAACACCTGGGAAACAAATACTCAGATGTTGTTGAAATATTTAGTTAGAGATTTATTCCCGTAGTATTATTCAAGGAGTGGTTAGTTTCGAGAACAATACTACGGGAATAAATCTCTTACACAAAAATGCGTCGGGTATCAGATTAAATAATTTGGAAATCCTGGAAATTAAGAAAGTAGTTAATAATAATTCAGACTTAATTAATAAACAAACGAAATTTATAAGTCCCATATTTGATTTGTTCAGGTAAAAATAATAATAAAAACCACACTTCCCTGTACCTGCTCCACCTTTAATTAGTTTTCTACCTCTATTATACTTATATCTCTCGGTCTCCCTCTACTATATCTTGTATCTCTCTCTGCTATTCATTACTGTCTTATATGTATCTCTCTATATGTAATTGTGTCTCTTTCTACTATATCTTGAACCTCTCTCTCTCTTTCATCACTGTCCTATATATATTCTGTCTGTATGTAATGTTATTTAGATGATGTAAAAGCCCTGACGAAGCTTGAGAAAAGCGAAACCTGGTTGGCTGTTAACTCAAATAAAGTGGTGTTTTACAAAGTTTATTGTTTTATTTAAACACTTATATTAAAACAAAACAAAAAAATAATTAAATGTGAAATATCACATACAAAATTGGTTTGCCCACGTCGGTATTTGAACCGGCCACCGCAAGATTCCTATACAAGGATCTTAACCTCGCAGTGATGTAAACATAGGTACAGTATTTAATTAAATAAGTAAATAATTTACCTTCTTTGCACAGCCCTGGCCGCGAATTCGGCGTGGACCCTCTGACGTTAAGCAATCACCTCTGGCCGCCGCCGTGACAGTGTGAAATTGGCCACACATGACTCGGCGCATCCGCCAATGATCCGCCCGTAACGACCCGGCAATTTCACTTTATTCGCCCGGAAAGTCGCCCGAAATACCCGCAACGAATGGCACAACCCTAATTAGCGGCCATCCGTCAACTGTCGAGATTTAATGCGACGTGTCGAAAACAAAAGTATTAGATTGTGGATTTTGCAAGATTTTTGTACCGGAGCGAGATAGGTGTGACCTGTGATGTAGGTTTTAAAAAATTACTGACCCAGGGGTGGGCGAGTCACATTAATCTAGCGTAAAAATTAATGATCTCAGATAAATTTGGTAAAATATTGGAAAATATCAGAAATATTTTTATTTTTTTTACGTTTCGTGAAGGGGTGGTAAAAACACACCAAAAAAGAACCGTTAAAAAAACTTTTAATACGTGGCCTGTAGATAAACATTTTTTTTCCCGACTGCTCCCCACCGTTTGGGGCTTGTGGAACTATGGCATCTTTGATTGGGGTGTGTTGTGAGGCTTAACGTGGTGGTGAGAAGAATGAGATTGGGAAGAGGGAGGTTGGGAAGTTATTTTACTTTATAATGTGATGCAGTTTTTAGTGAAAAATCAATATAACTAACTAAACTAACTAACTAACCATCACGCCGTTTCCCCGCAGGGGTAGGCAGAGAGGACGGACCGCCATACAACTCTGTCTTGGCACACACTTCTTGCTTCATTTACATTCATACATCGTCTCATAATATTTTCTGTTATTCTGACTCTTCACATGACCCGATTCAAGTATTTGATTAATTGATCGTGCCATGTCTTTCTCGGGCGTCCTCGACTTCTTCTTCCATTCACTTTCGCATGATATATTCTTTTCACACTCCTTTCTTCGTTCATTCGCTCTACATGCCCAAACCATCTAAGCGTCCCTTTCTTGATCCTATCCATTACGCTCATATCCGCCTTGCATTCTTTCCGGATATCCACATTTGTAATACGGTCATACATGGTTTTACCGCACATCCGTCTCAAAGATCTCATTTCCACAGTATTCAATCTACTTTCATCCTTCCTCTGCCAGTTCCATGCCTCACTGCCATACATCAGGGTTGGTATAAGCACTCCATTGTGGAATGCTAGCTTCGCTTCTTTGGACAATTTCTTATTTGCCCCAACAGCGTTCAGTCCTCCATTAATGGAGTTCAATATAGCCTATAAATATTTATTTGCACATATTTTTGAACAGTGAATAACGCACAAGAGACCCAACTGCTCCCACCTGTTTGGAGCCAGTAGGACTATGGCATCCCGATTGGGGGTATGTCGTAAGGCTGAAGGTAGTGGGGAGAGGAAGAAGATGGGGGAGAGGAAGGTTGGAAAGTACCCGGCTATTCAGATCTTGTCACCAAACACGGCTGAAGCCATTTCTAGCAACGTTTCGATTCTGAATGGTGGTCTCCTCACCAGGGCGATACTTGGAGTATCTACCACTCTGAAACGTGCCGCAAATAAACTTTACACTATTTTGTACGAATTCAATGTGTTATGACACATTTTAATTAAAGAAAAGTAATTGGCGAACGCCGGGCTTCAACCCGCGACCTTTGGATTCGTAGTCGAGCGTCTTACCACTCGACCATGGAGGCCGTCAAAATCTGTTTGAAATGCGTTGGCCAAAAATACACAAACAAATTTACTGGGAAATAACATGCTGTGGTAAATACATTTGCGGTTGTCATAATATGTTTCGTGTCATTATTACCGAAATCAAAAACATTAAATTTTCCAATGATGTTATGTTAATGATATAACCTGATGTAGCCGTGTCAAAACGTGGCGATTACTGTTCGTGGCCGCCCATATTCACGTTTTAATTAACGGCCATATTTTGTGTAGTTCAAGCGAAATACCGGTCCGAAATTACATTCGGCCGTGTGGAAATTAGTACATTGTCCATCAGTAACATTGCTAAAAGCGTCAAACGCAAAACTTGAGGAAATCAAAGCCCGATTGAAATGTTTCAAATGGTTCTGGTGCTCATCGGGGCGTGCTTAGAAAATAATATCATTTTGACAGATAATTATTATCAAAGATTAAATATTTACAGGGGATGTGAAATTTGATAAAATAATAATAATTATTATTTGATTAATAAAATAGATACACATTGTTTAAAACCACTTTTATTTTCAAAATTTTTTCGACCGGTTTCGGAAACACCCTTCATCGTCAGGACAATATTAAAATTAACCTAAAATACAAAATACTGAGATATATATACATATTTAGATTTTGAATTGGGATATTTTATAGTGAATACCGCACAAGAGCTCAACTGCTCTTTAACCGTGTAGAGCCAGTGAGAATATGGCATCCCCGATTGGGGTATGTTGTGAGGCTGAAGGTTGTGGGAAAAGGAAGGAGATGGTGAAGAGAAAGGTTAAGAAGTACCTGACTAGCTGTATCTGGTCATCAAACACGGCCTAAGCCATTTCAAACAACGTTTCGATTCTGAATGGTTGTCTTTCACCAGGGCGATACTTAGAGTATCTACCACTCTGGAACGTGCAGCAAATAAACTATATATTATATTACTATTAATTAAATGTGTTATGACACATATTAATTAAATAAAAGTTTTAGCGCACGCCGGGTTTGATCCCGCGACCTTTGGATTCATAACCGAACGTCTTACCACTCGACCATGGAGGCCGTCAGGAATCATGTCACTTGAATCGGGTCATGTGAAGAGTCAAAATAACAGAATATGTGTATGTATAAGTGTGATACGATGTACAGGTCCTGTATGAATGTGAATGAAGCAAGGAGTGTGTACCAAGACAGTTGTATGGCGGTCCGTCCTCTCCGCCTACCCTTGCGAGGAAACGGCTTGATAATTAGTAAGTTTTAGTCAGTTGATTTTAATAACGCATACATCAAGACATATTTCATTTTCAATTTATTTTATTTGACGCCTTAGTTTATCGATGCTATAATATTTTGAATTATTTCACTTTTACAGTATCCGAGCATTATTTGAATATTGAGGCATAACTGTTGTGATAAATCTGTTGATGAGAGTACAAAGAAAAATATTTTGCCCGAAACTTTAGTTTAGATAACATCAATTATTTAAATATTCGATCACTGATTTGTATTCAGATACGCGAAAGATGTTATTGTTTATTTTAATGAAACCAATGGCTTCTTAAGTAAATATATTTTTTAGAAATAATTTAATAATTTTTACGTGGGTATTCTCTTTAACGTATATTCAATTAACTCCTCCATTTTGATGGTACAACCATAGATATAAAATACAAGACAAGTTATAATCATAAAAATCTTACGGAAAATCTGGCGCCACAAGTAACGTCTTGTATTCCATTTCACCCGCTAGTAAAAAGGATAGCCATTCAAAGAATATGTGTGTTCGGATGAGATAGCTAGATGAACGTCCCACGCTACTGTTATAATCGGGTATCGCGCCACTAGCCGTGGTTGTCTTCCATCACACACTTATGTATTTCTGCGTTTGCTATCTCACACCGGTTTCGAGTTGCTAAAAACCTTGTGAATAAAAGTATTTATTGAATTGAAATAATAAGTGATTTGTGGGCAATTATGGATAGAAAGAAACTCCATGAGATATGTTTTTTGCTCACGAATGATTTTGACACCTCTCAAGGCATTTTTTCTCAGAAAGGAGCATACAGCGACGCGTTTGTGACAGCTGGTGACAGCTTGTGTGTCAAACTAATGTTTGTGTGATACTAAACGCAGTAAATTTCATGTATGTCTCGCGGACTCGGTTTAGTGCATTCGCGCGCGTCGTCTCAGTAACGTATTTACATTATTTAATTCATCTAAGGGTACAACCGACATTTTACTACCCCACGCATTTTTCCACCCACCTATTACTAACTTAATCTAACCTAACCGGTCGTCCATTCTTAAATATCGACTGTGTTTGGGTGAAAGGCGTTATTATACATTTTTTCGCAAGCAAAATTAGGCCTTGTGGTTTGAAACACTGTCGTAAATCATTAATATTTTTTTAACCGCTATCACTTCAAATTATCGCCCCCATCAACTACCGATTCTCGGCCCTTTTCAGCCTTTTATCAAATTATCATCAGGTGTCACGCATTAAAGCATGATTGCTAGGTTATCACTAAGGCCTAATGTTCCTTGCCAAAAAATGGAATAACACCTCTTACCTAAACACAGTCGATATGAACTAAATGACTGTATCCAGGGGCGCCGTGGACATTTCTGCAATTTGTGCAGTTTGTGCAGGGCACACGGGCGGCCGATCTCAGGGTCGGCCGCCCATCGAGATATAAGTATGATAATTAAAATTCTGAGGTGATTATAATTCTCGGAGGTAAGCTAATAAACTTAACCCCATCTGAAATGAAAAATAGTCGCACATAATATCTGCATACGTACACATCGTTGATTTATATTTTTATTGATAAAGGATCTTGGGATTGTGTACGAAAGTAAGCTTGCATTTCGTGTTCATATCGAAGGGGTGTGCCAGTCGGCATTGAAAATGTTAGGGTTTGTTCTCAGAACCGTCAGAATTTTTCGGGATACTCAAACTCTGAGAACACTCTACTTCTCTTAGGCTGGAGAGTGGTTCAATTATTTGGAATCCTCATGAGGTGGGGTACTCCCTCATCTTGGAGAGGGTCCAGAAAAAGTTCCTGAGATTTTTATACATGAGGGAGTACGGCCACTACCCGTGGCTCTACCCAACGACCTTTCTCCTGGGCACGCTCGGACTTCACTACTTACAGCTCAGGAGAGAGGAGTATGCTGCCACTCACTTCTTCAGACTACTGCGGGGCTATATTGTAAACCCTGCTATTTTGGAGCGCGTCAGTCTCTATGTTCCTGATGACTATCTAAGACAGCGTCTTCATAGATTATTCTATCTTCCTGCCTGTAGGACCAACCTGCCAATGGTTCTGCCGGTGGGGAGAAGTATTTTGCTCCTGAACAAAATTTCTTCCGATATCGACTTATTTCATGTCAGTGAGGAGAGATTCAGAAGTGAAATCCTATTGATTCTTGAAAGAGTTTCTTCTCATTGACCTGATCATCACCACTGCCTGAAATTTATTTTTTTGAAATTTTATTTTTCTTGTTTATCTATATGGTACTATAATTTGTAATTATTTTGTAAAAATTTAAATTTATTTCTTATATGCTTTAAATTTAAAAAGTTTGTCATGTATAAGAAATTTAATAAAAAATATTATTATTGATGCCATCTCGTATTAAATTTGACCTCGCGTAATTAAACAAAAAATAAATAAAGTGCTTTCAATTATAAAACTATTATATTTAATTGCAATTCATGTTACTGGCACGACAGTTATAAGACAGTACCTACTATATTATTGTGACAATTCTACTTCAACCTCAAAATATTACACTCCTATGCGACGAATTCAACATCTGGGAAACAAATTCTACGATGTTGTTGATATATTTAGTACGTCAATAGCACTATATAAGCATGCCTTACTACAGTTTTTTCATCTAGTAGAGCTACATCAATTATAGAAACTATTTAACTCTGGATGAACCTGTTATTCAATATTATTTTTATTTCTTGTACAATATATTTTACGCTGTTTATGAGTATATATATATATATATATATATGTTATGATTAAAGTTTTTCACGGGTGTAAGATGTAGAACAATTTTCTCGGTTTACCTACCTCTATCGCGTAGTCCTTAAAAGGACTTTTTAACTCCTGACGTTTCGACAGATCACACTGTCCATCTTCAGAGGCCTTATGTCTTGAGTTTCTGTCTCAAACTGATAGCTTTCGCACGTCTGTTTGGTCCAGAAGCTAAAACTTAAGTGAGTGCAAGTCACTACTTATGTCTCGAACGAAGTACCCGGGTTGAAAGTGATTGATGGTTAGATGGTGAGAATTCCCAACACCTGGAAAGTCTTAATCGATAAAAATCCCCCAAAAACGGCATTTCCAAAGTTACCAGTAGTGTCTCCAATTAGCTTAACCAATCAGGTATCTACTGCCGGCCCTGCCCCCCACCCTCTCCACCATCAATCACTTTCAACCCGGGTACTTCGTTCGAGACATAAGTAGTGACTTGCACTCACTTAAGTTTTAGCTTCTGGACCAAACAGAGGTGCGAAAGCTATCAGTTTGAGACAGAAACTCAAGACGTAAAGCCTCTGAAGATGGACAGTGTGATCTGTCCGAAACGTCAGGAGTTAAAAAGTCCTTTTAAGGACTACGTTACGCGGGTAAACCGAGATAATTGTTCTACATATATATATTTTAATGACGATATTTTTGTAAAAACCCTGTAACGGGCGTACATTAATGAATACATTTTTGTTAAAATGTACCAGTTTTTATAAAAAGGAAGTTGGTTTAGGATTTACTTTTAATTGATATTTTGGTTATAAAGCACACTCTCGCGGCGCCTCCGACAGCGTCAGTTAAGTCTTCAAAAATATGGGGTCGCAGAACCCGATAAAGTTTAGATTAGAGTTTGTTGATTGGATTTTGCGTCTAACAACAAAACGTCCAACAGTGTTGTTTCCGAACCGGGGTTTGTTGTTGCTTGAAGCATATTTCCCAGAAACAACTCTCCGGAGCCGTCGAGCTGGATCCACTGTTTGTTATTCAGGTGAGTCTAGTTTATCGAGGTTTCCGAGTTACTGGCGCATTATTAATACACCATTTTATGTATTTTCGTAGAAAGCACGTACTTTGTGGCTTGACATATTTAAAGAAACTAGCAAAATAGTATTATATTTAAAAAAAAAACATTTTCGAGTAATGCCATCTCTGATAGCGATTGTGAACCTGTGTGCAGAAGATGGCTTAGCGTTTAGTTTGTACACACACGTCAAAAGGGACATAGTGAGTAAATCGCACAGTAGCGTAATCGGAATAAAATTTAAGACTTTTTTACGTGTGAGCGAAAATTAGCATTCGAATCATGTACAAAAGACGGTTTAACGTATTAATACTATAAAATGAAAAAATAACATTGTATAAGCCCACGGATATTATTTTCATATTTATGACCGACAGGTTTCGCGTGGCCTAAGCAATATCAGGGTAAAAAATTAAACTAAACAAAAAATACAAAATGTGTGGTTATATATACCTACAGATAGAGAACAAAATATAAAATAAAATAACAAAACAATGAGAAAACAATAGAATAACATTTATATTGTACCAAAGGAACAAAGAGAAAAGACATACAATATGAATTGAAAGAGACCAAACGAGATGAAAAATAATGATAAATTTTATTTAAATTTTTTGTTATTTTATTTTATATTTTTTTCTCCCTCTGTATGCATACTCTAATTTTTTTGTTCAGTTTAATTTTGTACCCTGATGATACTTAGGCTAAGCAAAACCGGGCGGTCATAAAAAACAAAATAACATCGGTGGTGTTCCTTACAAAAAATATTTTTTAACTTTATTATTTAATGCAATTTTTTGTCAAAAATCAATATGGCCTATAAATATTTATTGGTACATTTTTTTTACATCGAATATCGCACAAGAGACCTATCTGATTCCGCCCGTTTAGAGCCAGTAAGACTATGGCAAAAGGGGAAGGAGATGGGGAAGAGGAAGGTTTGGAAGTACCTGGCTATTCAAATTTGGTCACCAAACACCGCTAGAGCCATTTTAAGATACGTCTCGATTCTGAACGGTGGTATTTCACCAGGGCAATACTATGAGTATCTACCACTGTGGAACTTGCCGCAATGATTGTTTATATTATTTTATATTAATTAAATGTGTTATGACACATATTAATTAAGCAAGACGTGTTTACGCACGCCAGGTTTGAACCCGCGACCTTTGGATTCTTAGTTGAGCGTCTTACCACTAGACCACGGAGGTTGTCGAATAAACACATAGGGTAATGACACTATTGATTAGGAATATTCTGTAGGAAACTGATGTTTGGATTTTGTCATATTATATCTTAGAGTATATAGAGTGGTATCAATCCAAGGCAGTGTAGTCAGTTTTTGATGATTTTTACCTGACTCGGCAGACCTGGGCGTGGCTAAGACCAAGAGTAGGGTATTTGTACATCCATTCATACCACATATCGACACAATGTTTTTGTTTATTCGTATGACCACTTTTTCACAGTATTGATATCAACAAAAATATAGCATCTAACCTAAAAAACCGTTTAGTTGTGTCAAGTTTGGTAGCATAATAAAAAAAATGTGGGTGGAGTCCCGCAGTGACCCAGGAGCCTTGTGACAGTACGTAGAAGCGTAGTATTATATTTGCTGTCTCTTTCTCTCTCATGGTGTACGACGTAAAAACCCGGAGTAAGTGATTTATCGCAAGTTTGTATCGGTTGGGTAAAAATAATTAGCTCCCTCTCCATACATTGTTTCTCTTAGTATTATATAATCGAAAGTTAACCGTAATTTTTGCAAATAATTACACCGCGTTGTTAAATTTTTGACTTAATTTTTTAAATTTATTTTTCAGTTGATTTACATTTCGCAATAAAATATGTTTGAAGATTTTATGTTTACGTTAACTGTTTACTCCGTATGTACCTGTTCGAGAAAATTAATTTTATGAGAAGCTTTTTATAATTTCAGAATTTAAAATGTTTCATCTTTTTAATTATGTAATTCAGAGAAAATATTGTAATATTATACAAAGAGGTAGCTTTGGGAGGAAAGATTCATAGTATTTGTTCCTTAAAAATTATGCAAAAATATATTTTTAATGATCTTTATACTTAACCATTGACATTGCAACATCTAGATTGATAATGTGACGATTTTATTTTATCCTACAAATATATATATATATATATATATACATATATATATATATATAAATACGAGGCCTGTTCAAAAGAAAAGGTGAATTTTGAATTTTCGCGGGCTGTGTACATTCGACTATCGATTTTTTTTTGTTATGTTACTTTAAAAAAAAATGTATCAAAGAATTTTTTGGAATTACTATACTAAACTAGATGACTATGTATACTAATACAACAATATAATGAGGTTACAATAGGCGAAAATAAACAAAAATATAAATTATGTTAACAGTAAAGTTAGCGTTAGTGGTTGATGGAGACAAAAAATAATACAAAATAAAGATTATATAAAAATGTTTACGTCATAGACATTGTTGGATCTGAAGCGGCGATGAAACACAGAATGTGTTTCCAGCTTCAAATGAATTTGAATAATAGCGGACTGTAAACAATAAACTATAATATTAGATGGAAATGTTTAATTATGGATGTGGAACGAATTATGGAATGAAGAAAAAATGAAAAACTATTCACCCACCGATGAAAGTTCTTGACTCTTACTACCAAAACAATTCAAGAAAAATCCGCACTTATTTTAGTCTTCTTCTTCTTCACAAAACACCACATTCATTTTATATTTTTAGAATATCAAACATCAAACGAACGAACTAGCGAAACGAACGAGCAACCAATATATTTCACACGAAAACTCTAGTTAGATTGTCAATTGTTTTGAACACAGTATTGTTGAATACGGAATTCGAAACGGAAAATGGTTGGGTAGGTAGGGACTTGGGTGAAAAACATGAAGATAGGAACCTAACAAAGTATCAGTTTTAAATCCAACAGACGTGGTAATATTAATTGGAAATTTACATTACATAATTAATATCAGTTATAGGGTAAAGACTTGTTTATTGATACTGTGTGGACACACTTTTTTTTAATTCTACGTTTGTATGAAAATTTAAAAAACATAGTTAAAGTGGGTCTGTAGTTACATATTTTTAATGCATTGATAATAACAATGCATATTCGTGGCGTAGTTTTACGATATTTCACCTCAAGTGCACAAATTGAACTCTCGGATTCATATCATAGCTTTAGCTTACGCTTCGGAATCTGAAAAAAGGCGAATTTACGGCAACGTTCCGTTACGTTATTTTATGTTAATTCTGGTTTCCCATACGTTATGTTTGGTAAAGTTAGGGGTGGGCTGCCTTACTCACATATTTAATATATTCACATCCAACCGGTATTTAAATAGATTTAATTTTATAAAAAAACAACATTATACATGAAATAAAAGAATTTACAAAAAAAGTAATAAAGCCATTACATGAAACGTTGCTTGAAATAACTTTAGCCGTGTTTGGTAACCAAATCTGAATAACCAGGTACTTTTCAATCTTCCTCTACCCCATCTTCTTCCCCTCTTCACCACCTTCAACCTCACAACATACCCCATTTGGGAATGCCATGGTCCCACTGGCTTCAGACGGTCGGTGGCAGTTGTGACTCTGGTGCAATATTTACTATAAAAAAGGTTAGGTTAGGTAATGTTGGTCATGTCAGTTCTGTTATTTCTAAAAAAAATACTGATTTACCTTATTTCCTTTCATTTACCAACGAGAACAACTCCATCAAAAATTCTAATTTATTTTTAATTATTTTACTTGAACATACATTTTTTATTAGTTGGTAAATTGCCCATCCCACTAAGCAAAAGCCTGTGTTGGGATGGCAATTTGCAAAAGTGTTTTTGTAAGCTACATAGTAACATGTTTATATCGAAAATATAGTACATACGTACATAATAAAAATAAAAATAAAATAATACAAGTAAATGACAGATTTAAAGATATAGAATCTACATATTAAGAATTAGATCAAACATGGTTTGTAAGGTGAGTAATGATATTGGTTTTTTAAGAGCTTTTGGTTTGTATGTCTCTGATGGTGCTGGGCAGAGAATTAAATTGCTTGGTGGCGTTGTGCTTAGGCTGGGAAATAAAGAATTTTAAGTGTGATTTTAATTAACCGTAACAATAACATCAGGACTAAGTCTTTCAGATACTCGCTTGTACCTAGATTGCATGTTGTTGGTAATACATACGCAGAGGTGGCTGATGTATTTAATGGCACGGAATGTAGATACAAGAAGGCTATAACAATTTACATATTTAATCAATATTAATTCAATGTAATCAAACACTATTCTTTACTACTTTACAACCTTGTGTGAGAAAGAAAAATTCAAGTTTTGAGTTAGTATGCAGAATTGTACAAATTTCTAGCAAGGTAAAATAAAAAGAGAGAAAATAAAATAATGTGTTATCATTTTTTTTTAAATGTCATATAACATATCTTTGCTGGAAAGGCAAAAGGGCCAAAGCGACACTTTGGTCAAAAATGAGTAAAATATGCAGTTTTGTTCAAAATTTATTTCTGTATCGAATGCTCTGACTTTCGTTTGATTCTGAAGACTTTTGACCGCTTCAGCCATTTAAAATATTTGGGAGAACGTTTGAGTCAAGCGACACAAGTTTGGGACTTTTTATGCTTTTCGTTGCTTCATATAACTTGTTGAGAGCGTTGAGTTACCTGAGTTAACGTTTTTTTCCAAAATCCAACCAGGTACATAAACTTCCCAAAATGGGGCATCAGCCCTTTTGACTTTCCGGCGACGATATGACATGATAACTTGAAAAAAACAAAATTCCTAAATATCGTTTAGGCCCTCCTGAAAACCTGCGTTTTTTAATCATTCCGTTCTTCCTTGCGCTCACAGAACTGTTCTGTAGTTTGTTTGTGCAAATATGTTTTTTTTTTTTTAATGTTAAATGTAAACCTTTATAATATGTAAAACCCCACTCGGGCGTATACAATAATACAAATAAATATATGAAATTGTTGTACATTTCCATTATATTCCTTACGTAAAACTATTATCTAACTATCTGATCTTCAAATTTTGAGACGACTCATCTTTTTCTCAACTTAATTTTACTCTGTTAAATTAATTAATTTAATTAACAGTTTCATGTTGTACCCTGATGATGCTTAGACTAAGCGAAACCGGTAGGCCATAAAAATGAAAATAAATTCTTTGGTCTCATACAAAGTCATCATTTTTCAATAATAAATTTAAAAAAAAAAAATAATAATAAAAAAAATTTAAAAAAAAAAGATAAAATAAGATTAAAAAAAAAAAGATTAACTTGTTATCTTTGTGAAAAACACTAGCATTTCCATTATATTCCTTACGTAACACTATCATCTGACCATCTGATCTTCAAAGTTTGAGATGACTCATCCCCTCAGATCATGTATCATTTTCCAAGAAAGTGTCAAATAACTCTGGATATATCTATTCCCTTCCATTGTCCTAGTTTTCTAGACCCTCTTGATCACAAAGCAAGTGGCCGTCAAGCCCCGGCCGCATTATTTGCTCGCCAATAAAAAGACACATGTCACTTTGTTTGGGAACTACCAACCCCTTGGACCTCAGGCCAAAGGCCCTCTTCCCACGTCGAGTGAAGGACCTCTGAAAGTCTCTGGTAAGTGACTTTTGATACTGTAGAGTGTGCACAGTCAATCTCTTTGTTCTAGAAGCAGGGATCTCGAACTGGCGGCCCTGAAGCAAATTATTATCTTGATAATATTTGACACGGTTTCGTATTTCCAGGTCTGCGCGGTCGAGTGGTAATAATAATAATAATAATAATAATTGGCTGATTTATATAGCGCCGTTTTTGTGACGGAAATATCACCTCAAGGGCGCTTTACAGCATAATTGACATGATATTAAAAGTAAAACTTAATTTAAACTTATACTTAATAGTTATAAATAGTGACTTACAACTAACATATCTACATTAACAAATATATGATTGTTGCCCGTGCTGTCGGACCTAGGGTAGAAAAAATGGAGCAGGTAATAGTAAACTATATATATAAACTATGCATAGCACTCGGACTGAGTGATCGAAACTCTAGTAAAGCAAATTGACGTTATTGTGGGTATGATAAATAATGGTAAAACGCTTGACTAGGAATCAAAAAGTCGTGGGCTCAAGACCAGCTATCAGATTCATTTTATTTAATAAATATGTGTTATAACACATTTTGTATGTATAAAATAATTTATATCATAATTTAGGTCATGTGGTAGATACTCTAAGTATCGCCTTGGTGGAAGACCACCATTCAGAAATAAAACGTTCCTTGAAATGACTTCAGTCGTGTTTGGTGACCAGATCTGAATATTCAGGTACTAATTCCCAACCTTTCTCTTTCTCATCTCTTTCACCTCTTCACTACCTTCAACCTCATAAGATACTCCATTTGAGGGATACTGTAGTCTAACTGGCTCTAGACGGTTGGGAGCAGTTGAGACTCTTGTGCGGTATTCACTATTAAATATATATATATATATATATATATATATATATATAGTAAACATATGTGTGTATATATATTCCGTTTAAGCTTTGGAATGGCGGATTTTCGCAAGGTTCACTTCCTTCGTACCTTTTTAACTGTAATTTCGTAAAACTAACTAGTGTTTTACAAAACGATGTTTTTTTCAATTATGCTATCTTCTCAGATAATGTATTTTTTTAAATTTTATTTTATTGGCAGAAGTGTTTTTTTCTGGAACAGCTACTTATATTCAGATAATCGGTTTTTTCTCTCTCATGTCATTAAAAAAAATGATTTAGAAATGTAAGGATTTTTTCGTCGTTTTATTGTACTTTCGTGTGGCTGAATACATTTCCTTCCAAATGAAAAAAAAAGCACCAGGTGTTTCTGTTAATACAGACAGTAATGTCACATCGAAAATCGTTTTTTCTTTTAGCAAACTTCAAATATTAAATATTAAACTTGTGCAGAACTTAACGCAATGCAAAATATCTTAAGGATTGATTACTTTGTTGACAAGCGAACTTGGTTCATTATTTTTTTTTTAAATCAGCGTTAATCTTTAATACAATTTTATAAATAATAGTCAAGTCAAAAATAATTCTTCGATCTGAAAATTTTAATAAGCTTAATTTTTAATTCAGTGCTTCCGGTATGTTAACGATTTGCAGCCCTTTTCAGGGTGGTAGAAATAAGGGATAAGATCAACAACTCTGGAAATTACCTCATCATGGTATTCCGTCAAATCTCAAATTCTAGGATAGAAGCTCATTGGAGTAAGGTATTAGCCCAATCAAATAGACATGAGACTTAATATCCTCCGTGAACTATTTTTACATTTATTATTTTTATTTTTTCCTATGAACGTTTATTTTTTCTTTGTTATTGTGTATATATGTATTACAACTTTATTTTATGTATTTTTGTTTTTTTTTTTTTTTAATTAATTGATTTTGGTTTATTGTTCTTCGAAAAATTATCATCCCGTTAAACTACAATAAAATAGTTTTTAACAACAGGTTTTAAATAATAACAACTCCTTAACATATAATAACAAATGCCCGAGTTCTAAATGACACTCCGGAACACTAGAGGTTAAGGTACAGACTTTTTTTAAATTATTTTCAAATGGTTAGGTTAGGTTGGATGTTTTTACTTTTGGTGGTATAAGAGTGTGCTTGAATTGGAAATCTTAAGTTCTTGACCCCCGAAACTGTATTATTATCTTTTCTTACAGACAATTTGTACAATAACCGATTATATTTTCTTTTATGTATTTTTTAAAAGAGAAAAACATACTATGTAATGATTTTAATAATGTATTTATTAAAAAATACAGGAAGGACTTTGATTTAATTTTCATTTGTTTTCATTTGTTCGATTGTTTTATTGACTCAACTTCTCTGTTGCAACTTATCTAGTTCAACATTCTTTGCCGTAGACTCAGAAACAATGAATTGCTGTTCCTCAATCATCATAATACTAACTATAGGTATAATTCTCCAATGTCCAGAATGTCAAGACTTGTCAACTCAAGCCATGGTCTTGAAATTTTTGGTATCAGTGTAAATGATTTTTGTCATTCTTTACGACTCTACCAAAACTTTGACTAGACCATGGCTTGAATGTTCTCTCTTATGTTTATTTTGCCCTTTTTTTGTCATCGCTTCATTTATTATTATGTATGTGCTATTCTTTCTCAGTTGCTCTTTTTTCCATTTCGTGTTTTATGTCTTTTTTGTAATTGGACTTTAGTCCGTTAATTTATAAATAAATACCAAATTTTTAACTTTTTTCCACTATTTTACATAAGACCTGACCGGTTTCACCTTATGACGGGCATCTTCAGACTGGTACAATTTTAAGTAAGTCTATGAAATATATACTATTAGGTCCGAAAGGGATGGATATTTTGATATTCGTAGTGAATCATCTGTGACTTAAGAATTTTAGTTTTATGGCTGACAGAGGCAGCTTTACCACACCTTCAAAAATACATTCGGGAAGTTTTTGTTTTATTAAAATCATTAAAATGGAGTTCCACCACGAATTAACAGTTTCAAAATTAGAAATAATACCTGGGTGACAAATAACCTGAAAATATTAAGATTTTTTGCTTGAACAATAATGATAAACTCAGCTAGCAGAGTTTTGAAAACGACATATTTTTCCACTTGGCTACACACCGGTTCGTAATAATTCCGTATTTTACGTAAGTATTCAATTAACTTTTTTTTTTTCACTGGCAACACTTAATTAATGTATTTGAATAGAATTTTTATAGATATTGTTATAAAATTAATGTTATGTATTTATTTCGTGTGGCATGTGCAACTGATAGCTCTAAACTATCACATAACAAAATTGCGATAGCACCAACATGAATTAAAACAAAAACAAAAAGACGTTCAACATAAAAGCACGCAATCAAAAATAAAATTAATTGTAGAATATGTACGTAAATTTGTAAGCCAGTTTTGATTTTCCTTGTTCAAATATAGTATTTCATAAATAGTATGTAATTGCTGACATCTTGTTAACATCTTTATTAATATAATGTCATGCTAAAATATGTTAGAGCGGCGGGTTGTTTTAAAAAATATCGACTTTTTGCTTTGGAAGATGTATTTTATCGGGAGTTTGATTAAATATTTCTGATCAATTGGCAGACGTAAACCTCAAACATTATTATCTTTGTACAAGTATATATTTATCAAGATTCTTAGAATATGATACGTATGTGAACTCAAAAGACTTCAAGAGAGAGGCCAAAATTCTCACAAAACCAAAACCTTCTTTTTTAAATAAATCTAAAAATTGTGTTTGTCTCGACTACTTGTAGTGTATTTAGTTTATTTTTGGAGTTATATTTTTTTCGTTTAAATTTTTTTACACGGTCCACACAAGTTTATAGATGGAAAGCTCTGTTTTGGAGTGCAACTGCAAATAGATGTCTTAGAAAGAAAGGTTCTCTCTTATAGTGAGTACGTAGTGTAAGTCTTATGTAGGGGAAAGGGCCCAATTATCGGGTAGGTGCTTGATTTCGGGTGCCCCAATATTTCTAAACTGGCGCCAACTTCGCGAACATATCGATCGGTAAAGCAGGGATCTAACTAGCGTTGGGAAAAACTTAAATGTTTTGTGAATGCTTCACGAATTGCTAAACTAACTAACTAACTAACCATCACGCCGTTTCCCCGCAGGGGTAGGAAGAGAGGACGGGCCGCCATATAACTCTGTCTTGGCACACACTCCTTGCTTCATTTACATTCATACATCGTCTCATACATACTCCTCTTGTTGTTATCATGACTCTTCACATCACCCGATTCAAGTATTTGATTTACTTGATCGTGCCATGTCTTTCTCGGGCGTCCTCGACTTCTTCTTCCATTCACTTTCGCATCATATATTATTTTAAACACTCCTTTCTTCGTTCATTCGCTCTACATGCCCAAACCATCTAAGCGTCCCTTTCTTGATCCTATTCATAACGCTTACATCAGCCTTACATTACTTTTGTTAATATAAAATAACATATGGTACATTTGCGGCACGTTCCAGAGTGGTAGATTCTCTCTGCATCGCCCTGATGAAAGACCACCATTCAGAATCGAAACCTTGCTTGAAATGGCTTTAGCCGTGTTTGGCGACCGGATCGGATCTCCACTACCTTCAGCCTCACAACATACCCCGATTGGGGATGCTATAGTCTCACTGTTTTTAGACGGCTGGGAGCAGTTGGGACTGTTGTCTGGTATTCAATGCAGATCTGAATAGCCAGGTAACCTTACTTTTCCCTTAGAGTATATAGAGTGGTATCTATCCAAAGCAGTATAGTCAGTTTTAGATGAATTTTACCGTATTCGGCGGACCTGGGCGTGGCTAATACTAAGGCTAGGGTATTTATACATCCATTCATATCACAGACAAAATGTTTTTGTTTATTCGTATAACTTCCTTCCATTCACTTTCGCATCATATATTCTTTTCACACTCCTTTCCTCGTTCATTCGCTCTACATGCCCAAACCATCTAAGCATCCCTTTCTTGATCCTATTGATTACGCTCACATCAGCCTTGCATTCTTTCCGGATATCCACATTTTTAAAACGGCCATGCATACAAATAAACTAAATTTTATTTTATGTATTATTTAAATGTTTTATGACACATATTTATTGAATAAAATTTATTTGCGCACGTTGGGCTTGAACCCGCGACCTCTGGATTCGTAGTCGAACGTCTTGCCACTTACCACACAGGCTGTCGTATTGATATAACTAAGATCTTTGGTGGAAGTTTTTATGAAACTGAGACATTTAAATGCTTTATTAATAACTTCATCTAAATTCTGTGTCATTCTAATCGGAGAGAGAAGGAATACAAGTTAGTGTGGTGTTCCATCCTCTCTGCTTACCCCCGCGAAGTAATACCGCAACGGCTTTATAATTTCCTCCATGTTTCACCGCCCATGTCTTATCTCTACTCGCATGCACGTAAATACACAAGTGGTGTAGGCAGGTACCGACCGTTCTCATTTTACAATTTTGAAATTACAGCGGGAATCTTGCCTCGCGAAACAACGTAAGACGCACAAACTTTGCATACTAATTAACGAGTACGCCAGCAGAAAAGGGAATCTTCCAACAAAGGTGAAACTAATAGATGAAGGGAAGTGTATGAGAAGAAACAAGCGTCCAGATAAATCCGGATAGCAGAAGAAGTCGGGTGCAACCGCGGCGTACAAGCCGACAAGACTAAGTGTGCGGTAAATCCTCTTAGCCCACTTGCGGCGGGGTAGCGATCTATCACCAACATAAACAAGGTTCTTGCTTACAACTACTCGGCTTAGCGGAAGCCAGTTTCTTCATTGTTTTATCTTTATTTTTACTTATCTTGGTTAATTTGTTTTTCCGTTAATTTTTGTACTACCTACGCAAGTCATTGGGTTTGTATTTGGAAAACTTGTATTGCGCCGTTATTTTATTATAACGCCCTTATGGGCTTTCACATAACTGCGAAATAGATTGTATTAATTCGATTGATACAGAAATAACATGGAGTAAATAATTAGCACATTAAAGCATAACTATAACGACAGAGAACAACGGCCTCCATAGTCGAGTGGTTGGACGCACGACTACGAATCCAAAGGTCGCGGTTTCAAATCCAGCGGGCGTCAATAACCTCGAAACGTTGCTTGAAATGACTTTAACCGTGTTTGGTGACCAGATCTGAACAGCCAGGTTCTTCTGAACCTTTCTCTTCCCAATCTCCTCCCCCTCCACACCTCACATCATACCCTATTTGGGGATGCCATAGTCTCACTGGCTTTAGACGGTTGGGAGCAGTTGAAACTCTTGTGCGGTATTCATATAAAAAAAAACACAAGTTTCGAATTCTCCAAATGAGAATTACACTTGGCGACATATATACACAGAGGAACAGTGAAACAGATTCTAACATTAAACGCATTGATGTTTATACATAAAATGGAGAATAACTTTCTACCAAAAAAAAATTCCGTCAGTAAAATCTACGTCGTGAATATTTACAGACATAATACAGACTAAAAATCAGACTAGCAAAAAGAACAAAGCCAATACACAAAAAAGTTTATTTTATAAAGGGATGAAATGTTATAATGCGCTGCTGGAAACCATCCAGATCATGCCAATCAAAAATTCAAAACAGGTTGTAAGAATAATTTAAAATATAAATCAAAATAATAAGCAGTATATAAGTTAATATATTATTATTAAACCACAAAGAAAGTGAAGTAATTAAATAACTAATATAAAATAAATAAAACTAAGTAACTAGAAATATTACACAGAAATCAATTAACATTAGTATTTTTGGAAGAGATTTGCTATTAGAGCTTTTTTGTAACTAGATTAAGTGCAGTTGAATATATCTACAATTTCAGCGAAGGAATTACCCACTGCATGCAATCTAGGTACAAGCGAGTATCTAAATGACTCATTCTGACATTATTGTTACACTTAAAAAGAATTTTAAATCGAGTAGTTCTGTCAGGTACATGGAACGCAATTAAACTAAGTTATTATGAGACGTTTCCTCGGAAGCTCTTCATAAAAAGGGGCTATAATCTTACAACCTGCTAAATCATACATCCGACGATTCACCAAAAGTTCCAAACTTTGTCAAGAATAGCATAATTAACACAAGCGAAAAAATGCCAATCAATTATTCCTAAAACATATATTAGATTTAGCCAACATATTTTACTCCAAATTACAATCAAACCCGAACCCTTTAATCTCCAACTTCGTTCGCTGGAACCTCAGCACCGACCCATTCGTCTCCGTCCAAATTCCACCTTATACCATCCCTTTCTCGGTGAATAGGTTTGAATAAAATATTGCTATAAGTGCAAAAAACATAGCCTAAAAAAATCACTTCAAGTATTGGTATTTAATATATATATTTTTAATAATAGGGTTTATTGTGAGGCTGAAGGTTGTTGGGAGAGTAAATAGATGGGTAAGGGGAAAGTTGTAAAATACCTGGCTAGTCAGATCCGGTCACCAAACACGGCTAAAGTCATTTCAAGCAACGTTTCGATTCTGAATTAAAAAAATAAAACTTATTTGCGCACGTTGGGTTTGAACTCGCGACTGTTGAATTCATTGTCGAGCGTCTTACCGCTCGACCATGGAGGCCGTTAATATGTACACAATAAAGCAGTTGCGAAAAACAGCCCTCTCACCGGGTAGAGAAGATAATCTCTTCATTAATGCACCTCTAACCACAGCTGACACAGGAAAAGGGAGACATATTTCCCGGCACTGTTAAAATATTTCTACAATACTCGTTTTGAAAGTTCGTAGTTTTCGCATTTCATTCAAATTTGTTTGCGTCTAAATAAACCTCCGAAATTCTCACGACCCACGAAAACAAACACAAAATATAAATATTTCCCAGCGATTGTAGCAGTCAAATCCCCATAATAACCATTCACATTATCGTAAGTCATTGAACCATAAAGAAACTTTAGAAACTGTGTTTCATGACGAATAGCCTACGTTTCTGCGTGCGTGATGGCCGAAAATCGCATTTTATTACCCAAAGCTCTATGCATAAAAATAATATTGACGAATTTCCCCAAAACACGCGATGTCGCCAAACGCCGCGAGGGAAGCAAGGCCATTGAATTGCTTAAGCTAAGAAATATAATCATACATTTCTTAGTGCTGGATCGATGACTCGTTTAACAGTGTTTTCATTTTTATGGAAACGCGATGCAAGAGTCTTAGCAATATAACTCTAATAATTAGTAAAGCTTTTCAAATGGATTATTGAAATGGGATTTTTTTAAATCGAAATAACACTACGATTAACGTTTAAAAGACTTGCCAGCAGCTTCCTGGCATATAGTTCAATTATTTGGACACCCTCGGAAGGAACCATATCCTGGAAATCGAAAGAATCCAGAAAAGATTCATTACCTATTTATGTATGAGAGACTACACGAACTACCCATTTTTGTTTCCTTCGTTATTTTTTATATGAATGCTCGACCTTCACACCCTGCAAGTTCATCAAAAAAGTTTTTTGGTAAACATTTTTACGAGTTGCTACCTGGAGGTATAAATAACCCATGCATACTGAAAGAGATCAACTTATTTGTTTTAAATAACTATAATTGTGTGAGGCATTACATGTTGTTTTATACAATAAAGTCGGATAAAGAATCTAACATCTTCATATAAAAACAGAGTTAAAAATAAGGCGATACAACTACTTAATAAAGCTGCATCGATCATAGACATCTTTAGGAGTACATATACACAATTCAACGAATATCTCTCAACATGTGTACAAGATTAAGCGTTCTACTAGCATACGTGTATTATATTCTCTTATATCGTTTATCACATTATTCGTATTATTATACTAAAGCATATATGACAACCTCTTACTTTATATTCACATGACTTCTATGGATATTTATCATATCTTTTTTTTGTGAATACCGCACAAGAGTCTCAACTGCTCCCAACCGTCAAGAGCCAGTGAGACTATGGCATCCTCAAATAGGGTATGTTGTGAAGCTGAAAGTAGTGGGGAGGGAAAGTAAATTGGAAAGAAGAAGGTTGGGAGTTACCTGGCTATTCATATCTGGTCACCGAACACGGCTAAAATCATTTAAAGCAACATTTTGATTCTTAATGGTGGTCTTTCACCAGTTCGATTTTTTAAATTTTGTTTTACGTAAATAACGCACAAGAGTCTCAATTGCTCCCAACCGTCTAGAGCCAGTGAAACTATGGCATCCCCGAATAGGGTATGTTGTGAGGCTGAATGCAGTGGAGAGGAGAAGGAGATTGAGAAGAAGAAAGTTGGGAAGCAACTGGCTATTCAGATCTTGTCACCAAACACGGCCAAAGTCAATTCAAGCAACGTTTCGATTTTAAATAATGGTCGTAGAGTAGAGTATCAAGCACTCTGGAACGTGCAAATATACTTTTTACTATTTATATTTGAATTAAATGTGTTATGACACATATCAATTAAATAAAAGTTATTGGCGCACGCCGGGTTTGAACCTACAACCTTTGGATTCGTGGTCGTGCGTATTTCCACCCTACCATGGAGGCCGTCTACCTTATTATACTCGTATAAGGATTAATTAAATAAATACTTTTAACTACTTTTCTTACGCTATGCATGTACCTATACATGTTTTATCATACTTAATTATTTTTTTATGTATAAGATATACAAGCATGTTATTAGCATCATTTGTTATATTTTGTTATAATAGATTAAGTATTACTATCTGTCTGTCTACATTCATTTCTACTGTGTCTCTATCATTCATCTCTCAAATTGTTTGGTGAATAACTATGGCTTGAGATATTTTTAAATAACTAAAACAGAATAGAAAATGAATGAGAAGATAATCTTTTTATCCTGTCTCTATTTTTCTACAGAAGAGCTTTTTTGTGCATATATTTATACAATAATGATTAAAGTGGATTTATGTAGTGTGTTCTTTGTACTTATAACAATTTTATATTCAAGCCCATTCATTAAGGGGAGGGAGGGAATAAGTTGGAATTTGGACGGAGACGAAGAGGGGGTCAGTGCTGGCGTCCAGCGGCCGAGGTTAGAGATGAAAAGAGTCGGGTGAGACTATGTCATCCCAAATTGGGGTATAATGTGATCCTGTAGGTACTGGAAAGGGGAAGGAGATAGGGAAGAGGAAGGTTTGGATTTATCTGGCTATTCAGATCTGGTCACCAAACACGGCCAAAGCCATTTCAAGCAACGTTTCGATTCTGAATGGCAGTATTTCACCAGGGCGATACTGAGAGTATCTACCGCTCTAGAACGTGCCACATACATATTATATATTATTTAACTAACTAACCATTATGCTGTTTCACCGCAGGGGTAGGCAGAGAGGAAGGACCGCCATATAACTCTATCTTGACACACACTTCTTGCTTCATTCACATTCATACATCGTCTCATACATACTCTTCTGTTATTTTGACTCTTCACTAGACCCGATTCAAGTATTTGATTTACTTGATCAGGCCATGTCTTTCTCGGGCGTCCTTGACTTTTTCTTCCATTCACTTTCGCATTATATATTCTTTTCACACCCCTTTCTTCGTTCTTTCGCTCTACATGCCCAAACCATCTAAGCATCTCTTTCTTGATCCTATTCATTACGCTCACATCAGCTTTGTATTTTTTTCGGATATCCACATTTTTAATACGGTCATACGTGGTTTTACCACACATACGTCTCGGGATCTCATTTCCACAGCATTCTGTCTACTTTCATCCTTCCTCTGCCAGTTTCATGCCTCACTGCCATACATCAGGGTTTGTATAAGCACTCCATTATCGAATGCTAGCTTCGCTTTTCTGGACAATTTCTTGCGCCAACAGCGTTCAGTCCTCCATTAATGGAGTTTCCTGCATTCACCCTTCTTTCAATATCTTTATCAGCCTTTCCGTCTCTCGTAAACATATAAATTCATAACATAAACATACAAAAATATATATTATTTTTGTATGAATAAAATGTGTTATAACACATATTAATCAAATAAATTTTATTTGCGCACGCCGGGATTGGACCCGCGACCTCTGGATTCGTAAACGAGCGTTTTACCACTCAACCACGGAGGCGGTATTACTTGTCAGGTTTAATACATACTTTTTGTGTGCGTTCTTTCGTTACCTTTGTAAGCACTACAGATCTGAATCAAAATGGCCTTCTCAGCTGTCGTAAGAGTAACATTGATAGATCAGTTTAAGAAACCCGATTTGAGAATAAACTAGTGGGGCTCTCAAATGATGCATCATTATTTCGAGGACCGAAAAACAGTTTTTTATTTCCTATTACCCGGTGTCAGGGGTTCTCAACGTTAATGGATGGCCGGGCCGAACTCTCAAAAGTATATTATTATTTATTACCTTCTCGGGCAATATGGCCGCGGCCGTATATTTCCTCCCCTGTCCATACACTTTCTCCTACTTGTGTTTATATATCACGTGAAGAAAATGCGGAAACCTGCGTTCATGAATAAGAAAAAGTTTTATCTCTTTCTGTGGAATGTTATATGAAATTGTATGTCGTATTCGTTGCACATGGAACGTTCATAAGAAAGAGATACATTTAATTATTATGTTATCTGTTCAATGCTCAGAGCCATAATATACAAGATAGAGCGCTGCTGTAGTCAGTTTTGATGAGTTTTGCCGGACTCGGCTAGACCGGGGCGTGATTAGGATTAGGGCTAGGGTATTTATACATGCATTCATAGCACATGTCGATATAATATTTTTGTTTATTCGCATAACCACTTTTCCACAGTATTGTTATAAACGAAAATACAGCATATTACCTAAAAAAACCGTTGACTTATGTCCATTTATGTCGCATATCAAAACGTGTGGGTGGAGTTAACGGAGACGCGGGACACGAAGAATATTCTTACAATACTTTAAAGCGGTGTGATAATTTGGGAAATTTTGCTGTCTCTTTCTTTCTCGCGGTGCACGACGTATAAACCCGGAGAAAGTGATTTATCCCAAATTTGTATAGGTTGGGTAAAAAGAATTAGCTCTCTCTCCATATATTGTTAGTACCAAAGTTCAATGATAGTAAAAATTATAAATATAGTAAATTTTAAAAAAGATGTATAGAATTTTATGCGTATTTACCAAATTTATATAAAGTTAGTTTTTGTAAAAATTAGTTTTTACTTTTAAATAGCGAACAATAGTCTTAACTGCTCCCAACCGACTGAGGCCAGTAGGATTATAACCCCAATTGGGGTATTTTGTGAAGTTTGAGGGTAGTGGGGAGGGGAAGAAAATGGGGAAGAGTTAGGTTGGGAAGTACCTGGCCATTCGGATCTGGTCACCAAACACGACCAAAGCCATTTCGAGCAACAATTCGATTCTGAATGGTGGTCTTTCACCAGGGCGTTACTTAGAGTATCTGCCACTCTGGAAAGGCATGGTGGAGTATATTATTCAACAAAAAATTAAACTACCTTATTTTTTAGTTTTTTTTAATGGGAACACTAGTTGTTACCCGTGAAAAATCACGGGAACTTAATTATCAAAAAAAAATCTTGCTTCAACAGACATATTTCAAATATAGAATAATGTCTGCTGAAATTCACTATAGGTAGGTACTTTATTACGTAGGTAGGGATTTGATAAGTTCACACTCGTATGGTCGTAAGTACTCGCAAAGAATATTCTTTATTGTTTATCTTGTACAGGCATTGAAATCAACTATTCTTGAAAACATCGAAGATTTGACAGCAGTTTTGTCGACATCTAAGTAATTAGTTAATTAATATAATTATTTAAAAATAATACATACAAAACGAAACTTATTAAATTTAAAAACGTCCCTAATTTGCTTTGTTTCGGTTTTCTCCTTACTTCTATCATTAAAACTCAATGTCATCACTGTCTACTGAAAACCGTATACTCATTGTCATGAAATATGTATTGTTCTTTTGTTACTTGTTATTTTTACACTGTTTGCATTTTTGAATCGTTTACTTATAATACTTGAATATTAATGTATTATGTACCAATATATAAACTGTCCTCAATCTTATTTCCTTTTATTTGATTTGACAAAAAAATGTTAATATGAATTCACACGTTTCAAAAGAATTTTTATATTTTTAGCTTCTGGTAAATTGTTTTTTTAATCTGTTGATATACACATGCACTGTTATACCCATATCTGAACCTTTTTCTCTCATGATTTATGATAACGATCATGATTTTAGACAGTTTTAATGTGTATACATATTATGTATTATTTTCTCCTTGTTAGTTAGTCTTATTAGCATAATTAATTTAGCATGAAGCGCACTTGAGGTGAAATATCACAAAACTGCGCTATTTAAGTTCACTGTTATTATTATTATTATTATTTGACAAGTTGTTTTGACGGTTTGATAAAGCTTATCAAATTCAAACTATCTGTTTTGCTTAGCAAAAAATAATTTTATTTAACAGTTGGTTTATCAAACAAAATTGTTAAGGAAAACTGTCCTCATTTAATGGCATCGTCCTTTAATGTGGTCAACAAAGGTTTCCAGTTTAAAACACTTTGTTAAATAATAAACACGGTCCACTGAGGAAAACTTTCAAGAGAATTTATCTTTTGAGTATCCAAAACTGAAGACAGTGGGAATAGTCTAGTGCGATGGTCGGATTTTTCCGACCACGTATATTGTGAACAGACTATTCCCCACACGATGATTACGCACGCGGAAAATTCTGCATTATTGTTATTTCGCATATGCTTACGGGCATAGATTATTGCGAACATTTAAATATCCAAACACTCTTTATCTCTCACACAGATTATTCCGGACACATATTATTCCGGAGAAAGATTATTTCGGACACGGCTTATTTTGGATATAGCTTATTCCCTTTATTCATTATAGAGTGGTACCTATCCAAGGCAGTGTAGTCAGTCTTAGATGATTTTTGCCGGACTTGGCAGACCTGGGCATGGCTAGGACAAGGGCTTGGATATTTATACATCCATTCATAGCACATGTTGACATAATGTTTTTGTTTATTTGTATAAAAATAAATAAAAATATATGTCAGAATCAGCTAAATTTTAAGTGATTACGATATGGTGATTGTGTCCTGCCAGAAGTGACCTGCCAGGTAAGTATGTTGCTGTATATTTATATAAACCAAGAATTAATATTATGTAGAGATTAAGATTTGTACTGCGCCCTTGAGGTGATTTTTCACAAAAACAGCGCTATACAAATTATCCAAATATTATTATTATTATTGTTTTATTGAACACTTTTTCACAGTATTATTTTCAACAAAAATATAGCATATAACCCTAAAGAACCGTTTATTTGTGTCGAGTTTAGTAGCATATGAAAACATATAGGCGGAGTCCCTGGAGACGCGGCATCCTTACAGTATATAAAAGCGGTGTATTATTTTCGCAGTCTCTTTCTTTCTCTCATGGTGAACGACTTAAAAACCCGGAGAAAGTGATTTTTCGCAAATTCGTATAGGTTGGGTAAAAAGAATTAGCTCTCTTTCCATACATTGTTTTTCCAAGCTTATTCCAGAGATAGCTTATTCTAGAAATAGCTTATACCGGTACATGAATCCATGCACAGCTTAAGTCGGGTACAGTTTATTTGGACACTGATTAATCTGCCCATAGATTTTTCTGACGCACATTTTTCCAGACATAGCTTATTCCTTGAACAGCTTATATCAGACATGGATTTATTAAGACATGGATAACTCGGGACAAAAATTATCCTGGACTTGGATTATTCCGAACACAGCATATTTCAGTCACAGTTAAACTGAATGCAAATTAATCCTTTCACATCTTAAACCGGGCTTAGTCTATGCGGACACGGATTATTCTGCCCATAGATTTTTTCTAACACACGTTATTCTGAACACAGATTATTCCGTGTACAGCTTTTATCGGACATAAATTAATAAGAACATGGATAACTCCGGACAAAATTATTTTGGACATGGATTATTCCAGACACAGTATATTCCCGTCACCGTTTATTCAGCATACGGCTTATACTGGACACAAATTAATTCGTCCACAGCTTATACCGGGCACAGATTAATCTGTACACGGATTATTCAACACATAGAATTTTCCTGACACACATTAATCCGGACACAGTTTATTCCATGCACAGCTTAGATCGGACACAGATTGGTCCGGACACCGATTTTTCCAGATACAGATTATTCCAAACAAAGATTTTTTCTTGACACAGATTATTCCAGACACGGATTTTTACGAACATTGAAATCTCCGTACACAGATTTTTCGCAAAATAACTAAATTAAGTACTGACCCTAAATTAAAAACAGTCGTCAACCTAAAAAAAAATTAAGGCATCCTTGACATAAGTTATTCCAATACATTTAAATTAGTATTTTTTAAAAACATTTTGAAATCTTCCTACACTCTTAGATATTGTAAATTCAATAATGTAATTAGACCGTTAAAAAAAACTTTTATTAACATAAATCATCGTGTGGGGAAAAAATCTGTGTTTGGGAATTGTCTAAACTTAGAGTTTTCCGTATCCGAAATCATCGTGTGGGGAATAATATTTTCGCAATATTCACTGTAAAAAACAGTTTTGATCGGAATAATCACTACACAGTTTAGTACCTACTTTTGTCAATACAGGACACGTTTCAGTGAAATTTCCATGCCTAACGTAGTACACCGTAAACCCTTACGAAGCAGGGGCATTGTTCATGAAATATTCAAACTATTCATTCTTCTTACACTCTGAGTTTCATAAGGTTGGATCCTTCAAAGGGGCTGTTCGGGTCCTTTGCGGATCCCTCCCTCGTGTCCATAATTTAAGAAGCCATGGTTCATATACACTTGAAGTAGTAAATTGTTGCATGCGGTGAAGTACACCAGAGTAATGAATTAACAATTTTAAATTGGTGGGAATCAAATTTGTACCTTCATTCACTAACTTTATTGTTTTCCTAACCTACTGCTGGGCGCGCTGTTGTGAGTCACATGACTGGGCGTGCACTGCAATGAGTGTAGCATCTCAATTTTTTTTTCCATCAATATTTTTGGCATAAATAAGTTGAAAGTCATTATTCCAGAAGGATAAAGTTATTCTGTATAGATTCACATATATTTTAATAGTCATAAAATCCAACACATGGTTAAATATTCCATGAAAAGGAAGAAACATCACATTTGATTCGGAACCAAAACTACAAGAATGCAACAGTATCAAATGCTCTGAAAAATATAATCAATTTTATTTAAATTCATCCATCTCAGTAGCAGTGTCCCTAGCTGCTTGTTTAGGACCTGAGAAATCTTTTTTTTTAATATTCTTAGTTCTATCTCGCGCCTGTGATGCTACTGGTTTTCTGCACCAAATCGTTTCCAAATCTTTACCAATCAAAAATGTACAATCGTCATTTGATTCAGAACTAGCTGTTTTATACTTAAATTAGTGATAAGTTTAAAAAGCGAAGAAGTGTTTCTGAAGATTTTTTCTTAAATTAACCTAGTTTTCGAGTATAATATCATCCGACCTTATAATCGCAAGGATATTCTTTTATATGCATCGTGATCGTAGGAAAATCCTTTGTGTTTTGGGAAGCTGTGTTTCATCTCGAATTCTACGACCTCGCTACTCTTTGCTACCAAATGAGGATTTACTCCGCACTTATCTGAGAAAATTTCCAGGAATCAACAGGCGGCATTCTCATCTCCTGGGACTACACATGAATTATTCAAGATCCAAGGCACATTCGACAAGTTTTCGTTACTTAATCAATCCCAAATACTATGAAAGCTGACTTTTGGTTATTATTTGATATTTTAGCCAAAGCATGTTATGTTAGGGTGAAAGAGTTGAATTCAAAATTTTTTGACGACTTCTAACTTAAATTTTCGATTTAATAATATAATGCCACCGTTAGTAAAAAAGGCCATTACCCTTATTTGGCTGAAAAAAATACACCTTTTCAAAATTGATTTGAAGGATTTTTTCATAGTATTTCATTTACTGAAGTTTGTTGGACAACTTTTATGACGTATTATAGTTCTTTCCATTCATAGTATCACCTTCTCAAACCTACCTTATAATTTACATTATAAAAACACCATACAAAGCACCGTTATTATACTTTAAAATACATATAAATATAAAATGTAAAATGATACTGTATAATGTTAAATACAATAAATATATAAGCCTTTAATCGGAATACCCATTGAAATGGAATCTCAGTACAAACTATTACTAAAAAAATATATAAATCAGTGTAGTGAGGTTCCCGTTACATATTTATGTATGTACACTGTTGGTCCCCAAATAAAAATAATAATATACATATGCCATGTATATATTATTATATACATATATACATGTATATAATACAGTAAAATATATTTATTTAAAAAAATATTATTTATTTTATGTGATTCAATTATTGTTCAGGTGTGTGGAAAATAAGTAGACCTAAAAAAAAAACTACTCACCCTAGACAGGTAATACCATCAATTTGTTATGCATTCATTTACTCTCTATTTCAAGTCGTTCTATTTTTAGTCGTTGGGTTGGTTTTTTAATTTTATTTTCAGTTTTTTCAGTACCAATTTTTCCAAATAAAAATCGGATAAAAGTCCTACTTTCCACAACCAACAATACACTTATGCTAGTTGCTACAGTAACAATGCGGAGACCTTTCCAACAGGACCTTTCTAATAGTCAGTGCTTCTCCAACTTCCTCATTTTACAGCCCAAAATCAAGACACTCAAACAAACAAAAGTTAAGCTCTTCTTAAAAGGTACATAATACTTGTAACATTCTAAATTACTTTTGATATACTCTTTGAAAATATACGTAAATATAAATAATAGCAATATGTTGTAAAAACTTTTTAATTTTATTAAAAAAAGTTTTTAATCGAAGACCCTATGGCAAAAACCTGTTAACTAACATTTTTGTCAAAAATGAGTTAGTATTCTCACTAAGCTAATTTTGGTACGTTCTATCCAATGAACACACTTTTAGATCATTAAAATGGCACGAACATGAAAAATCAAAGAGTTGAACATGTTAACTGCAATTTTTGTTATAACTGAAATATTTTTTAATGGCAAGAACATGTTATCTAAATAATAACATTTTATTTCAGAAATATATTAAAATCCTAAATAACGTATTAAATTAAGTATGTTAGCTATAATATTCATGAAAAATAGTTAGTGGATTTGTGATGGTAAACACTTAAAAAAAATGCAAAAGACTGAATATCTCAGAATGCCTTGACAGTTAGTTAAGTCTTCAATTAATTGTTAAAAAAATGAAGCAATATTTCATATTATTATTGGAACACATATCTTTGACACAACACTAAGCCACTCTGTTTATCTCATACACCTCTTTCCTACCCCCTCCCTCCCCCCCTAAGCTTAACTTCGCCCTCCAATACCTAATTATGTCTGTCGGTATATGCTTTAATATTGTCATGATGACGGAAGGGTGCTTCAGAAAATAAGAAAATTTGTTTGAAAAAAAAAAGTGTTTGAAATAATGTTATGTCTTTCTTCGATTGTTAGCCGGCCTCCGTGGTCGAGTGGTAAGACGCTCGACTACGAATCCAAAAGTCACGGGTTCAAACCTAGCGTGCACAAACGACTCTTATTGAATTAATAAGTGTCGTAACACATTTAATTCATATAAAATAATATAAAGTATATTTGCGGCATGTTCCAGAGTAGTGGATACTCTAAGTATCGCCCTGGTAAGACCATTATTCAGAATCGAAACGTTCCCTAAAAATGGCATTAGGCGTGTTTGGTGACCAGATCTAAATAGCCAGGTACTTCCCAACCTTCCTCTTCCCCATCTCCTCTCCCCCTTACTACCTTCAGCCTCACAACATACCCCACACGGGGATGCCATAGTCTCACTGGCTCTAGACAGTTGGGACTCTTGTGCGGTATTTACTGTAATATTTTATTTTTGTCGCCAAGTGAGTTTTTATAACTCATCGGGATTGCTACGTATGTTTGCAAGATATTCATAAATGATATTATTTGTCAAAATGTCATATTGTGATTCATTCTATAAATATTTCGTATTTACGAAAAATAATGGCTTGAATATGGATTTTTTTTTAAATAACAGTGCCTATTGATTTTTTGATTTTTCGTCCGTGGTGCATATATTTTTTAATGAATAGTTCAAACTTGAAATCGATTTGGTGATTTACGTAACTATGAGAATTACTTCCAGTGGGTAGGGTAGAAAAGCCGACTAATCGGTGTTCGGTCGTTTACGGTTGGCAGCAAAAAGCCGACTAGTCGGTTAAAGGTAATTAGTGTGTTACAAAGTTTATAATTACATGAGCATCATCGATGAAATCATAATAATCGAACGATTGGTGCAGAATATTTTTTTTTTTTGTTAAAATTTGCAATTTTTTCAATCAGTAGAAATATTCTCACAAATCTTACAAATTTTAAAGAAAAACCACGCACCACTTGTTTGTAACAAGCCAATGACTTAACACTTTGAAAGTAAAGGTTTTAGATTAAATTTACTCGAGCAATTAGAAGTAAACGAAAAAATAAATGATTCAAATATAACATAAAACAAAAATAATTTCAAATTTGTAAAAAGTATTTACTTTGTGGCTTGCCATATTTATAAATAAAACAGATAAATTTATCGAAGGAAGCAATCACTTTGTAGCTTGACATTATAATTTAATTTAATAAAAGAAATAATTTAATAAAAGAAAAATAAAATAATGTTCCCCTTCTCCTCTTCCCATCCCCCTACCTCTCTACCTACTCCATTACCACCCCTTCTCTGATGCTTTGTCCTGTTTATACTAATGTTTTGTCTCTTTCACTAATTTCTTTGTCTACTGTATAACTCTATATTTTAATCTTAGTTTATATTTATACGTTCCTGATGAAGGTTAAGTTTAACCGAAACCGGTCGAATTGTTAAATGTGTATAAATAAAGTGGCTTAAAACAAAAATATTTTTTATTTAAAAAAAACAGATAAACTTTGTTTAAAACCACTTTTATTTTTCAATATTTTGTCAACCGGTTTCAGAAGCACCCTTCCATCATCAGGATATTATTTAATAATAATATCGAACTTAGTAATGCAAATTCGTAAATTAATACAAAAAATGATCAAGGAAGGTAGTTAACAAATATATTCACAATTTATTTCATAAGCGGGGGGAAAAAATAATGGCAAATTACGTTATTGAACAATTAAGAAAAACCTGCCGTCAAAAGCAATAGTTTGTTATCAACAAATGGGGAAAACTAATTTTAAAGTTAAGTACCTCACAGAATAATTCAAGACAATTTGGTTTACACCGTAATTAGTAATCAAATAAGGAACCAAAATCACAAAAATGAGTCGTTTCCATGTGGCCTAACCACATTTTGATAATGGTCTTAAACGTCAAAACAGTTGTCACAAAAAAAATAGCAGAACTAAATAATAATAATATTAAATTAAACTGAATTATTTACAAAATTAAATGCAGTTCTACAAATTAAACACAAAAACTGCAAATAAATAAATAAAATAAAATTACAGATTTTATTGTTTTTTTTTTTGTGATCTTTGACAACATTTTGACAGAGCCAAATTAGTAAATTTAAAATGAATGAGGTCAGTAAAAATTGACAGCTAAAGGGATACAAAGTTTAAAGAGCACTGTCCTATGAAACCTACAGTCAAACACAGTAGTTACGTAGTAGCAGCACTTACAAGTAATACTAATACAGAAGGGTGGGCCCCTCAAAACGGCCCACAGAGCCTCCGCCGAATACAGAGTAGGAAATCAGGCTTTGATTACAGCAGAAGCTATTACCTTCCCAAACACCCCAAATTATCATAATACCCAGAGTTATGCAGAAATAATGGACGGAGTTATTCGGAATAGACCCCTCTGCTCTATTAAGAAGACATTTCAATTCCAGAGTCGAGACTTGCATACAAATATTGTAATAATACTGAAACACAGTTTTTTGTTATATTTCCTATAAAGAGCTTAAGAAATTTCGGGTATTGTGATAGCCATTTTTTTGAGAATAATTTTAGTATTAATAATTGAATTAATATCAATAATCCTCCACGTAAATATGAAACAGAAAAATATATAACGGGCGCGACCGAGACTCGAACTCGGAACCTCTACTCTATCCGGGAATAACGCTTCTGAAAAAATCAGCAAACGAGACCATATAATAAACTGGCATTTTTAATTTATCTCACTTTCCGTTTTTTTTTCCGATTTGGCTGCCATCTTTGTATGGTATATATTTTTTTTATTTACAACCGTTTTATTTTATCTGATTCATATTTATTTTGAGAATTATTGATATTATTTCAATTATTAATATAAAAAAGTAATCATAAAATTTTCAAAGTTAGTCCTTAGTTTTTTTGTTAAATAAACTGTTTTGTTGAATTTTTTTATTTATTTATTAACTTTTTGTTTCTTGCATATTTTTTTACATTACCTACCTCACTAGGTCATAAGTACCTGTTTTGAGGTAAATGACAGTGAGTACAATTAGAATAATTTAAAAAAAATGATGATTTTTGTTACACTATGTTCTAGTTTGTCATGGTGAATAATTTCAAGTGCTATTTTAGGAGGTCTTCAATTTCCTTGCGGTCCTTACTCATTAGCCATTTAGTAATGTTTTGATTAAAGGAATACATATTGGTGATGGCTACAGTCAGTGGTGGGGGTTCGTTGTAAGTGTGAGGCGCGATGTACATATGGAATAAATATATTTAATGTACATACAAATGAATAAATTTAAATTATTCATTTGACTGACCTTTTAAAGGCGACAAAAAATAATGATTGTTTGAAATATGTGTTACTGTAACACGAACATTAATTCGTGCCGACCTCCATTTTTTCTTGATCTCGAATTCATTGACATAAACCTGCTACTTCACCAACGACCTGAGAGCAATAATATACCAGGAGGGATAGCTTTTACGAAACAGTGTAGTCAGGATTCTTGATTTTTTCCTGACTCGGGCGTGACTAATGTTTTCATTACACCTTTTTACATCCATCTATAGCACATATCGACATAATGTAGCGTTTATTTGTATGACCACCTTTTCACAGTATTGCTATCAACATAAATATAGGATATAACCTCAAAAACCGTTAAGTTATGTTCTGTTATGTCGCACAATAAAACATAGTAGGCGGAGTCGCCGACGACGCGGAGACGGAAAAACTACTTACATACCTTAAAGTGGTGCGATGTTATGTGACGCATTGTCTTGTCTATTTCTCTCTCGCAGTTTACGACGTAAAAACCCGGAGAAAGTGATTTATCGTAAATTTGTATAGGTTGCCTATTTTTACACCTATTGATTTTGGAGGACATGGAGAAATACCTTTTCGAAACAGTGTAGCTAGGATTGTTGACTTTAAATTGTCTCGATAGAAAAATAAATGTTGAAGGATGTTGGGTAGCGTATTTGTTACCGCCCACATGGAATTTGAACATTTTTAATACACATTTTTGAACACTTTAAACAAAACAATATCAACAAACCATCAAAATGATTTATAAAGTCAAAATATCACACAAACACTAATAAAAGAAGGTTTGTCTAGATAATGATGGAAGCTCTTTGTTGATATTATGTCTTTGCATCATTAAAAATGTAAACATTCTAAAGTTCGGTAGAAAATATTTAAAACTGTTGAAATACCTCTGAAAAGCGATGTTTTATAATCTTTGTTTGGCTTTATTTGAACATTCACGCATAGCAAATATCATTATCATGTTTGATTTATTTGTATAACCACTGCAAGTTTTTTTAACCAACACAAATATAGGTAATCACCTCTGAAATCCGTTGACGTAAGTTATGCGACTCGGTGATGTGAAGTGATGTGAAGTTAGCGCGGACGGAGAACATTCTTACATACTTTAAAGTGTTGCAATAAGATGTGGCTACTTTTCTTGTCTCTTTCTCTCTTATGATAGACGACGTTAAAAACTCGAACAAATTTGAATAGGTTAGGTAAAAAAATTTTGAACTATATCCTCTTCTTATATCGTTTCTCCAAGGACCCAAGCTTACCCTCATTAAATTTAAAATGTTCATCTTTAACACGCCTCTTTGAACTATTTCTACCACAAGCAACACGTACATCGAAATATCAATTTCGACCGAACACCACACGAATAGTGTCAACAACAAAGTGCTGCTAAGTGTGTTTATACGTGATATCCAATTTGCCCCTCAAAGACAGGCTGGATTCAGACATTATCCGTCGGTGGCACAGCGCACAAGGCACATCCCGGGAAGGGTTGATAATAATCATGTTTACCTTTTAGACGACAAACTTCCCTCTCGATCTAATTACGGCCGGGAAGGGATGACTTTAATTAATTTATTCTCGTTCTTTCGGGGAAGGGCGGAATGCTAGTCGTGGTGATGTTTGAAAATGATTATTATGAAACAACTCGACTAAACGTGTCAAGAAAAAACATCCGCACAAGAGTCTCAACTCATCCCAACCGTCTAGAGCCAGTGAGACTATGTCATCCCCGATAGGGATATGTTGTGAGGGCTGAAGGTAATGGGGAGAGGAAGTAGATGAAGAAGGGGAAGGTTGAGAAGTGCCTGGCTATTCAGATCTGGTCACCAAACTTGGCTTCAGCCATTTCAAGCAACTTTTCGATTCTTATTGGTGGTCTTTCACCAGAGCGGTATTTTCAGTATCTACCAATAATAAACAGTTTTTTTGTAAATTAATCAAATGTGAAATAAAAATATTAATTAAATAAAACTATTTTCGTGCACCGGGATTTGAACCTGTGACCTTTGAATTCGTAGTCGAGCCTCTTACCACTCGGCCACGGGGACGTCAAATCGAAAAAATAAAACAATGTCTCCTAAAAACATTACAGGTAGGTAAAGATTTGCAAAAAAGATCAGCTTTGCAATTTATTCAATCCCAAGTTTTAAATTTTAAAAGTTCAAACTCGTACGGATGTACGTACTCACAAAGGAAATATTTATTTTCTGTAATATTGCGTCTCGTCATGTCGAATTTGTAACCCATATAAATAATTATACTTGCTAGAAAACTGCCAAGATATATATATATATATATATATATATATATATATATATATATATATATATATATATATATATATATATATATATATATATATATATATATATATATTATACCCTAACACTCAACCCGAAATTGTTCCATCCTATTCATATAATTTTGCCAAAGCAGACTATCCACTGATATTAAAATATTTAGAAAGTGCAGATTGGTCATTTATAGACTCTAACAATAATGTTAACCATAATTTAGATTCCTTTTGCTCCATCATTAACACGGCTATCGATAAATTTGTACCCTCAACTCAACTCATACTATCGAAATTTCCAAAATGGTTTAACAAAGATTTAAAACAACTTTATAGTAAATAAAAAAATCTGGCATAAAAATTACAAGAACAGCAAATTAATCTCAGACTACAAAATATTTCACAATTACAGAACTGAATGCAAACTCTCTCCAAAAAATTATATCAAACTCACATACATAATACAGAACAGTCTATTCCTTCAGATATCAAACACTTTTTCAAACACATTAACTCGCTAAGAAAAAACAAACCATCCATACCAACATCCAATTCGAGGGAATAAGAAGCAGTGATACTACTGAAACTGCTAATTTGTTTGCCGACTTTTTTAAAAGTGTTTACGAAAAGGACATCCCATACGATCGTATTCCACCCTTTCATCCAAACGAATCAGTCCACATTCCTGCTATACATTTTAACGTTTCTGATGTTTCGCGTAAAATTAAGTCACTTGACATTAAAAAAAAATGCTGGTCCCGACAAAGTGAATCCAATTTTTTCTTGTTAACTGTGTGTCAGTACTAGCCAAGCCACTTTGTCAATTATTTAACCACTCACTGATGACCGGCTGTTTCCCAGATCTATGGAAAATAAGTTATTTAACACCAATATTTAAAAAAGGGCAATATTCACGATGTCACTAATTATCGACCTATTTGTATGCTCTCAATAATCCCCAAATTACTTGAAAAACTAATATTAGATAGAATCTCTATACACCTCAATAAAATCTGTTTCACCTAATCAACATGGCTTTATGCCGGGCAGATCCAGTTTAACAAATCTTTCACTATACGAAGAATTCATATCAAGTGCACTTAATGATAAAACCAAGTAGATTCAATATATACGGACTTTGTTAAAGCATTTGACAAGGTTAACCATAAAATCCTACTTAACAAACTGCAAACTCGGTATAGAAGGTAATTTGTTAGAATGGATAAAAAGCGCCTAACCAATAGAATTCTTCAAGTAAGAAATAACTCTAAACTATCTTATAAATTTATAGCAACAAGTGGTGTACCCCAAGGTTCACATTTAGGCCCATTACTTTTTCTGCTCTTTGTAAATGACATAATTAATGTATTTGATAACGATGTGCATGTGCTGCTTTTTCGCAGATGATCTGAAACTCTTCAAACTCATTAAAAACACAGATGATTGTTCTCACATTCAAGAACTTAAATACACATGATTGGTGTAAACTTAACCAACTTTTTTTTTTAAATATTAGTAAATGTCAGTCAATCAGATTTTTTAGAATTACTCACCCTCTCGACTATGATTATAAAATTGATAATATTTCCCCTTACATCTGTCAATGAAATTAATGATCTCGGCATTACTTTCGATTCTAAATTAAATTTTCTCTCACATATCAATATAATAACAAGTAAAGGTTTAAAATTGCTAGGCTTTATTCTTCGAAATGCCAATGAATTTAAAAATACATCAACTATAAACTCGGTCTACCTATTGAAACCATAAATTATAATTATTTAATGAAAGAATTAAAATTACTAAAACTTTCAGACAGGAGGCTTGTTTCCGACTTGACTTTTTATTTTTAAAATTGTTAATGGTATTATAGACAGCCCTGATTTACTTAGCTTAATTACCTTCTATGTACCTAACAGATCCACTCGATCCAAAATTCTTTTTAAATGTAACAACAATATCAGGACTGAGTCATTTAAATACTCGCTTGTACCTAGATTGCATGCAGTGAGTAATTCTATCGCTGAAATAGTAGATATATTCAACTGCACTGAATCTAGTTACAAGAAGGCTATAATAACATACCTCTTTCTTAAATACTAGTGTTAATTTTCTTGGGCGTAATCAAATCGTCGCATCAAATGTTTTTGGGCGCATTGTTATTTTTTATGTCATTGTTATTTTTTATGTCACTGTTATTTTATTTTATACCATGTTATGTAAAAGCCCATAATATTGCAGCACTTCTTAGTATGTCAGAATGTTCTCCGTCCGCGCTAACTTCACATCATCGAGTCGCATAAATTACGTCAACGGATTTTGAGGTTATTTCCTATATTTGTGTTGGTTAAAAATCTTGCAGTGGTTATACAAACAAATCGAACGTGATGGTGATATGTGCCATGCGTGAGTTTTTAAATAAGACCAAACGGCCTAATGACGTCTTCCATGGTTGAGTGGTAAGACGCTCGACTACGAATCCAAATGTCGCGGGTTCAAACCCGGCGTGCGCCAATATTTTTTATTAAATTAATATGTGTCATAACACATTTAATTGATATAAAAATAATAAAAAATTATATTTGCGGCACGTTCCAGAGTGGTGGATACTCTAAGTATCGCCCTGGTGAAAGACCACCATTCAGAATCAAAACGTTGCTTGAAATGGCTTTAGCCGTGTTTGGTGACCAGATCTGAATAGCCAGGTACTTCCCAACCTTCCTCTTCCCAATTCCTTTCCCCTCCCCACTACCTTCAGCCTCACAACATACCCTATTTGGGGATGCCATAGTCTCACTGGCTCTAGACGGTTGGGAGCAGTTGAGACTCTTGTGCGGTATTCATATAAAAATAAATTTAAAAAAAACAAATATTATAAAACATCGCTTTTCAGAGGTATTTCAAGAGTTTTTAATATTTTTGACCAAACTTTAGAATCTGCATATTTTGAATGAAATCAAGATATAAATTCAACAAAAAGCTTCCATCATTCTTTAGGCAAACCTTTTGTTATTAGTGTTTGTGTGATATTTTTACTTTTTAAATATTTTTAATAGTGTGTATTACAAATGTCCGAATTCCATGTGGGCGGTAACTAATAGGCTATCCAACATAATAATAATAATAGTAATAATATTTTGATAATTTGTATAGCGCCGTTTTTGTGAAAAATCACCTCAAGGGTGCTGTACAAATCTTAATTTCTACTTAATATTAAATCTTAGTTTATATAAATATACAGCATCATACTTACCTTGCAGGTCATTTCTGGCAGGACACAATCACCATATCATAATAACTTAAAATTTAGAATAACTTAAATTTTTATTTGTTTTTTATTTTTGTTTCTTTTTTTATTTCTTTGTTATTATTTTTCATTTTTAGGGCATGAGGGCAAATTTAAAATAAAGTATATCGGAGGTTTTTTAATTTTTTCGTAGTGAAGAACAGATAATGGTGATAATCTTCTAATGAATTTAAGGAATGAGAGTCTGAAAAGTTTTCTTGGTTCTATTGGGCTTGTTACATCTTGATTATGGATATGATTTTCTGAAAAAATGAGTTTTGAGTTTGGCTCTGAACTCTGTTGAGTCTTTTATCATGTCTCTTTATCCTTTAACTTGAGTCTTTTATCATGTCTATTTATCTTTTATCATGTCTCTTCATCCTTTAACATGTCTCTTTCTATCGAGTCATTATAAAGTCAACAATACTGACTACATTGTTTCGTAAACATTTCATGTCCTCCAAGATCAATAGGTATAAAAATAGGCTTTGATGTAAAAAAAAACGCAATTTAATCACACTTAAAATAATGATTTTCCAACAAAAGATCTCTATCGCGTTCCCATTGAATTCCTTGCTTTAAGTGAATCCAAGTAAGTGCGGTGTAGTGTGTTTCCAGAAAGGAAATAAAGGCAATTATCATTGATGATGTACCATAATGACCACATAGCGTTGTCAGTGGTTTTTTCAAAACAGACATGATTGATTGGGCCTTATGACTGGGAAACCAACGTGAATATACGTACTTAGAATAGAACACCATTGAAAAATATTACAGGAGAGATTTAAAAATTACAACAACTTTTTTTGTATCATTTGGCATCGTTTTATGACTAAGATGAACGTGGTAAAAATGTATCTAAAATATGGACATCAGAGCAATGATATACCAAGAGGGATATCTTTACGAAACAGTGTAGTCAGAATTGTTGATTTTTTTCTGACTCAAGCGTGGCTAGGATTATTTTATTTTATTTTATCAACATCTCAAAGGCTTTACATAAAATACATTTTAAATAAATAAAAGAGTACAATACATGGGTGGAATATAACAGTTAAGCAAGAGCTTAGCAAAAAGAAGTTAGTATTTAAAACGCAAGTAAATTAAATTTATATATAAACATAGTATATTTCACAAAATGGTATAATACGTATATAATACAAAGCATGGTAAATTTCAAAGAAGTTAGTAAGTAAAGTGTAAGTATGTTGCAACGTAATGTATTTACAATTAGTTATATTATTATAGAAGATTTGAAAAAAGAATATAGCACATAGCATAATAACAACAACAAAAATGAATGATAATTACAATAGTTTAACCACAAAATTAGTAAGTAGGTACTGTGTAAATAGTAAGTTACAGCAAAATATTTTTATTTTCACATGGCAATTATAACTATACAAGGTGCAAATAAATAAGAATAGCATTAGGGTTCCATTGAAAACATTCAAATAAACTGAATTTAAATTTGAAAACAGTGTAGTTACGGTAAACATCTATTGAACATATTTATTACCTAGTCTATGCAGCCTTTTTACATCCATCTACGGCACATGTCGACATAATGTTTTGTTTATTTGTATAACCACTTTTCACAGTATTGTTATCAACAAAAATAAAGGATATAACCTCGAAAACCGTTGAGTTATGGTCCTGCTATGTCGTATAACAAAACGTAGTGGGCGGAGTCGTCGAGGACGGAAAACATGCTTACATACCTAAAAGTGGTGCGATATTATGTGCCAACTTGTCTTGTCCCTTTTTCTCTCATGGTTTACGACGTGAAAACACGGAAAAGTGATTATCGTAAATTTGTATAGGTAAGGTAAAAATATTTACCTCTCTCTCCATATACATTCTGACACAAAAAAAAATTATGCCACATAACATAACATTATATCAGGACTGAGTCTCCCAGATACTCGCTTGTACCTAGATTGCATATAGTTGGTAATACGTACGCAGAGGTGGCTGATGTATTAATGCATTTTCACGGAATGCAAATTCAAGAAGGCTATAATAACATACTCGTAAATCTTCAATCAGTATTAATTTAATTTAATCAATCACTATTTTACAACTATCTTTTATTTTGATTTGGCAAATTGTTTTATTTTTTTCACTGATTAGAGTAAACTTTTATTTGTAAAAGTCCACTCAGACATATATAATAAAATAACTAAAAAAATATCTTGCAAACAACATACAAATGAGATAAAAGTACGTGTTGTAACCAGGTCAATTTTATGGAAAGCCTTAATATATGTCGGCCTCCGTAGTAAAGTGGCCAAGTCGCTCGACTACGAAGTAGTTAGGATACAAATCCCCGCTTGCGCAAATAATTTTTCCGTAATTAATACATATTATTTCACATTTTGTTAATATAAACTAACTAACCATCAAGCCGTTTCACCGCAGGGGTAGGCAGAGAGGACGGACCGCCATATAACTCTGTCTTGGCACACACTCCTTGCTTCATTCACATTCATACATCGTCTCATACATGCTCTTCTGTTATTCTGACTCTTCACGTGACCCGATTCAAGTATTTGATTAATTTGATCTTGCCATGTCTTTCTTAAGCATCCTTGACTTCTTCTTCCATTCACTTTGTATCATATATCATTTTCACACTCCTTTCTTCGCTCATTAACTCTACATGCCCAAACCATCTTAGCGTCCCTTTCTTGATCCTATTCATAACGCTTACATCAGCCTTGCATTATTTTTGTTAATATTAAACAATATATGTTATATTTGCGGCACGTTTCAGAGTGGTAGATTCTCTCTGCATCGCCCCGATGAAAGACCACCATTCAGAATCGAAACCTTGCTTGATATGGCTTTAGCCATGTTTGGTGACCATATTGGATCTCCACTACCTTCAGCCTCACAATATACCCCAATTGGGGATGCTATAGTCTCACTGTTTTTAGACGGCTAGGAGCAGTTGGGACTGTTGACTGGTATTCAATGCAGATCTGAATAGCCAGGTAACCTTACTCTTTCCCTTAGAGTATATAGAGTGGTATCTATCCAAAGCAGTGTAGTCAGTTTTAGATAAATTTCCCGGATTCGGCGGACTTGGGCGTGGCTAAGACTAAGGCTAGGGTATTTATACATCCATTCATATCACATATCGACAAAACGTTTTTGTTTATTCGTATAACCACTTTTTCACCGTATTGTTATCAACAAAAATATAGCATATAACCTAAAAATCCGTTTAGTTGTGTCAAGTTTAGTAGCATACTAAAAAATGTCGGCGGATTCCCGCGGTGACCCAGGAGCCCAAGATCATCGTGACAGTACAAAGAAGCGGTGTATTATATTTGTTGTCTCTTTCTCTCTCATTGTGTACGACGTAAAAACCCGGAGAAAGTGATTTATCGCAAGTTTGTATAGTTTGGGTAAAAATAATTAGCTCTCTCTCTCCATACATTGTTACTGCAAGCTCTTTCCCATCTCCTTCCCCTCTTTACTCCCTTAACTTCATAACATACGCTAATCGGAGATGACTGACTCCATAAGGTTGGGAGCAGTTGGGGTTAGAAATATATATTGGTTGAAATATTTTACGTGTAAAATAAAAACTGAAGTTTTTCTTCCTGTCGAAAACGCAGAAACGTTTTCCGTTTTTTTTATTTATTTATGAGGGTGAAAAATGTTGTTGTTGGCAACCTTCCAGTATTCCTGGTAAAGGTATTCTTCTGCCCAGTACAGTATAGGGAGGTACGAGTATCTAGTGGACTTACTTTCGTAATGATTTATTACTTGTGTGTGATTAATTGACACCTGGTACAATGAACTTGACTGCAGGAAAATTGCTACAATTCTACGGTTTCTATACGGCCTCTGTGCAATGCGTACTTCCGTAATACTTAAATTAAATAAAAGGGCGGAAGCGTCATTTGGAAAAGTTTTCACAAGAGCACATTAAAGTTTTTTTGTGTAACAGTAACATTCATAAGTCTTCAGTACATGGTAGGATTTTGAGTTCTCAGTGAGTTATCTGAAGCGACAAAAAGCTCAAGTGTCGATTCACACCAACGTCCGGATCCGCTCAGTGACGATATTGTTCCGCAAGAGAGCTTATTGAAATGGTATGAATATCAATCAAGGAGTATGTGCCAAGACAAAGTTGTGTGGCAGTATATCCTTCTGCCAACCCTTGTGATATTTAGCTACTTAGTTAATTAAATAATTATTTTGAAGTGTAAAAATACTTACATCGCAGATTTTTTTTTTAAACCATTTTTTTATCACTAAATAATATTTTTAATAATTCTTAATAATAATGATTAAAAATATAATAATTGAGGCTCTAGACGGTTGAGAGCAGTTAGGACTCTGAGTGGTATTTACTATAAAAAGATAAAATAAAAAAGGTCTGGTAATTAAAAAAACCCGAAATTCATACTCGGTGTTAATAATGTTGTAGGTATTTTATGATGATTTTTTTTTTGGTTCTTACGTCGTATACCATGCGAGAGAAAGAGAGAAGAAAAGTCGTCACATAGTATTGAAGCACTTCTAAGTATGTAAAGATCACGTCTGCGCTAACTTTACATCAACGAGTCGTATAACTTATGTCAACGAATTTTGAAAATATTTCCAAAATTTGTGTTGATTGAAAAACTTGCAGTGGTTAAAAAAATAAATCAAACATGATGGTGATATGTGTTATTCGTGCATGTTCAAATTGGACCAAAAAAAGATGACAAAACATCACTTCTTAGAGGTATTTCAACAGTTTTAAACATTTTTGACCAAACTTTAGAATTTCTACATTTTCAATGATAAAAAGACATAAAATTTTTGACCGAACTTCAGAATTTTCACAGTTTTTATGATATAGACATAAAATCAACAAAAAACTTTTATCACTATTTAGGAAAACCTTCTGTTATTAGTGTTTGTGTGATATTTTGATAAGATTTTTAAATATTTTTGTCCGAACTTTAGAATTTCTACATTTAATGATATAAAGACATAAAATCAACAAAAAGCTTCCAACATTATTTAGGCAAACCTTCTGTTATTAGTGTTTGTGTGTTTATATATGTTGACTGTATAAATCATTTAAATGGTTTATTGATATTGTTTTGTTTAATGTGTTCAAATATGTGTATTACAAATGTCTGAATCTCACGTGGGCGGTAACTAATAGGCTATCCAACATCCTTTGACATATCTTTGTCTCTTTCTATCGATTCAGTATAAAATTAACCGACCTGACAAAGGTTCCTCTCCATATGTTCTTACTCCAAGGCTCCAATGAATGTTGTTAAGAGTCGGTACCGTGTGATTACAAACTCAATAGTAACAAACTGTGAACTCGCTGTTGCACCCGCCAACCACAGGGTGTGCCGGAATGTTAGAAAGTTCGCATTGTGCGATAAACTTCATTGTTACACTCCTTTTCAGAGTAAAGTGAAACATTTGTTCAAAAAGTGAAAAGTTTTAATTGAACGTTAGAAAATAGCAAAATAAATCTATGATGAAATACAATAAGAATACATTACTATCAACTTTAAAATGTAAATATTTTAGTTATCTAAATATTTTAGTCGGTGTTAAATGTAATTATAATTGGACGTAGTTATGCAGCAAAGCTTTCAACCCACAATTTTCCAAAATCGAGTTTTAAATTTTTTCCTATAGATAAATTTAAGAATTATATCTGCTGAAAACATCCAAGCTTCAAATGCAATATATTTTCGGAAATGATTTTTTTACTAATGCACAATATGGATATTTGACTTAAATTGAAATTTAAAAACATTATAAAATGTAGGATAACATAAGCAATACATTTTTTTAATAAACAAAAATATTAATACATTATGAATTACTTATTTATAATAATGCTCATAAAAAAAACAACACTGATATTTATTTAACAAATTTAATGCCGATTACGCATATTAATTTTTTTTATTGTCATATTTTCTTACGCCATTTTCAGGGTTTCATCTTTTTGCGGTTTTTTTTATTTTATTTTTTATAGTGAATACCGCACAAAAATCCCAACTGCTCACAACCGTCTAGAGCCAGTTGGACTATGGCATCCTCAATTGGGGCATGTTGTAAGGTCGAAGGTAGTGAGGAGGGGAAGGAGATGGGGAAGAGGAAGGCCGGGAAGTACCTGGGTATTCAGATCTGGTCTGGCTAAAGCCGTTTCAATTATAAATGCTGGTCTGTCACCAGGGCGATACTACCTCTCTGGAACGTGCCGCAAATTTTATTTGAATTAATTATTTTAATTAAATAAAAGTTATTGTCGCACGCCGGTATTGAACCCGCGACCTTTGGATTCGTAGTCGAGCGTCTCACCACTCGACTATGGAGGTCGTCGGAGTCGGATGCTTTCTGCATATCTACGTCCAATTATGCATAAGCTATTCTGATTATTTGGTTGGTAGATGCCTCAGAGCAATAATATATTGGAGCGAGCGCTTCTGTAGTCAGTTTTGATGATTTTCGCCAAACTCGGCTAGACCTGAGCGTGGCTAGGACTAGGGCTAGGGTATTTATTCATCCATTCATGGCACATGTCGACATAATATTTTGGTTTATTCGTATAACCACTTTTTCACAGTATTGTTGTAAAAAAATATAGCAAATAACCCCTAAAACAGTCGAGTTATGTCCAATTGTGTCACATATCAAAACGTGTGGGCAGAGTCGCCAGAGACGCGGGAGACGGAGAACATTCTCACACACCTAAAAGCGGTGTGATATTTTGCGGAATTTTCGTTGTCTCTTTCTCTCTCATGGTGTACGACGTAAAAACCCGAGAATGTGATTCACCTCAAATTTGTATAGGTTGGGTAAAAATAATTATCTCTCTCTCCATATATTGTTACTTCCAAGGTAGATACACTTAGTATCAACTAAAATTCGAAGTCGACGAGTAACGACTAACATTTGGAGTCAAAAATTGCTAAAAATCATTGAAGTGGCTTTAGCAAGTTCCAGGTTTCAACCCCCATTACCGGCATTGAATAAGTTTGGGATAGGTTAAGCTTAGCTTTAAGTATCCAAGTAAATGTAACACAAATTTTTTATTCCTTCGAGCTTTGGAGCTACCCTAAGCAATGTACATTGTCAGGAAATATTCCCAGTGAGTCTCGAACTAAACTGTATAGCAAATAGAAATGTCCGGCCATCTCGGACACGGTCGCTAAACCGCACTGTTAACTGAGCAAGCTGCAATGGTTGGGCGTAGCAGAGCCGGGGCCGGGGATTGTGGTGCGGGGGTTCAAAGCAATAATATACAAGAGAGAGCGCTGTAGAGAGACCTGTAGTCAGTTTTTACAAGGTTTGCCGGACTCGGCTAGACCTGGGCGTGGCTAGGACTATAACTTGTTGCACTTACTAACCTTAAGGCAGTCACGCATATTTTTTTTACTATCCCAGCCTATAAAACCACCTACGGACAAAAAAGTTTTAAGTACAACGCCACTAAGCAATTCAATTCTCTGCCCAGCACCATCAGAAACATACAAACCAAAAGCTCCCCTAAAATCAATATTTACGCATTATAAAAACCAAGTTTGATTTAGCTCTTCATATGTTGATTCTACATATATATCTTAAAATTTGTCATTTACTTATATGGTTTTATTATTTTTATTATGTATGTACTATATTTTCGTTATTAACATGTCACTATAAAGCTAAAAAAACACTTTTGAAAATTGCCATCCCAACACAGGCCTAGTGGGATGGGAATTTACCAACTTATAAAAAAATGTATGTTCAAGTAAAATAGTAAATTTGAAAAATAAATTATACATCCATTCATAGCACATGTCGACATAATGTTTTTTGTTTATTCGTGTAACCACTTTTTACAGTATTGTTAAAAAATATATATAGGATGTAACTAATAAACCGTTGAGTTATGTCAATTTATTTCACGTATCATAACGTGTGGGCGGAGACGCAGGACACGTAAAACATTCTTATAATACTTTAAAGCGGTGTAATAATTCGGAAAAATCTGTTGTCTCTTTCTTTCTAATGGTGTACGACGTAAAAAAAAGGAGAAAGTGATTTATCCCAAATCTGTATGGGTTGTGAAAAAAAAAATTAGCTCTCTCTCCATATATTATTACTTCAAGAGCGGGTGCATAATGGCACCGGGGCCACATTAAAAACCATCAGAGTTATAATATACGAAACCGCAATGGCCCCTAATAAAGAACAGTTTTTTTTGGGAAATATTATTATTTATTTTTCAACATAGTCTCCTTCAACTCAATACACTTCATCAAACGTTTTTTCGCGGTTTTTAATCCGAAAAATGATTTATCAAGACCTTCAAAATATGCTTCAGTTTCAGTAATAACCTCATTATTTGACGAAAATTTTTTACCAGCGAGAAATTTTTTTTTAAAAAAATAAAAATAATTACTGTATATGCGGGGCAATTTCAAACCTTAATTCGGTCAATTTCTAGACGAAGAGGGAAGACGAATTTCTGGAGTTTGCAGAAGTGAGGGTGCATTATTTGTTTTTTTTGGCTAAATGAGGGTCGTTTTATCTTGATTTCCTCACTCAATCGATCCAATAATGCACAATAATATTGACTATTTATTGTTTTTCCTTTCTCTAGATAATCAATAAATATTATACCTATATCCCAAAATAAAATTACTTTTCCTGTTTAACAGTTTTCGCCTTCTTCGGGCCACTTACACCAGCTTCAGTCCATTGTTTTGACTGTTGTTTGCTTTCTGGTATGTAGTGATGGATCCATGTTTCGTCAACAGTGATGAATCGTGCCTGTTGGATTACGCTGATAAATCAGCTAAAAGCTCCTCGGAAGAGGACCAACGAACTATTTTTTGTGGCAAATCCAATGCAAACGCGGCACCCATCTTGCAGATAGCTTTTTCATGTGGAGTTCATCATGTAAAATATTCCAAACTTGTTTTTCGTGTATTTTTATTGGCAAGTTCACTGAGCTTAATTCTTCGATCGTTATTCACTTCATTGAAAACTTTTCTGATGTTTTCAGTAGTAGTAGCTGTTTTCGGTCTTCCAGGACGTTGTTCATCTTCCGTACTTGTACGACCCATTTTAAATTGCTTAACCCATGATTTCACAGTGTAGTCTGATTGTGCGTTATCACCATGAACAGAATCCAATTCCTCTTTGATTAATTTTGGTGTATAACCTTTCATATGGAAGTGTTTAATTACCGCACGAAACTCTTTGTTATCCATTTTTCAAAAATTGCAAATGTTGTTTATTTCACTGACCTGTAACAAAGAAAATAATCAACCGATATTACTGAAATTTTCACAGATGTCTTATAGCAGATCGCTATAGTGGAAAAAAAAAATTAAGTTACTAGTAAAACTAAAAAGGTGTTAGGGAGCTTACTTTCGCGGTTGCCCTCGTACAAGAGAGAGCGCTGCTGTAGTTAATTTTGATGAGCTTTGCCGGACTCAGCTAGACCTGGATGTGGCTAGGACTAGATATAGGGTATTTATACATCCATTCATAGCACATGTCGACATGATGTTTTTGTTTATTCGTATAACCACTTTTTCACAGTATTCTATAAAAAAATTTAGCATATACCCTAAAAAACTGTTTCGTTATCTCAATTTATGTCGAATATCAAAACGTGTGGGCGGAGTCTACGGAGACGTGGGACACGAAGAACACCCTTAGAATACTTTAATCGGTATGATAATTTGGGAAATTTTGTTGTCTCTTTCTTTCTCGGAAGTGATTTATCCCAAGTTTTTATAGGTTGGGTAAAGAGAATTAGCTCTCTCTCCATATATTGTTACTCCAAGGAAATAACGAAAAACAAATAAGTGTCTCAAACTACAAAATTAGAAATAAACACATTTAAAACGATAATACTGCTATATTATAGCGGAGGGCGTGGTTAATGTTAAAGGGATGTACTGGACAATAATAATAATCTTTATATTTATATGGTTTACAAAAATAACAACAAAAAATGAACATATTAAACATAAAAGGTTGTATAAAGGAACGGAACAGTGATTATTATATTAAACATATATATTAATGTTAAATATAATATATATGTTCCCAGTGTATATATCAATAATTATTATGGATTATTAATTAATTATTCACCACTCGACAACGGTTGACAAGGCGATTGATTAATGCCTAGTATTGCCTTGCCTCGTAACATTGTCCTTCGCCGCCATTGCAGGTTGCAATCATTGACAGGAATAAAATACAAATTAATATTCATCAACGAATAGGAAACGCCGTATTAAATCGAACTACTGCCAGTAGCTCTTTAATGGCAATCAAAATCTGTATGAAAACAGTGAAAATATTGCTTTTATTAAAAATAATAAGTAATTTACGTGAACGGGTGAAATGTTGTTTATTAGCTTTTGCTAGTGTTTTCAATGTTCTTTTTTCTTTTTTAAAAGAAAGACCAACATTCCCAGGTTACGAATAACCTGACAATATTTGAAAAACTCCTACCGCCATCATAAGAAACGGAAAATGTTGCTTGTGTAATGATGGAAGACTTAGCCAGCAGAGGAATTGAACGCACGACGCCCGGGTGGGAATCCGACGCGTTAGTCCACTCAGCAACCGACCGGTCGAGGATGGAAACCCTTTCATCACCGACCGCGCAAAAGTACCGTATTTTTTGGCACTTTGAGTTCCATGTATCACTTTGTTGAGATATAGTTTGCCATTCAAATGAAAATTTTCGCTTATGTCAACAGCATTCAGTTAATTTAAATAAAAAATATTTCAGTTTTAAGCCACTTTATTTATACACATATAACAATTCGACCGGTTTCGGTTAAACTTAACCTTCTTCAGGAACGTATATATATAAACTGAACTAAAATATTTTTTATTTAAATAATAATGTCAAGCTACAAAGTGATTGCTTCCTTCGATAAATTAGCATTCAGTAAGTTTTCAAATGTGCTTAAATGCGGTAAAACCAAAAATTTACACTAAATAAACTATGAAAATTTTTAAAGGAAAACACATTTTGTTCATTTTCATAATATTTTTTTTAATGTACAAATGAAAATTGGAGTATTCATTTAAATAATTATAAACCAAGTAATCATTAATTAGTGGTATCCATCTTTGAACTCGGAGGGACATGTACCGCGTTTGATACCTGCGCAGCGCGAAAATGTATTATACGAGTATATACGAGTATCTTAACCCGGCTCTGGATGCATTGTACTATCGCTTCTTAGTAGAGGGAATTCAACCCCAAAATGCCACCCCCCGAAGGTGGACTCAACACGTATCTACCCCTTAATACATGTTTTTTCCTCATCGGGAGTCCTCCAGCTGTTTTAAATTTAAGGACGATGCAAATAAAAGTGCAAATAATTTTGCAGGTATTTTATTTTAGTGCATATAACAGGCATGATGCCCAAAACATGTATCCATGAGTGGTTATTTAATTGGAATATTTAACAACAGTAGGTTAGTAAGTAAAATTTTATGAAAAATGCAAAAAAAATATTTTTTTTTAAATATTTTTTTATATGAATACTGAACAAGAGTCTCAACTGCTCCTAACCGTCTAGAGCCACTGAGACTATGGTATCCCCAAATAGGGTATGTTGTGAGGCTGAAGATAGTAGGGAGGGGAAGGAGATGGGTAAGAAAAAGGTAGGAAAGTACCTGGATATTCAGATCTGCTCAACAAACATGGCTGAAGCCATTTCTGGCAACGTTTCATTTCTGAATGGTGGTATTTCACCAGGGCGATACTCAGAGTATCTACCTCTCTGGAACGTGTCGCAAATATACTTTTTATTATTTTTATATGAATAAAATGTGTTATGACACATATTAATGAAATAAAAGTTATTGGCGCACGTCGGGTTTAAACCCGCAATCTTTGGATTCGTAGTTGAGCGCCTTAACACTCTACCTTGGAGGCTGTCAAATGAACAACAAACAAAAGCTAATGAATAATACTATACAAGGAGAACATAAATAAATGGATTATTGGCACCTGTACTCAAGAGATGCCTATTAGCCGTTTGGTACTTCATATAACCAGTCCATAACCAAAGGGCATCATTACAATATCAGCTTGGTATGATTGACAGAATTTTAATTGAAAAATATACCGGGTCATTGAAAATGTCTACTTTATTGTTGATGCAGTGAATTGTGTTGTAATTTCTTAATGTCTGCGGCAAAGGAGAGAAATATCCCGTATTTTAGTAATAGGCTTTTGTATTAAAAATATAATTTATTCTCCTTATTGATTTTCTTAACGGTATGTTGATGTTAATTTGGAATAAAATGTTTGATGCATCAATTGATGAATGCATAATTGTGTGTAAAATCAATATTAGTGGCGATATATAAAATTATCAACATTACGGCAGAACTTTCTACAAATAAACATGCAATAAAAACTATTTTAAAACGTTCACGGCAGTCAAAATATAGTCATTAATGTTTGTACTTTGTTTTTGTTTAAAATAGTCAAGTTATTAAATTTACATAATTCACCAAACACGTTAAATAGTAAATATTTCTTAGTAAATAACTCAACTTATTAATGAATTATTTACTAACTAATTAATTAACTACGAATATTTCCTTTGTGAGTTCGAGTTACATTAGTTAGAATTTGAAAAGCTTCATCAAACAGTCATAACAGCTTGCCAAATATTTGATAACAAACTAGCTTGACTGTTAACAAAATAATTGTCAAACATGCTATTAAATAAGTAGTGAAAAACCGTCAATCAAAAGTCACTGTAAAACATTGTCGATAATTTGAAGCACTGGCGCTGGCGAAAATTGAAATTTTTAAATTTCTAAACGAATCTTAATAAATCCTTACCTACTGAATAAAATGCCTATCTTTATTGTATTTTAGCAGAAATTATTCTACATTTGAAACGAAGTTAAAATTTTTGTTGCCAAGGGAAGGGGAAGGGGAAGGGGAAGGGAAGGGGAAGGGGAAGGGGAAGGGAAGGAAGGGAAGGAAGGAAGGGAAGGGAAGGAAGGAAGGAAGGGGAAGGAAGGGGAAGGAAGGAAGGAAGGAAGGAAGGAAGGGGAAGGGGAAGGGAAGGGAAGGAAGGAAGGAAGGAAGGGGAAGGAAGGGGAAGGAAGGGGAAGGGGAAGGGGAAGGGGAAGGGGAAGGAAGGGGAAGGGGAAGGAAGGGGAAGGGGAAGGGGAAGGGAAGGAAGGGGAAGGGAAGGGGAAGGGGAAGGGGAAGGGGAAGGGGAAGGGAAGGGGAAGGGGAAGGGAAGGGAAGGGGAAGGGAAGGGGAAGGGGAAGGGGAAGGGAAGGGGAAGGAAGGGGAAGGGGGAAGGGGAAGGGGAAGGGAAGGGAAGGGAAGGGAAGGGGAAGGGAAGGGGAAGGGGAAGGGGAAGGGGAAGGGAAGGTTTGGAAGTTCCTCTCTATTCAAATGTGGTCACCAAAATCGGTCATAACCAGTCCAAGCAACGTTTCAATTCTGAATGGTGGTCTTTTACCAGGGCGATACCTAGAGTATCTACCACTCTGGAACGTGTCGCAAATATACCATTTATTATATTGTGTAGACACATATCATTTATATAAAATGTATTTGCGTACGCCGGGTTTGAATCCTCGACCTGTAGCCGAGTTACATTCTAACTAAGTCATGTTACATTCCGTAATTTTACAGGTAACAACTAGGCATAGTAACATTTTAATTGGTCATTATCTGTTTTTTTTTTCCTTAAAATACTTACCTAACGTATAATGTGTGTATCTTTAAGCAGTATGTGATGTCCCAGGAAGACATGGCACGATCAAGTAACTGAGTCAGGTAATTTCAAGAGTCGAAATAACAGAATATTGTGAATACATACGATTAGGTAACTATCTTCTCTGCCTTCCTCTGTGGGGAAATGGTGAATCGGTGACATAGACATTTAATACAAGACACGTCATGTTCATACAAATCTTACGAAAAATGTAGCACCACTGGAACCGTCTTGTTTCCCGCGTCTCCTGCTTATGAAAAGGATAGCCATTCGAAGAATATGTGTGTACGGATGAGATAGCTATATGAACGTCCAATGCTACTGTTATAATCGGGTATTGCGCCACTAGCCGTGGTTGTCTTCCTCTCACTTATGCATTTCTGCATTCGCTACCTCACACCGTTTTCGTGAACCTTTAAACCTTGTGAATAATTGTTTTTATTGAATTGAAATAATAATAATTTGTGGGTTTTATGGATGGTATTATGAATGAAAATAAATGTTATAAAATTCCATGAGTTATGTTTTTTTCCTCCCGAATGAGTTTTACACCTCTCAAGGCATTTTTTCTCCAAAAGGAGCCTACAGCGACGCGTTTGTGACAGCTGGTGACAGGTTGTCTGTCGAACGAATGTTTGTGTGATACTAAACGCATTCAATCTCAGGTATGTCTCGCGGGCTCGGTGTAGTGCATTCACGCCCGTTGTCTCAGTAACGTATCTACATTATTTCATTCATCTTAGATCGGTGAGTTAGTTATTAAAATAAGATATATGTTTCTTATAAAAACAATACCTGCTTACATTACATCTATAGCATGTGTGAATGTACAGCATAACGTCTAATCCATACTGTTGAAATATATCTACTCAACAAGGCTTCTTACAAATAATATTTGTTTATTTTATTATATACATACTTTACAATACGTGCCATAGATTATATAAAATAACAGTGACACATAAATAACATTGAGCAAATGATTAACACACTAAAACATAACTAAGTTACTAGAGATATTGCAGTGGAATAAATTAACATTAGTATTTTTGAAGAGGTATGCTATTATAGACTTCTTGTAACAAGTTTCAGTGCAGTTGAATATATTTACTCTTTCTGCGAAGGAATTACCCACTGCATGCAATCTAGGTACAAACGCGTATCTTAATGACTCACTCTTGACATAATTGTAACACTTAAAAAATAATTTTGGATTGAGTATTTCTGATAATAATAAAATTTTATAATTGATAATAATGCATAGTTATAATAAAAGTAAAATAAAAAATTGTAAAACACACAATGATAATAATAAAAATAAAACATAAATTCGTAAGAAAAAATTTAAAAATATAAATACGAGTAAATTAAATTGAAATATTGATGGAGGATATTAGGTCTAATTTCTGCAAAACGGCATCAAGAGGGAGTCCATCCTGGCAGCGTTAAGATTGATGGGGCCAATATCTTACTTCCCACGTGCTAAAAAGGGTACGGATCCCGCTGTGTGATTCAAACTCGATCCATCCAAACGCTAGCTGAATAAGTTGTTCCTCTTAGTAGTGAATGTCATTTTAATCGAGCATGCTTCAAGGTGGTCTCCGCATCATCTGCATCTTAATTTAGTCTCTAAATCGTAATTTATTTAATTTTAAGTTTTTTCTCGTATAATGTAGACGAGGCTACAAGGATAAGTAGAAACAGATATTTCGCCTGGCGACAATAATAATCATTGACAGCCCTCGTACCACTCAATGGCCAACGCAATAGGATGCATCAAAGTACAAATAATTCCCCTTTCCTGTCCACCGGCGCATGATGAGCCATTTGCTTTAGGTGAGGATTCCCCTCACCCCACCGCCCGCCCATCCTCCACCCCGCTCGTGAATAATTCATGGGTATTTAGGGGAATGTGGGCTGACTGCACGCCTACATTTCCATAATTGCCTCAGTGCGTTTTTACTAGCTTTGCCGCTGCATAATGCGATGGAAATTTCCTCGGACAGTGCTGAAGCGGAAATTTTCCAGTCGGCAGATGCCCCGGTGGGATTTTTTTTATATCATTAATTTTTAACAATGTTGCTGCATATTTTCTTGAATGGGGTACGCAATTAGATATTGAAACGATTGCCTACAAAGCCGACACCCGCATGGCATCTGTGTAATCATCTGAGCACTACGCCGTGTTCGTGATAATGCGCAAAATGCGTTCCAGCGCATGCGTTTTTTTGACGAGGCATTAAGACGAGCTGACTGGTATATATTTTAAAGAATTATTCAAAGAATGGTTTGAAAATCTTCCTGAAACAGGCGAAGTAGAACTTTTAAATCGAAATTAAACTGTTTTTGGTACTCAAGCTGCAAATAATCCATCTGTGAAAAGCAGTGTACGAGTATCATATTGAATTATGAAATCATCACTGGAAATTCAAAAGGACTTAAGCAATAATTCAGTTAAATATGCAGTTTTGATAAGTTATTTTTCCTGCATCAAATGCTCTGATTCTCGTTTAATTCTGAAGACTTTTGTGGCTTTTCAGCCATCTAAAGTATATTTACCATTTGGAAGAAGACTTGACTCAAGCGACACTGGTTTGGGACGCTTTTAGCTTTTTGTCATTTCAGGTAACTCAGTGAGAGCATCGAGTTACCTGAGTTAACTTTTTTTTTCAAAATCCTAAAATACAAATTTTATTATAAAACAAAAAAACCTGGTGTAAATGGCGCTTCGGCCCTTTCACCTCTCGAGCAACGATATCCCTTTCAGAACTGAAGCAAAGAAACGTTCTTTATTCAAAATTGTGTAATACAGGGTCGTTAAAAAAAGAGACAATATAAAATAAAATTCTGAATAAAAAAGTCCGGCAAAAAACATCAAAAACTGACTACACTGCCTTAGATAGGTACCACTCTATGTACTCTAAGGGTAGCTCTAAGTCCTTTAAGTGATACTTGCTTGTACAGGTGATAGCTGTTTCGCCTTCAAATTGCCGGTATTGTTATCAGTAAAAACGAAAAATCCCATCAAAAAGTTTTAGTACGGTGCATAATCTAATCCCAAAAAGGCACGTGAAAGGGGCTGCTTTAGGATTCCGCACCACGCTATCGCGAGTTCGCCTCTGTTCCCAGGCCACACACTCCTTAACTTCTGCAATCCTTGTGGCCACTCGGATAATAACGAAAAGGAAATCTGATTCAGACTTCGGTTTCCAGCAACTTGGCCAGAGTGTTAAGTTTCGAAGAGTTTCGAAGCATGTTCCCCAAGTGCTCAATCCACCTGAAGTGCTAGCTTTTTTATTCGATTACTGATACTAACGGATAATGGACTCTCGAACATCAACATTTTTTGCACGTTTTAAATTAATTAGACAGCATCTGTACATTCCTCGTACTTAAGTTAATTAGCATATTATTTCTAGAGAAAGGAAAAAAATAACTTTGATAACTAAATTTGAAACTGTTAATTCATGGTGGAATTCCATTTTAACTAACTGACTAACGGTAGGCAGAGAAGACGGATTGCCATATATCTCTGTCTTGGCACATACTCCTTGCTTCATACACATCCGTATATCGCATACATTTTGACATGGCTCGACTTTGGTATTTGATTTACTTCGTGCCATGTCTTCTTCGACCGTCCCCGACTTCTTATTCCATTCGCTTTCCCGTCGTATATTATTTTCACACTCCTTTCTTCGTTAATTTGCTCTACATGCCCAAACAGTCTAAGCGTTTTTTTTTTCATGATTCTATTCATTACGATTACATCAGCCTTGGGGTTATTTCCGGATATCTACATTTTCAAGGCGGCCATACATGGTCTTACTGCACAAGGTTTTATTAAAAAGCGAGCATTTTTAAACGATCCCATTCTTCTATTGAAAATTATTTAATATTCCAATTTCTTCCGATTTCAGTCTGCCATCTTTTTAGTTTCTGGCTTTTTTCGGTTTCATATTTGGGTTTTAGATTATTGATATTATTTAAATATTTAATAATAAATAAGCATTAATGCTTTAAAGTTAATTCCAATTTAAATAAAGTGTTTTTTAATTGCCTTTGTATGACCCCGTTGATATTGCATTCTTTAGTATTAGGCCTAGGAAAATCTCAATACCTGTTTATCTATCATTGTTGATGTTTTCATTCAACATATTCTGTTAACATAGAAATATCGCGTTTTTTATAAATAAACGGAAAGATTAATATATTTCAACCGTTCGTAAAGGCAATGAGTGTTATTTTCCGCAAGGTAGAGAGGCAGATGCCAATCTCCTTGCACATACCTGTTACCACTTCCAGTTTAAACCGCTACGTTAGACTTTAAATGCAAAATGGAGTAAGTGTATGGAATACTGCTCTAGAGAATTGAAAACAGATCTGCATGTTTAAATTGAGTGCATCGTAAGGGTAGAAATTGATTAAGTAGCTCCTAACAAGATATTCTCTTTATTATGTAACCGAGAATTAAATTCATCCCCAGAAATGAATTATTTAGTCAATTTATCGACGCTGGAAAGGGGAAAATTCTTAAGCGACTTTGGTTAAAGATGAGGTAAACATGCAGTATTGATCAGTTTTTTTTCTGCGTCCGAGTGCTCTGGCTCTCGTTTCATTCTGAAGACTTTTGTGACGCTTCAGCCATCTGAATTATTTGCAGCATTTGGAGAAGGCTTGACTCGAGTGACACCCAACTGCTCCCAACCGTCTGGAGCCAGTGGGACTATGGTATGTCCAATTGGGGTATTTAGGGTAGACTGGGAAAAGTTATGAGCATGGGAAGGAGATGGAAAAGAGGAAGATTGGGAAGTTTTTGTTTATTATATCTGGTGACCAAATACGGCTTAAGCCAATTTAAGCAAATTCTCAATTGTAAATGGTGGTCTTTCAATAATATAACAGAAATACTTGGCTAATTTATATACAGCCATTTTTGTGAAATATCACCTCAAGGACGCTTTACAAAGCTTTAAGCTATGGCCTAATTTACCATACACCTATTGAAATACCTAAAACTAAAGATAAAATAAGCTTATTGATATTTACATATTTGTGTCGTGGGCTGTGAAAAAATTTCTAACTTTTGGTTTAGCATTAGATCGAAAATTTTCCTATCATTGTTATTATACTGGTGAGTTTAGATGTTAACGGGTTGGCTTATCTTTGCAAATTAGGAATATTCTATTATATTTTATATGATTTTCTGAAAACATGAGTTTTGAGTTTAACTCTGAACTCCGTCGAGTCTTTAGATCATGTGGTGGTCCGTTCCATGCTTTAGGACCTGACACTCCGAAGGCGCGCTCTCCGAACATAGTGTCCAGTGCGCGCTTTGGTTCCTCCAACCTTCCGATAGCCGATGAAGTTGCCAATCTAAGGGTTGACTGTCGCGAATCAGAATTTTCAAGAATACACAGCTCTGATAAATAAGCCGGAGCCATTCCGTTAATTCACTTAAATACCATGCAATCCAGTTTTGATGTACTCTGAAATATGGGAATATTTTGATAAGTTTAGGGGATGGGTATCAAAAAAAAAAGTTTTATTTAATACCTTTCAGATATTTCAATTAATTTTGAAACTTTTATGGAATCACTTTCACAGGAAATCTTTAAATTAATCAATTTACCAAAAAAAGGAATCTCAATCAGTTTTTTTTTTAAGGTTCACTTTCAATTATTTATTTCTCTCTCAAAGGCAAATGAAAAGCTACGTTGGTTTACGAATACCCTGCCAGTTGTGTCACTAAGGAATGGACCGAAGAACGGTGGAAAAACTGTAAAGGATGATTAAGCAAATGATGATGATGAAAATTAAGCGATATAAATAATTTTGTAAAACAATTGCTTACGATATTTAATTTTCAATTTTTTATATTAATTTCACAATGAGTCTTTGTTTAATTTACTTGACATTAACAATTTTTTTAAATCACTAAGCAAAAGTAACAATTGATTAAGTTATCACTAAATTGAGACACCTGCATCAAAATGTCGCATATTTTAAAAATCTTTATCATCCAAAGAGGTAGAAACTCTTCGTATCGCCTGGTGAAAAACCACCATTCAGAATCTAAGCTTTGCTTGAAATGGCTATAGCCGTGGTTAGTGACTAGATTTTAATAGCTTAATTATTCCCAACATTCCTCTACCACACCTCCTTGCCCTCCTCAATACTTTTAGCCTCGCAATATACCCCAATTGGGGATGCCATGGTCCCACTGGCTTCAGACGGTTGGAAGCAGTTGGGAATTTGGTATGGCATTCATAATATATATATATGTACGCAAGGAAGAACGCAATGAGTCTAAGCACGCAGATATTTAGGAGAGCCAAAACAAAATTGAGAATGTTTGTTTTTTGTATGTAATCATGTCGTTTTTCAAAAAATAATTGCACATTATTTTATTTTCTGATTAATCTCATTTTTCCTTGGTATCTAAGGAACAAATCTGCACACTTAATTCTAAACTCGACTTTATTGACTCATCCCTCTCTTTCTTTCGCACAAAGATATATTTAAATTGAAATTTTTTTAATTCTCGATTCTTTCCAAAGAAACTTGTATCTCGTAGGATTACAAACAAATACCATTTTAGACTCACAAAAAATCACCACTGTATTGGGACATAAATTTCGTTATGATACACATTCTCAGCATGTTGGGACTCTCATAACGTACCTGCGTCCTGGACAGATACAGTTATAAACTCAAAAGTGGTAGTCAAGGTGGAAGTGGATGGTAATTTGTTGCTCACAAATCAAAGACGATGGCAAAGAGCATCCTCTAACGAGAAGTAATCTTATTAACTTCTGAGAAGTAGGAGCGACGAATGCAGGGTCGTCTTTAATGGTAAAAAATATAATTTCAGTAAGATAAAATATTATTTAAATTAATGAAAAATCATGTTTGGTGACCAGATTTGAATAGCCAGGTACTTCTTAACCTTCTTCTTTGTTATCTCCTTCTCTTCACCACTACCTTAAGCCTCACAACACACCTCGATTGGGGAGGACGTAGTCTCGCTAGCTCCGGACAGTCGGGGGCAGTTGAGACCATGTGATGATTTTCAGATGTGATGTAATGTGAGCACGTAACATTCTTAAATTCATTAACACATTATTATAATTTATTTAGTACATTCAATGAATTTATTTATTTATAAATCAACGGACTAAAGTCCAATTACAAAAAAGACATATAAAACACGAAATGGAAAAAAAGCAACAGAGAAGGAATAGCACATACTCGTACATAATAATAAATGAAGCGATGACAAAAATAGGACAAAATAAACACAAGAGAGAACATTCAAACCATGGTCTAGTCAAAGTTTTGGTAGAGTCGTAAAGAATGACAAAAATTATTTAGACTGCTACCAAAAATTTCAAGACCATGGCTTGAGTCAACAAGTCTTGACATTCTGGACATTTATTCTTAGACATCTGGAGAATTATACCCATAATTAGTATTGTGATGATTGAGGAACAGCTATTCATTGTTTCTGAGTCTACGGCAAGGAATGATGAACTAGATAAGTTGCAACAGAGAAGGTGAGTCAATAAAACAATTAATATTTTTGTTAATAAATATCAAATCTAAGTTTTTCCTGCGCTTTTCTAATGAAGACATTTTCAATAATTATTCAATTTCATCACATGAATAATTGCCTCTTTCTCGCCCCGATCTCCATGCAATACCGCGTAAGAAGCGATTTTGTGCGGATTTGATATGATGAATATGAGCGGTATAGAAAGAAGAATTATCAATTAATTTATGCAGCCTTTATATTTTTGGTGGTGTAATGATCATATTTTTTTTATTATAATATTCACCAAGTTTTCCCGGGTTTGCGCTAGTTTATTAAAAATTATTTTTAAATATTAAAATCGAACAAATTAGACCTCTCTCTCGGACTTTTATAATACATTACCTTTTCTAGACGTTATTCTTTTTTAGGGTTTGAATTTATTCTCCGGGCATTTCGGGCAGTGGGCAGCCCTAACGCAATCATCCGCGTCCCCGCTCGAATCGCTGAACAGCTGTGAGAAAAAATGTCTTTCATTTTAAAGCACTCCAATGTAACTACCTTTTACCTTTAAGGCTGTATGTATATATATATAACTGCCTTTGAAAAAATACTGACTTAAAAATAATGTGAATGTAAATATGTAGGTACCAAGATTCGATGATGTTGAGTTTCTAATCGAATTTAAGAGGGAGGCTTTTTGGCTTTATCTAATATTTACGTCTTTGGTTAAAAAGATAGGTGTATTTTTTAACAGTAGGTCAATTTTGACGGCCTCCGTGGTCGAGTGGTAAGACGCTCGACTACAAACCGAGAGGTCGCTGGTTCAAACCCGGCGTGCGCAAATAACTTTTACCTAATTAATATGTGTCATAACACATATGATTTATAAAAATGATATATTGTATATTTGCGGCACGTTCCAGAGTAGTAGATACTTTAAGTACCATCCTGGTGAAAGACCATCATTCAGAATCGAAACGTTGCTAGAAATGGCTTTAGCCGTGTTTGGTGATTAGATTTGAATAGTCAGGTACTTCCCAACCTCCCTCTTTCCCATCTCCTTCTTTTTCCACTACCTTCAGTCTCACATCATACCCCAATAAGGGATGTCATAGTCCCACTGGAACAAAAAGGTTAAGAGCAGTTGGGACTCTGGTGTGATATTAAAAAACAGAAATTAAATAAATACAAAAATTACAGAGTTTTTTTGTAAATACCGCACAAGAGTCTCAACTCTTCGGAGCCAGTAAGACTATGACATCCCCGATCGGGGTATTTTGTGAGGCTGGAGAAGGGTGGATAAGAATGGCATGGGTATTAGGAAGCTTGGGAAATATCTCTCTATTCTATTTGGCTAATAAACCCGGCTAAAACCATTTAAAAAACAACGTTTCTTTTCTTAATGGTAGTCTTTACCAGAGAAATTTACTAAGAGTATATACCATTGTGAAATATATCAAAGACATATTATTTTATACTCAAATTACGAAAAACTCATTTTGATAATTTGTAAGATAACATATATTTTTTAAATTGCCCACGCTTAGATTCGAGCTCGCAACCTCCGGATTCGTAGAAGAGAATCGTCGTTACTGTAACCACCAGACACTCATTAATATGAAAACTTTTTTTGCCTACACAGAATAAGAAATTAAGTATATTTTTCAATCTTTTACCCTCAGAGCCCACACTGGTATTTTAGAAAAAATTGTTTTTTATCCTACATTACAGATTGACTCTCAAATGTTATCAATACAGTCATTCTTAAACATTCAGTCACAAAACGGCGCTATACAAATTATCCAAATATTATTATTATTATTGACTAAGAAGGTCGAAGAGGTTTAAAAAAAATTCTAACAAAAAAATTATACCACATTGTTTTTTTTCCATCAGAATCGGAAAACTTTGATAAAATGGTAATTTTTAACATAAAAATCAACACGTGATTCTCACAAGAAATTATTATTCAAAACAATTTGAAAAATAAAATTTCTGGGCGAAGCGAAACGAAATGAATAACTGTCTTATAAACCATTTTTCAAGTGAACAAGGAATACAAAAAAAATGCTTTATGATTTTAACGTCGGTAATGATATTTTACAAATGTTTTCTGAGCTTTACATATTCTTTATAACGACTTATTTTTTCTATAAACGACGAGATTGTGATATTATATTATACGTGGTTAATGAATTCCTTCAAAAATATTTGTGAACCATTTGTATGCCACGGTAAAAGATGTAGGTTGCTGATTTTAATTTTATGCCACGTGTCAAATTCGAAAAAATAATCATTTGACATTTTTTTGTATAATTTATGAATAATTCTTTCGTGGGAACCTTCTAGGGCCCGATTTTATGATTTTTGTTTATTCTATTTAAAAATGTAGTACAATTCCCATTTAACCATATTTTGTGAAAGTAAAAATAAGACTACTTAACTTTTTCATATGGCACTATTTTTTTAAAATATCACCCCAAGGGCGCTTTACAAAACTTAAAAGCTTCAGAAAATTCTACCATAAAACTATCCAAACTCCTAAAACTATAGCTATAAAAGCCTTATTTATATTTACACAATAGTAATTTGCATTTGTCGTGGGCTGTGAAAAATTGACGAACTTTTTGTTTAGCAGTACATGTAGATTGACAAAATGCTATTGAGGAATGCTAACGGGTTAGCCTATCTGTTATTTATGGATACGATTTTCTGTAATCCGATTTTTGAGCTTAGGTTTTAGTATACGTATTATATTATGAGATGTCGAGTCCAAAAGGAATTGTAAAGATTTTTTTTGGTGTGATTCTGACTGACATTCGAACTGGAATTAATTTATTGAATCTTTGTATTTTTTTCTAAAATCGATTATTGAAACAATATCAATTATTTTAAACGAAATATGAAACAGAAAAAAAAACAGTGAATGAAAAGAATAAGGTCACGAGAGGGAACTCGGGGCTTAGTGATAATATCTTAATTTACAATGAAATTAAACTATTCAATAGATTACCGCTCTCCCACAAAAAAACTCTCAAATATCTATATATTTCAAAAACGTCATTAAAAATGAATTTGGGAAAACAGGGAAACACTAAATTGACCGAGTTTTGCAGTTGAACATAGACTGATTGAAATGTGACATCCTGCATAATTTCAGAGTTATATCCCACAGTGCAATCTAGCACTGCTAGCTTATAGATGGAATTATATTGTCAATCCCAAAAAATGTGAACGGTTTTATGTAATACAGAATTCATCATAAATCATTACAAATTTAAAAGGCATGTATAATGTAAAATGCTATCCCAGCACGGAAAATTCTATTGGGAAAAATTTCCTGTTTTGTATCAAATTTAAATCTTAACAAATAAACATTTATTTCGGATAGTGAGAGCGAGCCATATTATTTCCACAAACATAAAATCGTCAGCAATATGCGATTGCGCATTTTTCTGAAAGGTAATGACCACCACCTGCAGTAATGACAAACGTTCATGTACAGACGCATCGCATTCACCAATCAACCTACCCGACAACACATCCATTTAGTCAAAAAGGCTTTATACTGTATTATTCAAGTACTTGTTACCCGTGAGAAATCGCAAAATGTAACAGAATATGACATGGAAAATATGTTTTCGTGCCACAAGAGAAAATTATGATGAAATTGGATTAATAAATGCTTTATTGAAAGAATTAAAGTTTATTCATGGAAACACGAGGATTTTACTTCTACAGACATAGAAAATCAGAGAAATCACTCAAAGACCACTCAGAGATAATACAAGTCCCTCACAACAATGATCAGGGTTTTTCCTTTTACCTCAACTCGTTTCAATTCGTAGTTCATCTGTCGTTTCGGTCTATACAAAAACTATTGTTAGCCTTATATATTTATCGAAAACCTGTTACACAAATTCTATTTATATGAAAAACTAGTAGTCACCCGTGAAAAAACAAGGGATGTAACTTGACTTGCCAAGAAAAAAAAATTAGTTGATTTAATCCACACATTTCAAATTTAGAAAATGTTTTACGAGAATACCGCGTAAGAGTCCCAACTGTTCTCAACTATCTAAAGCCACTAATACTATGGCATCCCCAATTGCTGTATGTTGTGAGGTCACCAAACACGGATAAAGCCATTTCAAGCAACGTTTCAATTCTGAATAGTGGTCTTTCACCAGGGCGATACATAGAGTATCCACCAATTTGGAACGTGCCGCAAATATACAATACCATATATTATTTGTATATGAATTAAATTTGTAAAGACACATACTTATTGAATAAAAGTCATTTTCGCACGCCGGGTTTAAACCCGCGACCTTTAGATTCGCAGTCGAGCGTCTCACCACTTGACTATAGAGGCCGTCAATAGGTAGGTAGGGATTTGAAAAAAATATTTTAAAATTTGATAATTTCAATCAACGTCAATTCCAATTTTGAAAAGACTTTAAAATTTAAAAAGTTGTTGGCCTATCCGGGCATTTTTTCCAAGTTTTTTTCTAAATCTTTTAAGACCATGCATTTGTCCAAGAAACGGTATCTTGAAGTCAAAGTATAGTTCACAAACTCAGCCAAAACATTAACCCTAGCTTTGCTGACTTCGTTTACGAACTTAGTTTTAGCATAGTACGTAAGAAGTCGGCTTGGCTACGGGCTACGGGCTACGGGGTACGGGCTACAGGCTACGGACTACGGACTAGGGGCTACGGGCTAGGGTTACGGGTTACGGAAATACCGCGGCCGGTGAGGTGAGGTCATCAAACGTTACTACTGCCCTCAAACATCTGAGGCAATAAAAGCCACGCAAGTTTCCCTATTACGATTCGCCTTGGAATGACCGTTACATCGTTCGGAAAAACTCTTACATCAGCGCAAGCCGAACCAACCCTTATACATTACGATATTCAGAATCGAGAACAAGCAAACTTAACAGATTTGTGGAAAAATTGTATTGAAAATTGGCTTTTTTTTGTTATGACTTACCAAATGGCACTTTACATCACTTTGTAGAATTCTAATACGAGCAATAAAACTAATCATTTTTCTGATCATTTGTTTATGAATAGTTAGGAAAACGTTTAAACATTTAAACGGTAATCTTTTATTTTTAAATTAGGATTAACTTTAAAGTTTTATGCTTAATTAATAATAGATATAATGTCAACAATCTGAATTACAATCTTAAATAAAAATGGATGGTTTATCCAAGACACAATCTAGGTATTCAATATGTGCTCGGGTTGAGCTTTGCATTAAACATCACTTTGTAGAATTCTAATACAATCAATAAAACTGATCATTTTTTCTGATCATTTGTTTATGAATAGTTAGGAAAATGTTTAAGGTTTCCAGTGAATAAAACATTTAAACGGTAATCTTTTATTTTTAAACTAGAATTAACTTTACAGCTTAATTCTTTATTAATTATAGAAATAACATCAACAATCTGAATCACAATCTTAAATAAAAATGGACGGTTTATCCAAGACACCATCTAGGTATTCAATATGTGCTCGAGTTGAGCTTTGCATACCATTACAAATATGGCAGCCCATTTCGGTCAAAATTGAAATGGTCGAGATTTGAACCCGACCTTAGGATTCATAGTTGATCGTCTAAACCACTCGATCATGGAGTCATTATTATCAGTTATTTCTAGTTATTTATATTTTATGAGATGGCAGTATCTTTTTAATTACTTTAAATAGTTGCCCCCATTAGAAAAACACACACAACAAAGTTATATATTTGATGTTTATTTATTAATCTCTTCTCTTTTGAGTCTCTTTTCAATTTCCCCTTTTTTTTGTACTCCATTTTAAAATTTGTATGCCTTTGTAAAAATATTATTCATTTTTGTTTCATAATTTTGTCCTTTCTGGATTAATTTTTTATATGTCCTAAGGAATAATATATTGAAATGTAATTTTCTTAACTATATTATCATTTTAATAAATAATAAAGAAGTAGTGACCTTAAAGTATTTTTAAAAAATCGTGAAAGTAGTTTAATAATCTTAATAAATAAGTTTTAATGCAATAATTATATTTCATGAAAATGAAATAAGAACTTTGTATAAGACCACAGATTTTATTTTATTTTTATTACCGACCGGTTTCGCTAAGCCTGAGAATCATCAGGGTACAACATTAAACTAAACTAATTTAGTCTCATCAACTGGCAATCTTCAATAAATGGCCTTAAACGCCGAAACAGCTGTCACTAAAAATAAAAAGTAACTTAAACTAGCAGACCTAAATATATATATTTTTAAATAAACAGTAATTTTAGTACTCAATTCGAGAAAGACTAACTTAAATGTAGGTTGGTAATTGTGGGTGGTTGTGATTTGGGGTCTGTAGCGGACTTTAGTGCTCGGAGCTCTTAGGGTCTGGCATTTAACCAACCAGCCAACGCAGCGGCGGGGCTCCTCTGAACTCTAAAGGATTCCGTACTAAAATGGCCCCACTTAAAGTGATCCTTAAACCTTTACTGTAGAATGTGGAAGGTGGCTTTGGGAAAATTAATCAAACAATGCAAGCGAAATTGTAGAAAGGAGAATATCACATTTATATAAATTTTCAACTGCCTTTATATGAGGTATCATGACGACATGCAGCAATTCTTGCCAAACTGATAACCTTTATGTAAATAAACTGATTTGACGGCCTCCATGGTCGAGTGGTAAGACACTTTTCTTACATTATTTTTTTTAATAATGAATACCGCACAAGAGTCCCAACTGCTTCCAACCGTCTGGAGTGATGAGATGATGGTATCCCCAATACGGGGTATGTTTAAAGGCTGAAGGTAGTGGAGAGGAAGGATATGGGAAAGAGGAAGGTTTGGAAGAACCTGGCTATTCAGACCTAGCCGCCAAACACGGTTAGAGCCATTTCAAGCAACTTTTAGATTCTGAATGGTGGTCTTTCACCAGGGAGATATCTATTATCCACCACTCTTATAATTGTATATATTATATTATATATTGTACTATGTATTATTTTAACGAATTTAATGTGAAATAACACATCCCTAAAACTGCCTTTTAAAGAGGTGATTTTATTTAATAACTGCTTTATACAAAAAGCTCATATAAAGCCATGATACTAAATCAAACATAGATTTTAAAAGTCTAAATTTTGTTTGACAATTAAATCATGTATTAGATAGGCGTGCATATGGCTTACATTACCAATGCATTAGTTAGACAAACTTTCAAACGAAGAAACTGATTATATGGATCGAATTATTAATTGATATTATTTATTTAGTTAGTTCAATATACTATGTGCAAAAACTGATACTTCAGGACAGTTTTTTTCTAACGATTGGCAAACATTCTCGGCTAACTAATCACCTGACAATATTTGAAAAACTCCTACTGCCATCGTAACAAGCAAATAGCATAGATAGATAACTTAGCTAATAAAAGAATTGAACCCACAACGCCTGAGTGGAAACCCCGCGCATTTGTCAACTCGGCTTCTAACGGGTCGAATAACATATAATTTGTATTTAAGGGTTTTAATTATAAGGGTAAAAGTTATCCAAACACTTATTTTAAAAGTAATAATTTTTTCAAGCTTTCAGACATGTCAAATTACTCTTTAAACCTCTTTACAACAATTTCATGTGTCTGTTTATTCCACGTATTTGTACGTAATGTATACGTTTAATTTATTCGTCAATCTTTCAAGAATACATAACATTTTGAAGATATGTAGTTAGTCAACAAATTTACAATTTAAAGCCTTAAGTTAGCGCTTTTTCTCTAACTCACTGGAAGAACCTTACCTTTTTGGTACTTACAATATGAAAGGGAATCAGAAATTACGGATACTCTCAGTATCGCCTTGGTAAAAGAGCACCATTCAGAAATGATATTTATCAATAATGATAATTAAATGATATTATAAATATATTTGCGGCATGTTCGCCCTGGTGAAAGACCAACATTCAGAATAAAAACGTTGCTTGATTGAAATGGCTTTCTCAATCTTCCTTTTCCTCATCTCCTTCCCCTCCCCACAACCTACATGCTCACAACATACCCCAATTAAGAATGGCATAGTCTCACTGGCTCCAGACTGTCGGGAGCAGTTGGTACTCTTGTGCGGTATTCGCTATAAAAATAAATATAAAACTCTTTTTCCCACTCTTTCAAACTTCACAACATGCCCCAATTAGCGATGCCAAAATTCCACTGTCTCCGGACAGTTGAGAACAGTTCCCCTGTGCAATATTCACATGAAAATAAAAATAAAACAGCTTTCGAACAATCCTTTACGCCGCTTAACTCTTGCTGAAAACAATCAAATCTACTTGCTGGCATCAAAGCCTCAAAGGTTGCCCCTCGCCCCTCCCAACGCCTCCCACTACCCTCCGCTGCAATTAAACAGCCCGGCCTCTCAGATATTACTACTTGCTTTATCTCTGTTTTCTAGCGGCAGCCGTTACAGACTTAAGGGTCGAAGCTTTAAGCACTGCCTCAAACGTAAAGTCCCTTGACGTACCGTGCGAGGAAGTTCAAGTTACAGTTCCGAGTTAAGAGCAGCAGTCAGTCAAGATTACTGACTTCTTACTCGTATCTAAGCTCCAGATCGCAGGTTCGTTCAAATAAAATAAAAAAATGAAATCATTAGGTTTGACGTGAGAGAGTATTTTTAATTATTTTAAGCTGCGCACATTTGCATTGGTATGCATTCCTTGCTTCGTTTACATTCTTATTTGTTTCTTTTTTTTCTCTTTTGTGTGTGTTTTTATTCGGCATATTATTTAATGAATGCGTGTCATAACTCATTTAATTTATATAAAATAATATACGGAATATTTGTGACACGTTACAGAGTGGTAGATAAGTATTGCCCTGGTGAAATACCACCATTTAGAATCGAAACGTTGTTTGAATGGCTTTAGCGGTGTTTAGCGACCAGATCTAAATAGCCAGAAAATTACCAACCTTCCTCTTTGCCATCTTATTTCCTTCCCCACTACCTTTAGCCTAACAACACATTCCTTTCAGTTTTGCCACAGTCTCACTAAATCTAGACGGTTGGGAGCAGTTAATACTTTTGTATGGTATTAACTATAAAAAAAGTACAGTTCAACGATTATTTCCAAGTAAGCTTTCCATGGTTTCTGACACAATCTTTACAAGCAAAATTGAAAGGCAACTAAAACACAACAGTGTAGCGAAATGTCAATTTCCTTTCAAATGCAAATGAAGTCGACTGATATGAAACCTTTGAAAACTGAACCCGTAGGACGTAATTTAAATTGTATAAATTCTTTCCGAGAAAAAGTAACTATAATTTCAATTTCTTTTTGCTTGGAAAAATACAACTGTCATTGATGTATAATAATATGTTTTTTTAAATATTAGATTCAGACAATATAGTGAGCAGCACTACCTTTTTGTATTTCAATAAAGGAATATTATTCACTCTGCGAAATGATATAAAAATCTTTTTTTCACATTTCGAATGTAGCATTAACCTTCAACAGAATTTATATTGACTTGCGATACAAGTCCATAAAACAACATGTTCTGATCTCTATATTATATTTCATGTAACCCTGCTTATAAAATGATATTACTTATTTGCCATATGATTTTTATTTAAAACACAGAATAATACTTTTAAAAAAATTAATAAATATTTTGATTGCCCAGTTCAGAAAATTTTCCCGTCATAAGATAATTAATTCATGTACTACTTCTCATGTAATCAACTTCTAAGACACTCGATTACTAATCGAAAGATCGCGGTTTCAAACCCGGCATGCGCAAATTACTTATATTTAAAAAAATATGGGACATAGCACATTTAATTCAACACGTCGTGGCTCTTTTGCAGCTGCCTGACGTGTTTTAGTCTTTCTCGTTATTTTTCGCCAAATAAGTAGGATATTTCACAAATTACTTCTTTAAAATTACACTGAAATTACCGTTGTTGTGTATAGGTTAAGTGAATACACTCTAAATAATTTTAAAGTGACTAGTTTCGACGTAATTTCGATTTTTAAGAAAATATTTTAATATTTAAATATCAGTGTTTTAAATGCAGTGCAATAGCCCGAGAATGGCCACTTGCTTTGACCCTTGTCCAGATGTGTCCCTTCGACCGCCCGGGAGCTGGCAGGGGGGCGGGGGAGTGCCAATCTCGACCGACTGTTCCCGAACGCGAACGAACCAGGCACCCAACAAATCACCCAAGTGACACCCTTACAGATGACATTCGCCCACGTTGGTCTAAATCTGTTAGGGCGGCCGCATTCCATCTTACATAAACATTAATAACCGATATCGACTTATTTCATGTCAGTGAGGAGAGATTCAGAAGTGAAATCCTATTATTCTTGAAAGAGTTTCTCCTCATTGACCTGATCATCACCACTGCCTGAAATTTTATTTTTTTGAAATTTTATTTTTCTTGTGTATCTGTATGGTACTAAAATTTGTATTTATTTTGTAAAAAAAAATAATTTATTTCTTATATGCATTAAATTCAAAAAGTTTGTCATGTATAAGAAATTAAATAAAAAAATATTATTATTAAATATTATTATTATTATTACAATTTAACAAGATCTGTACAGCGCCCTTGAGGTAATTTTTTACAAAAACGGGGCTATAAAAATCATCCAAATATTAATTTTATTATTAAACTAATATAAAGTATATTTGCAGCACGTTCCAGAGTGGTACTCAAAGTATCGCCTTGGTGAAAGACTATTAAGAATCAAAACGTTGCTTAAATATGGTTTTAGCCGTGTTTAGTGACCAGATCTGAATAGCCAGGCACTTTCCAACCTTCCGATTCCCTATCTCCTTCCTCTCCCCACTAGCTTGGGCCTGACAACATACCCCAATTGGGGATGTCATAGTCTCACAAGATCTAATCGGTTGGGAGCAGTCGGGACTCTTGTGAGTTATTCACTATTAAAAAAAACCCAAAAAACTTCACTTTACAGAATGCAGCTTGCAATAGCTGCGAAACTTTACAAATATTAAAAAATATATATTTATTACGACCCCGCCAAATAAGGCCTGTGCCCATATCATGGTGGTCTCTTTTCTAAATAGTTATAATATGAAACATAGCACTACTCAATAATAAGATCAAAGACAATAATAATAATAAAAACAGCCATTTTCTAGTTAGCCTGGGGATGTCATGATGGACCACAGCGGACACAGCATAGCTGTAGAATCTGACCTGTGATCGAAATAGAGATGATGTAAAGGGCAGCACTTCCTTCAGGTACCACAGTCATTGGATCACATAGTTTCAGTGTTAAGTGTTAATTTTCACTCACACAATAATTTTATTGAGGAACATTTACGATTAACTACACTCGCACCAGTTAAACAAACAGTTTTTGACTAAACAGATGTAATAATAACAGTGAACTTAGTTAGTAGCGTGGTTTTGTGATATTTCACCCCAAGTGCACTTCATACTCAATTAATTATGCTAATAACTTGCAGGGAGAAAATAATATATAAAATATGTATACAAATTAAAACTATACAAATTTAAGATATCTAAAATTATGATCGTTATCACAAATTATGAGAGAGAACGGTTCAAATATGGGTATAACAATGCATGTATACATCGACAGATTTAAAAACAATTTATCAGAAGCTAAGGGTACAAAGAAACAGATGAAACGTACAGATTCATATTAACATATTTGTTAAATCGAAGAAAAGGAAATTAGATTGAGGACAGTTGACATGTTGATACTTAAAAACATTAACATTCAGGTATTATTATTTTTTTTTTTTTTCAAATATATTATGAATAGTGAAATTTTAACCCGCGTATTTACCATCAAAGATCTCGGGGTGGTTTTTGATCCCAGGCTAACATTTTCGAGTCATATAGTGCAGCTTACTTCAAATTGTTATACACTTCTTGGTTTTGTAATCAGAAGGTGCAAAGAGTTTAATAACATAAATGCGATGACAGCCCTTTTCAATGGAGTGATCAGAAGCAAGTTGGAGTACGCTAGCACTGTCTGGGCTCCACATCAAACCAAATACATAAATATGTTGGAACAGATTAAAAAAAAATTCCTCAGGTATGTGTACATGCGTTCGCACGGAACATACCCTATGTTCATGCATCACATGGAACTACTCGAGGAGACACATTATCAAAGCTTAGAGACTAGGCGCAATGCTGGTCTCATGACAATAGGCTTTAAAATTATAAATCACTTAATCGACTGTCCATACTTCTTGGCATGCTACTGCTTATTCGTACCAGAAAAATACTGTCGCAGCAGAAATCATGCAATGTTCAGAATACCCTATGGTCGGACAGATGTTTTGGCTCAGCATAGCATGACAAGAGGTATAATTCTGTTAAATACATCATCTATATATTTTGATATATTTTCAGATAATTTACGAAAGTTCAAAAAACTTATAAATTTAAAAATTTTATAATTTGAAATTGCTTACTTGTTGTTCCATTGTACTGTTATTGGGTTTAAAAAAAATATATATATATTATAAGTGAACGATTCTAAAAATGCAAACAGTGTTAATATAACAGGTAACAAAAGAACAATAAATATTTCATGACAATGAGTATATGGTTTTCAGTGGGCTGTAAGGACATTAAGTTGTAAGGATACAAGTATGGAGAAAACCGAAACAAAGCAAATTAAAGACGTTTTTAGAGAAATTAAATTTTACGTTTTTCGTTAAACAATTTTGTTTTTAAGAACCGTTGTTAACGATATTTGGATAATTTTTATAGCGCCATTTTTGTGAAAAATCATCTCAAGGGCGCTGTGTGATGTAATGATAATAATCAATGCAAATAAAAATATATTAACAATCTAGATAAAAAACACAACGAATCTCATTATGCGAGATTAACAATTGAAACTTAGTAACCTTTTACTGTTGAATAATGGAAAGTGGTAGCCATCGCCCTTTAACCTTGGTATGAACTTTGCTCCTTTAGAAGGAATGAATTATTAAAAACATATTTTTCCAGTCATTATTTTTCTGCCATTTTAAATTATAATAAAATAAAATAAGTGATTCGTTTCAACATTTGAAGGAATGATGAATATTTTTTTAGCGATCGAATACATGAATTTATATCGTGAAATTTGAAACGCTTGAAAAAGCACGCGAGTTCGGTTTTGAATATCACATGAAAATCTTTTCATCAACGTATCATTTGAATCGATTGCCATTCAGTGTAGTTTTATGAAAATTCAATAAAAACAAACCGAATAATGCTAATGAGTTCGCTATTGTACTGAATATATATATTTTTTAAATATTTTTTTATAGAAAGCAATCTATCACGTTATGTTTTAACACATCGTTACCCGAAAGGCAAAAGGGCTGAAGCACCATTTTGGAAAGCTTACACCTGAGCACTTTAAAGTTTATGTCTTCAGTACCTGGATGTATTTTGATAAAAAAGTTGACTCAATCGACAAAATGCTTAAAAACTCCTGAACTTGTGTCGCTTGAGTCAAGCCTTCTCACAAATGGTTAATATATTTTAAATGACTGGAGGGCCATAAAAGTCTTCAGAAACAAGAGTTCGATGGAGAAAAAAAACTGATATAAGGCTGCATATTTAACTGGTTTTTGACCAAAGTGTCGCTTACCCTTTTGCCTTTCCAGTGAAGTAATGTTATTTTATAAAAATAATTATCGCTTTATACAAAGTGACGTTTGTATTTCAAAATTGGTTTAAGATTTTGATTTAAAAAAAGACAAACTGCACAAGTGTCCCAACTAATCCCAATCGTCTAGAGCGAGTGGAACTATGGCATCCAATTTGAGTACGCTGTGAAACTGTAGGTGGTGGAAAGGGGAAGGAGATGGGAATGAGGAAGGTTGGGAAGTACCTGGCTATTTAGATCTGCTAACCAAACGCGGTTAAAGCCATTTCAAGCAAAGTTTCTAAGAGTATCTACCCCTATGGTTTTGCACAATAAGAGAGTTTTGTTATCCGAGTTATATTCTTTCATTCTGATTTATCTGAGAACAGTTCGAAAAAAAAATTACTTAAATCAGACATGATGAATCTTCCATACACGATTAAAATTCATTAATTTACCTTTAAAAAAAACACTCAGACGATGCATTATTGCACCCCTCACCCTATTTGGTGGCCTCAATAGTCAAGTGGTAGAACGCTCGACTACGAATCCAAAGGTCGCGGGTTCAAATCCGGCGTGCGCCAATAACTTTTATTTAATTAATATGTATCATACCACATTTAATTAAAATAAAAATAAATTATTTGCGATTTCAGAGTGGTAGATACTGTAAGTATCGCCCTGGTGGAGGACTAACATTCAGAATCGAAACGTTGCTTAAAATGGCTTTTAGTCTTGTTTTGTGACCAGATTTGAATAGCCAGGTACTTCCGTACCTTCCTTTTCCCCATTTCCTTCCCCTGTCCACTACCTTCAGCCTCACAACATACCCCAAATGGGGATGCCATAGTCTCACTGGCTCTAGACGGTTGGGAGCAGTTGGGACTCTTGTGCGGTATTAACTATATTTATATTTTAAAAGAACCTTTGTAATTCATATGCTCGTAACAAGGGCAAATGTTTTAAAAAATGCACTGATTTATTTCATTTTTAGAGAATATGTTTTTTCAGATGCATTTTGAATTCGTTATCAAATTGTTTTCATATTTATTCCATGACCATCGTAAATATGTCACTTTAAAATTAAAATGTTATTTGAAATAATTTACGATTTGCTCGTCACGAGTACTCGAGCTGGTCAATTTTATTATTTATTTTCAAAATGCACTACTAGTTAACTTTTATACTATTGCAGTAAAAATGTTATTGCTGCGCCAAAAATAAACGTTTCGGTAGGACGTAACGTGGAAATTTTAAAATTATTATTTAATATGATTTTTATCACCCTTTTTTTTACATGAATACCGCACAAGAGTCTCAACTGCTTCAAACCATTAAGAGCCAGTGAGACTATGGCATCCCAAATAGGGGTATGTTGTGAGGCTGAAGGTAGTGGGGAGGGGAAGGAGATGAGAAAAAAAAGGAAGGTTAAGAAGTACCTGGCTATTCAGATCTGGTCACCAAACACGGCTAAAGCCATTTCAAGCAACGTTTAATTCTGAATGGTGGTCTTTCACCAGGGCGATACTTAGAGTATCTACCACTCTGGAACGTACCACAAATATATTATATTATATTTTATATCAATTAAATGTGTTATGACACATATTAATTAAATAAAATTTATTTGCTCACACCGGGTTCGAACCCGCGACCTCTAGATTCGTAGTTGAGCGTCTTACCACTCGACCATGCAGACCATCAGCTTATTTTTGACATCATGTTTACATGGAATCAAAAATAAGCTGACGTATTTAATATTAACTGTGCATTTTGATTCCAGTTTGCCAATTCATATTTCTTTACCCTTTATAATATCTTTTTTTCAAGAGTTATCTGCATCGGTATCAATTCCATTTCAAATTCATAATTTTGTACGAACCTGACAGATAGAGAGGGAGAAAAATGCGCTCATGTCAGAAGCAAAATCTTTGCATTTTGACCACTAATTTGATCAAATTTCTTAATTTTGAATTTTCTTTTGTTTTTCTTTAAGAAGCCTCTGTTACTCATCACTTTCACTACAACTTCACAATTTCATACAAATCAGAGAGGTAGGGGTTGAGAAAAATACGCCTATGTCAGGTAGAAAATTCTTGCATTTTGACCAGCCATTTGATGAAATTTGTCAATATTCTAATATCTTATGTTAATAATAAAATATGTTATATTTTTCTTTAAGAAGCCTCTGTTACTCATCACTTTCACTACGATTTCACAATTTCATACAAATCTGACAGGTAGGGATGTAGAAAAATACGCCTATGTCAGGTAGAAAATTCTTGCATTTTGACCAGCCATTTGATGAAATTTTTCAATATTCTAATATCTTATGTTCTTCTTTAAGGAGCATCTGTTATTTACCAATTAAACTACAAATTTACATTTTGGTACGAAACCGACAGGCAGAGACGGAGAAAAATGTGCCCATGTTAGCTAAAAAATTCTTGCATTTTCACCAGCTATTTGATTAAATTTCTCAATATTTTAATTTCTTATATTTTAATTTAAAAATCATTTGTACCATATCAATGTTCTTACAAATTCACAATTTCGAAAGAACCCGACAGGTAAGGACAAATAAAACGCGCCCTTGTCATCAGCAAAATCTTTGCATTTTGACCACTCATTTGATGAAATTTCTTAATATTTAAAAAAAAAACATAAGAATAAATAAAATATCTGGTAACTCAAGTCATGGTATTGAGATATTTGTCATTCTTTACGACTCTGTCTTCTTTTTTTCATTGCTTCATTTAATATTATGTATTTGCTGATCTTTTTCTGTTGCCCTTTTTTCCCCATTTGTGTTTTGTATTTTTTGTAATTGGACTTAAGTCCGTTGGTTTATGAATAAACTTATACTTTTTTTAGTTTTTTATATGAATACCGCACAAGAGTCTCAACTGCTCCTAGCCGTCTTGAGCCAGTGAGACTATGGCATCCCGAAATAGGGTGTGTTGTGAGGCTGAAGGTAGTGGGGAGGGGAAGGAGATAGGGAAGATGAAGGTTGGGAAGTACTTGGCTATTCTAATCTGGTCACCAAACACGGCTAAAGCCATTTCAAGCAAAATTTAATTCCGGATGGTCGTCTTTCACCGGGGTGATACTTACATGTAAAATATCTACCACTCTGGAACGTGCCGCAAATATATTTTTTTTTTACTATTTTTGTATGAATTAAATGTGTTATAAAACATGTTAATTAAATAAAATGTATTGGCGACCTTTGGATTCGTAGTCGAGCGTCTTACCACTCGACCATGGAGGCGGTCAAATACATTATATGCAGTGAGCACATATTGGTGTGCGAGTACTTCTTACAAAGAGAAAATTTTCCGCAAGTTCGCGGTTCATTAACGCCTCAAGCCTCGGCTTGCACAGTGTACTTGAATCGCTTTAACTCCGCTCGGGTAAGGTAATTAAAATTTCTAAAAAACTACTGAATTCACTCGGGGGGTTGTTTGAAACCGAGCACTTTTATCGGCAAGCGGCCGAGTTAATTAACTGTTGATACGCCAACAGCGGGTCAGGTGAGGCGACGGGAACGCCGCGCGGAGATTCCGCGAGTACCTGCTCAGCGATCGCTCCCCGCGGACCGAGCGAAAATTGAAGTGGAAATAATGGATGCACTTCCGCGGCAACGGAAGTCGGTAAAGGAAACCTCATTAGCAGGCAAAAGGCAAAACAAACTGCAGCACGGCGAAGCACAGAAACACCCAACAGCCGCTGGCGACGGCGGAATAACTTTACAAGGTGGATTAAGGGTTGTGAAGGATACAAGACACAAATCTAATTAAACAAATGCAACCCAAGATAAAGAAATGAAAAAATAACTCGCATAAGACCACGAATATTATTTTAATTTTTATAACCGACCGGTTTTGTTTAGCCTAAGCATCATCGGGGTACAAAATTAAACTGAACAAAAAACACAAAGTGTGCGGCTATATATACATACAGATTGAGAACAAAAAATAAAATAACAAAACCATGAGAAAACAATAAAATAACGTTTAAATTATAACAATGGAACAGAGAGAAAAGAGGCAGACAAAATGAATGAAAGAGACAAAACGTCAACTGAGAAGGTGGTTAAGTAATTAATTATTAATTACGCTGCCAAGATGGACTCCGTTTTGATGGAATTTTGCAGACATAAGACCTAATATCCTACGTTAATAATTTTTAAAAGTTTTTTTGTTTTTGTTTATGTCGTTGTTCTTTTTATTGTGTGTATTATTTATTTTATTAATTGTAATTATTGTACTTGAACATGTATATATTTTTTGTTGGTTGGTAAATTGCCCATCCCACTAGGCATAAGCCTGTGTTGGGATGACAATTTATGTTTTTTTTTAGCTACATAGTAACATGTTAATATCGAAAATACAGTACATACCTTGAAGTAACAATATATGGAGGGATAGCTAATTATTTTTTTTTAACCTACATTGCAGTAAACACTTTCTCCGGGTTTTTACATCGCACATAAGAGAAGAGACAACAAATTTAATTCCCCGCTTTACGTAGTGACGCAATGATCTTAAGCTACTGGGCCACCGCGGACTCCGCCCACATTTTTTATTATGGCACTAAACTTGACACAACTAAACGGTTTATTTGCTTATATGCTATATTTTTATTGATAAAAATACTGTGAAAAAGTGGCTATACGAATAAACAAAAACATTATGTCGACATGTGCTGTGAATGGATATACAAATACCGTAGCCCCAGTCTTAGCCACGCCCTTTTCCAACCGAGTCAGTTACTTCAAGGTAAAAGCTAGTAAAAACTGACTACAGATCGATCTACAGCTATACCTCTTGTATATTATTGCTCTAAGGTACATACATAGTAAAAAAAAAAAAAGTAAATGACAAATTTGAAGATATAGAATATTAAATCTACATATTAAAACTAAATTAAACTTGGTCTTTAAAGTGAGTAATGATATTGCTTTTGATAGCGCTTGCGGTTTTTATGTTTCTGATGTTTTTGTCCGTAAGCGGTTTTATAGGCTGGGATATTAAAGAATTTGAAATTTTCCTTTCTTCAAACATATGGACATTATTAAATAATAACAAAACAATAAATTACAACTTTTATTTTATTACTATGTATTATTATCAATTATGGAAGGTATTGCATTGCATTACTCCACAGTTCACAGGATTTTTTGTTTTGTTTTATTTAATTGTGTACCCTGATGATGCTTAGGCTAAGCGAAACCAGTCGGTCATAATTAACAAAATAATATTCGTGGTCTTATACAAAGTTATTTTTTCTCTTCTTTAAATATTTCAAACGACAAAGTGATTGATTTCTACGAAAATACAACCCATGATATAATAGATTTTCAGTATAACTTGTGGTACATTTTTTTGTATTATTTGAGGTAACTTAAAAGTAACTCGAAAGCACTTCACTATGCAGTAAAGATTCCAAAACTGATTATTACAGTGAGGTAAATATTTTGCTAAAGAAAGAATAGATGAGAGCAGACCAACATCAGGAAAATAATACTTATAATTATAATAATACCAAAATAAACTTTGATGTACAGACCAGAATTACTAGACAAATTGCTACATTTTTCTGCAATAATTATAAAACCAACTATCAGGCTCACGCACTTATAAATCGACTGCATAGTCTTGGTAATAATAATAAAAAACGTTTGGGAAATAGATGTATTTAGTGATTCTGTATAAATGATAAAACGGACTCTTCACAAATACTTCACTGAAAAATATGAGTCTACCACACAATAGTGAATATATTATTCACTATTATTATTAGGTGTTTTTATATTTTATTTGTAATATTATTGTTATTGTTTTTATTTTTTATTTAGCATTTTGTAAATTTAATTAACTTTAAAAAAAAGATGTGTGTACTCTTCTGTTTTATTTGTTAATGTTCCATTTTTTTTTCAACATTTCCAGGCTTCCTGAAAATATTTTAAAAGCTCCTACCGCCATCATAAGAAGCGGAAGATGTTGCTTGTGCAACGATGGAGTGACTTAGCCAGCAGAGGAATTGAACGCACGATGCCCGGGTGGGAATCCGACGCGTTTGTCCACTAAGCTACCGACCAGTAAAAAACTATCATATAATGTTCTACCTGTCAAAATAACTATATTGTACAAATTTGTTGTAAAAGCCCACTAGGGCGCAAATAAATAAATATGTAAGTTCCTATCGGGTGTTTTTTTTTTAATTTCTTAATTCTGGGTAAAGGTAATGAGTTGATGCGAACAACGCACTCTAGGATAATGTGTATTGGTGCATTTGACGACCTCCGTGGTGGAGTGGTTAAGACACTAGATTACGAATTCAAATTTCGCGAGTTGAAATCCAGGCGTGCGCAAATAAATTGCATTAAATTAAAATTAGTTATTTCAAATTTCAATAATAAATAATATTATTATATACATTTGAAGCACATTCCAAAGTAGTAGATACTTTCAGTACCGCCCTAGTGAAATACTAGTATTTCGAATCAAAACGTTGCTTGAAATGGCTTTAATCATGTTTCTTTACCAGATTTTAATACTTAGGTACTTCCAAACCTTTGTCTTCCCCATTTCTTCCATTCTTCACTACCGTCAGTCTCACTGGCTGTTGAGACTTGGCTCTATTAGAGATTTTACGCCGTAGTCTAATGGAGAAATATTATCTTGGCTCCCTTCAGCCCCCACTTATTGCCTTTGACGAGAAAAGGACAACAAGTGCACGCGTTTGTATTTAAATTTGTATTTGTAAAGTTCTTACAGTTTTGTTTTTATTTTATTTATTAATGCAGAATGTAATGCGTGTATTATATATTTCTAACTTTCAACTCATATCATTAAAAACTGAGTTTCAAATGTAGCCAGTTCTTTCAAAAAAACTCAGACGGTATCTTTTCCTCGCATGTCATTTTTACAGCTCAGTTGACTAAAATGATTATTAAAACAATTTTTTAAATTTTTCTCTATTGTTTTTTATTAAGACCGGACCGGTTTCAACCTGTTAGGCCATCTTCAGACTGGTATATTTTTTTGCTTAGACTACGTTATTTATACATTTAACCCTTTACCGCATGGATTTTTTTATCCATTCTGGAAAAAAATAATTGAAAAGAAATGTATTAAGAATCATGTAATTTTTTTTTTAAATTTCAAAATATTTATTACAAATTTTTCGTTTCATATTTGGCACTACATGCAATATGGCGAATAAATACAGTATTCCCAAAATTGTCACACGACGCATTAAAGGTATACCAACCACACCAAGGAGTAGAAAAAAAAACTTAATATTTGTTATTACTTCTAAAATATTACAATATAATTCACACAATGAACAATCACAAGCACGCTCGTTCACGATACGCGACTGTAGTTACTAAAAAGCTCGTAACTGGCAGCACTATTCGATTTGCGATAACGCAGAGCTCACAGTAAGTAAGTATCTGAAAATAAAATACATATATGGCCTACATAGCGCTTTATGATGATAATATTCTTATGTTCCAAATTTGGAACAGTATGCGACAAAGGGTTAAGGATGTCAGAGGGGTATATCAATGATATTAGATCTATGATTTTTTTTTTTAATTTACTTAAATTTAATCCATTGTACAAAAATATACATTTTTACTTAATACTAACAGTTGTTATAATAATAATTCAGTTTATATACTATGTACCCTAATAAAGAAAATTCTTGTGCTTAGGGAGGGAAATATATCATCATTTTCAAATTTATGACGTACTGTTGTATCGTGAATTTATTAATTGTAGATTTTGCAAAATTTACTTATATTGTAGATTAATAGATCTTTTTGTTTTATTTAATTTTTCATAAAACATAGTCCCTAAAACATTGTGTATTCAAAAATATGATTTTACACTGAGATTATATAACGAAGAGTTGGTTGTTGCTGATCGATAATGTATTAATTGTTGATATTTTTCACCTGCGTTGCTGGTTTATTATGCACAACTCAATTTCAAATCGTTTGGTAAGTAATTGCTTGCATTCAGGAATATTAAAAATATTTTGTTAAAATATCCATCAATTCAATTCATTACTTGTTACACTTAGGTAATAATTAACGACAATTGTTACTTCTCATCAATATTAATTT